>CM060878.1:13262550-13572871 GCA_030737845.1 Acorus calamus | reverse complement strand
GATTAAGATCCATTTTTTTAAAAAAAAGTGTAGTAAATTATTCAAAATAAAAATTAAAAAGAAAATAAGATCTGGTTATGTAATGGACTATCCACAATGAAAGTAAATTCCAAATAAAATCAAAAGTCTCAAATTATGAAATAAAAAAGATGATTTGATGAGTTGAATAACAAACTCATCAAATACAAAAAAAAGGCAAAAAGAAGAAAAAGAAATTCAGACTAATATATCCAAAGCTTACTCAACCAAATGGAGGGTCTAACAATAATAAGAAAAGGTAGTGAATTCAAATAATTTGATGAGGCAGGAAGCAACACCAATGAATATATCAAGAAACCCGACGGCCTAAGTATGAGCCGTCCAAAATCTGATCCAGGAAATCAAATAAAAATAAAATGCACCAGGACTTATATATCAGACAAAACAAACAAACGACGGCTCTACCACGAGCAGTCGCCGGATCTAATTTTTTAATAACAATCCAACGGCTCTACGAAGAGCCGTCGCCAGACAGTTCCAGGTTTTTTTTAAACAGAAAAAAAGAAACAAGAAGCAAAATAAGAGTATATGTGAGAAGCTAAAACAAGGAAATAATATCACAGTAGCTTAGCAGTAATGGAAAGACACTAAGAAGTGAATAAATAGAACAATAAATAGATAAAAATTAATGATAATTAAACAAAATAAAACATAAAAGAAAGTAAGTAAATAGGTTAGTAGTCCGTCAATTGCGTCTCATTTTCGAAAGAGCTAGTTTTACGTTTAAGAGGTATGCAACCACCAACACTCAATTTCTTTAAACAACCTTCTTATATGATTAAAAAAAGGGGTTACAAGAGTTTATTTACAAGGTTTTTTTTGGGCTGGTGAATGGGAGTTCTAATAGAACCCTAAAAGAAACAAAAGAAAATGAAGGAGATGGAGGTGAATGAGCAAGGTAAAATGGGGGATTTCTTCTCTGTATTCTCTCCTCTCTTTTAGGCTGAAAGTGGATGGGAGTGGCTGATTTCATGGAGCTTTCCTATAGCTTTCTTGCGTGGCTTGTGGATGCCTTTCTTCTTCACTCTACCCCTCTATTTATAGTGATCTTCAACCAACCATGTTTAGACAACACATAGGAGCCTTAAATGCTGCCTTTTCCATCGCTCAGAGCCAGCAAACACATTTCCTTGGAGCACCATTTCCCTTCTGTCCAGCTGTTTCGCCAACTTCTCGGATGCAGACATGCGATGGCTCCTAGCAGATCCGTCGGAGCCAAGATCGACGGCTCTATCAGCAGCCATCAGAAAAATTTATATAAAATGTTATTTTTGAAGTATGTTTCATGATCCTCGTTCTGTGATCTTTCCAACGCCGCTGACGGATCAAGAATCAGAGCTGTATTGCTCAAGTTATGTTCCGATCTTGTGGGGGTGTCCGAGTGCGAAAGGAAAACCGACGGCTCCTATTGTTGCCGTCGCTCAGACCCAATGGCTCCTGTATGTGTCGTCAATTTTGGAAATCATGATCCTCATTCTGTAAGCTTTCCAATGCCACTGACGGATCAAGAATCGGAGTTGTATTGCTCAAGTTATGGTCCGATCTTGTGGGAGGTGTCCGACAGTCTGTGTAGGGGCATTCCTTCTACTTCTTCGGCCAAACCACCCTGATCTTGGATTGTCTGTTGTTGTCTGGTCTTGGATGTTTATTTGGGAGAGAATATATGGTTCAAGCTTGCATAAATCAGATATTACAAGCGATAAGTATTATGCTATTTTGATCGGTCAAAAATGGGGTATCTACACATATGACTTTTGGGATGAGGTCGACTGTTCTACACCGCTCGTCATCGGTAGTCTCTCCCGGTGTGGCCTCTACTACCTGGTAGCCTCCCACGTCCACTATCTCTGCTATATGTACACACCAACAAGCGTCGTGGATAGTACCTGAGAGAACCTCACAGGGTTCTGGCCTCTACCGGGTAGCCTCTCATGATCGCTACCTCGGCTATATGGACACCCCAATACGCGTCATGAGTAACACCTGGGAGCACCCCACCGGACTTTACTACGCAGGGCAGTCTCTACACGGAGCCGATGAAGGGAAGAACACTCGACACATGCGAATATGATCCCTATGGATCCGTCATCATCGTTTATCAAACACCGATAAGCTCAACGAATTCTCACGAATTCTCTGTAGGGCGCATAACTCAGATGCAGGAAATACATTTTATTCTAAGTGTCAACGTCATGGTATGACCATATAAGAGGTCATACACTTGCATAAACTCATTAGGCAAGGCTCATGGCTAAATAAACATATATATAACATAAAATTAATTACCCAAGGATGACCTATTTAAACATGCATACATGACATCACTCATGAAAACACACAAGATACAACCTAACATGCGTTGGATAACACCAACCTAGAAGGGAAGGGTTAAGCGCAATCTCGCGCATCAACGGGGGCATGCCAATAATTCCAAACAAACCTGAGTCAGGTAGGAACTACATCTACTCACTCAGTTCACGAAAAGAGGGAGGGCGAGAGAGAGGGAAGGCCTCATCCTCTTTGAAGTTGGTTATAGTTTTGCCATGATAAGTTGGGTGCAACAACTATACTACACCCTTAAGTCCTAAATCAAAGGAATATTACGCATGTATCCCGTTATTAACCCAAGTTTAAACATGATTGATATGTCTAATAATAGGGGTAGTACTTCAAACAAAACTACCTAAGTTATGTCATGTTATATACAATACATAGGCAAGTATAAGGTAGAATAGAGGGTTCTACACAATATACGAGCTATACAACCTAGCGTACATGATATCTAGTATATTTAGGGTGCATAATAAAGTCCCATGGAAGCACGACTACGTGCATCGAACGCTCCCGGAAGGGGTGGAATTGAACCACTCATCGATGCCCGGATCGCCGCACATCCCATCCGACGAGATCTGCAAGGTAAGGGCATCTAAAATGATGAGTATAACCACATACAAACACTTAGAATTAACTAGGAATGCCTAAGACTTAGACATGCACGCATACGGGCTCGTACGCACGCAAGCATGCATGCAAGTACGCGTGCCCGAGCTCCCTGGACCTGCACCCTAGCGTGCCGACATTCAGCACACTCGAACAGGCTCCGGTAGCCCTGCACGCATCCCTGAGGAGCCCCTGGCGCAGCCCCGAGCGCCCTGTACGAGCGCGCTACGCGCACTGCGTGCAGACCCGTGCGCAGACACATGCGCATACCCTGCGCACCGCGCACAGACACGCGCGCACCCGCGTGTACGCACGTACACACCCGTGCGTACCCGCGCGACAGCACCTGCGCGCACGCCCGCGCGTGAGCTCGCGCTTGCGCGTTCAGACCCGCGCGCCCAGTGCTCCCAAGCCCACCCCCAAGCCCCCACATGCACTCAACACCAAGCACCTCTCATGCATGCCCTCCTAAGCTCCCTAACATGCATACAAACCAAATAAAGAAGAGGAAAAACTCACTAAAAGAGAGGGGAAGAGAAGGGGAGGTGTGGGGCTCGCAAGCATGCCCGCAACCACCTCGACCGCCACCACCGCTACCATCACCTCAACTTGGGTGCTCTTCTTCATGCTAAAATCAAGGGGGATGGGGAAATCATGAGAGGGTAAGGGATGGAGAAGGAAAGGAACAACAACTCCTCTCACATGCACACATACTAATCTTGAACACTTCCACTTCTTGCTCCACCATCATCCAAGCACTCCTTCTTCTTCTCCCTCACTTAGGCATAAACACAAATACTTGGGGGGCTAAACACCCTCAAAAGGGCTGGACCAAGAAGAAGGTGTAAATGAGAGAAAGAGAGCTCAAATGCGCACTTTGGGGGGGTGAACACAAGGGAAAATAAGGGGGTGATCCTAAGTCTATTTTCACCCTCTAATAGCTTAAATAACCAATGGTTTCTTCACTACTAAGCAAGGTGGGGATAAGGTTACCCAAGGTGACTACATTCACCAAAATATCCAAACACTATGCCTCCAATGAAACCAATAACAACCAAAACCCGGATACGGTTCAGAACTGCATATTTTCCTAAATGATACCGGAATTCAATGAAATTTTTATGGGTAGTACAAAAAAGTACCAGGACCCATAATATGCAGTCAGATTTTCAATCGGAGTACTCAAACTCACGTAGATAACTAAAAAGTTAAAATTTGAGCGACTCCAATAAAAAAAAAGCCCTAAAATGACCCAGAAGTGATCAAGGCTTAACCGAAATGGCTCCAAATGACACAAGCACAACACCCCCTCCATGACTCAAAGGCGCCCAGAAGTCCTGAACCAAATCATCCTTAAAGCGAGATATTGCATAAAGTTCTGGATATACCTCCTTCAACGGACCCGAGCCGTACGAGTGGAAGGCCCAAAAACGTATATGATCGCCCTTGCCCAGACACCAACGAATTCCGGATGCGAATGGCCTTCCTTCCCTATCTATGTTCTTCCATACTAACGAGGAGCACGAACTCGGTTTGGGAAATGGCAGACTTCATTTACCCTGACCTTGAAGACTCTGAGCCACTACCTTCCTTCGTGCGGTTCTCCAAGAATTTCCAAGCCCATTTGGAAAGGAGAGCTTTGTTAAAATCTCCCAGATGTATAACACTGAGCCTTCCCTTATTTTCACTGTCTAGTTGATTTCCCAATTTATTAGATGCACGTACTGTATTCCCGGACTCGAACCACTCAGAAAAATCTTCGACGTTGCACTTCCAATTGAAAAAGTACAATTCGTGGAATTTTGAAAAGACAAGAGGAACACTGGGAGATTGGAAAATACGGCTTGAAGTAGAATGAGTCGGCCTCCCATGCTAAGGAGTCTCCCCACCCAGCCTTCGAGTCGATGTTCTACTTGGTGAATCAGCGGGGTCCAATCACTTCGAGATAGAGCTTGAAGACTAAGAGGAAGCCCTAAGTAGATCACTCTCTAAAATAATCATCCTATAAATAAAATAAAAACTAACAAACTCAACAACAAAAGTTTAGAAAAATGATATGTAGTAGAATATCTTAAAAAGCACAAAAAGAAATCTAAAATGTATGATTGAACATAAGTTGTCTAAAATGTGATGTGTTGGACTTATGTTTCATGTTATCTTAGCTGAACTCTTTTGTTGAATATGTTAGGCCTTTTTTCTTTCTTTTTTTTTTTTGAAAAAGTGGTAGGCATTCAGATTTAATTTTATTTTTTAAAGAATGGGAATGTCCAAAGCACATAAAGGTGAAAGAAATGAAAAACAAAATGGCTATCCCGGCTGGTTCCAAATGGCCTGGTGGAAGATGTGTTTACCATGCAGACTATCCTAAGCCTCAATACAAATCTTCCCCCTCAGATTGGAACACCCTGCTTGCCCCCATAAGTGCATACCCCAGTTCATAATGAGGCTCACAGTCGTATCCCAAATATTTTTAAAATACACTTTAGTATTCCTAAAAATAGGTGGTTTTGAGAGATTCAAAGAGCCCACGAGACAGCATGGACAAAAGATTGTAAAACCGTAGCCTTAATACTTGGATCTCCAACCCTAGAGAGCTTTCGACCGACCTCCAACATATTGTCTAGAGAGCCAATACGGCATCAAAGTTAGAGTCCATTCCAATACTTTTTATTTTTGTTCTTTAATTTGATTTTTTTTTGTTGAGTTGTTGAAGAATTCTTGGAGGGGCAAAAATTCTCCTTACCGGATTCGGGTAAGCAGATTCAGCCTCTCCCGTTCTCCTTTGCCGAACACGTCTTGTTCCGCTGGTCAACAGCTCTTAAACGTCTCCAACACCTAGAGGTGGGGGTCCTGCGAAAGACCTTCCGATACTCAAGTCAGCTAAAATGGTCAGAAAGGGTTTTTGTGAAAAGAAATTCTACACACCTCTTGTGTCTGCTCTTGCCCCCTATTTATAGAGGAAAAAATCGGTTTAGGGTTTCTAATCGCCCCCGTCTAGTCAGACGGTCGAGAGCTCCTCAGCCATCAATGAGGAGACAACATATAAAATTATCAGATTTGATCAATTATGTAAATCCATATTTGATAGGGATTTTGTAGACACAATCAATAATGACCTGATTCTGTGGTTCATTTGGTGTTGATGGGGATTGAATGCTGATAATGATCATTTGCCATATATTGATGTGAATCAATGCAATAATTAGATGGATAAGATACTGACTTGGTCTGCTGTAATTGGTTGGATCTAGATCTTTGGGTCGGACCTGTCCGAATTAGGGCCAGTTGGGCTACCGCGTTATCGGGTAGGACTATCAACCCAGCCCGCCGCGGTGGGCTCGTGCTTAGCAGGTCATCATTCTGTCGGGTCGGACCGGATGGGCTTCGTGACCCGGTCCGACATATGCAGCTAGGAAATTTAGCGCCCACAATTCTGTTTTATTAGGATTTATGTTTATGTCAAATCTCAAATTTTTAATAGGAAATTAATTCCACGTCATCACTCAATTTAAGGGGATTTATAAAGAATAGAAATCTTTACAAACTCAACAACAATAAAATTCTAACCTCAATCACTAAAAAAAAACTTCAAAAACATACATATTCTGCCTCACTGAAGTAATTTAAAATGGGTTTTTTTAGTTTTAATCCCTGTAAACATACCTATTTGGGGATCGATCCCTCACTTCTTCGTATTTTGGTTTTAGTTCCCAGATTTAAATGATATTTTCCTTTTTACTCCCTGGGATGGACTTATCCCTAAATTATTTGGTTTTCTTTTTAGTCTCTGGGAGGGACTAAAAAGGAATATATCCTTTAAATCTGGGGACTAAAACCAAAATACGAAGAAGTGAGAGATCAATCCTTAAATAGTATGTTTACAGGGACTGAAAACTAAAAAACCCAATAATTTAACTATGCCTGACAAAATGTCATGCCTAACCAGTCAAACCAATCTTCTTTCTTCATCTTCATCTTCATCTTCATCTTCTTCTTCTTCTGTATTGGTAGTCACCAATAATCAATAATAATGAAGTACAAATCTTTACTGTTGTCTGAAGTAATGGTGGACATGTTATGAGTTTGGTCTAATAATACTGGTGTTAAAAATGAAAAAAACATTAAAATCATTATTATTTTATATTATATAAAGCAATGCATGTTTTTAAGCTGTCATTATTACAATACTTTGATCAATTGATTTAATTTAATTTCTTAACGAGAGACTCAAAAAATATGATCAGCTCTGTTTTTTTCTTAAAAAAAATCAGTGCCAAGAACATGGAATTGTAGGAATCCATGGGTGGATTATCCTCGCTGTTTAACTAATAAAAATTTAACGTTTAGAATAAAAAGCTTTGTTGGAGATAAAATAAATAAATAAAAGGATTTTCAGTTTTAAATATATGTAAACATGCTTATTTAGGGATTGATCACTCCTTTTTCATATTTCTTTTTAAGTTCTCATATTTAACTGTCTATTTAGTTTTTAATCTCTTCGTCAAACGTCCGTTTATACACTCTTGATTTTTTTTATAATTTCAAATACAATCTTATATACCTTATTAATATTTTTCCATGTCTCGTTGAAATTTTTTTTATATTACTATAAATATATTATATATTCAATTCGTTAAAATATACTTCACTTTTTATAAAATAAATATATAATTAGATGATGTATAATAATTTTAAAAAAAATAAAAAATGTGAATTATGCGTTTTGTAATGTAACATAGAATAAATGTAACATTTTATTAAAAAAACCACATGTCTTTATTGATTTTTTTATTATAAAAAACAGTTTGTTAATTAATATCATGTGAGCTTTCGAAATCATATCATTTTAAGTCCAGATCTATCAGGTCTGGTATAGTGAACTGTACAAAGAGTGACACTTTATTAAATAATTGATTGTGCAGTGTTGTTCTGTATAGTTCAATATTAATGGTACAGATAGTAGTAACCAAGACTTATTGGATCCGGATCCTTTTGTGGCCTCACTACATGATCCCATCCTCATGAAAGATCTGTACCGTTCATCACATCGTCCAAAGAACTACCATAATTTAAATGGTACACAGTGATAGATCTCAACCTGATGAGCTCGAAACCCTGCACAATCACAGCCATCAGATCACGATTCACGACCAAACGGCCGTGATGGACTTTCACGGTGACTGGCAGCACTGGAAGAGATGAACGGTCGGGATTTCTCCTCAGCAAATCTATATAAACCCGTGGGCAAATATATTCCCACTACTTAACTTAATTTTTCCATAACCCCATATTTACCAAAAAATCAATTTTTTGGTTTTGTTATTTTAGTCCCATTAATCTCACTACCCAGTTCGACGGGTACTCAATGAAAATTATTTTCACTAGGATGACAGGAGATCTGTCGACCTAGCTGAGAAAGAGTAGACAGGGCCACAGTCGAAGTTTGGTTCACTGAGATGATAAAAGATCCGTCGATTTGTTTGAATAAGTGTTGACACGAAGTTTATCGAATGAGTAATATGGAATTCGACACTGAACGTGTCGAACCCTTCAGAACATCAACTTTTTTTCTTCTGAAAATCAGTACGGTCATTTAAGTCCTTACAAAGAACAAAAACATCATTTAAGTCATTTAAATCCTTTCGGAAATCATTCACTTGTATAGTCCTTTAAGTACAAGAATAAAAATGCGGAACAAAAATGTCAAACAAGCAATCATTTAAGCCAAAAAAATAATAAGCATTCGATATACACAAGAAACATTGTTCTTTATTTTCTGAACATGCGGAGTCCCATTTAAAATGAAATGACTCATGCCTATAGGGTTGTTTAACATTTTATTTTGAATGAGACTCCACATGTTTAGAAAACAAAACAATATTTCTTGTGTATATGGAATGTTTACTATTTATTTGGCTAAAATGACTATTTTCTTGACATTTTTATTCCCTGTACTCTTGTCACCACTATGGAATTCAGGAATACTTAGCAAAGGTTGAAAAAATCTTTTAAAAACAAGGGCAATGTCAAAAACCTTGTAAAGCCACATTTTTTTATTCCCTGTAATCCTTGTCACCACTATGGAATTCAGGAATACTATAGCAAAGGGTGAAAAAATCTTTTAAAAACAAGGGCAATGTCAAAAACCTTGTGAAGCCACAAATTCAAATCAATATAAAAACACAGCAAAATATTCTGCAAACAACTAACAGAGGATTAGAAAAACATATCAGTTTTGGTGGAAACGAGCAGAGACGCTCTGTCCTCCGTGAATAAGGCCCCCTCATGCACAGGGTTGAACGGCTCCTATCACTGAGAGATACGACCACCAGGGTTATGCCTCCTCAGGGTGCGAGCTATAAGGAGACTACAGTGAACAGTCGCGATCCTTTCAGACATTCAGATCAAAGTAATAGAATGAAGAAGGTGGAAAAAACCCCTCTGTAAAGGCTAAACCAAAACAGAAGAAGAAAACTTATTGTGATTGTAGATGGGCTCTGGACTTGCATTTTTTGTTGAAGATGAATGAGTACAAATATGACACCTTTATATAGGCACTACAACAACGTTTGAAAACGTTTCAAAGGAAAACCGACCAATTAAACACGCACATTAAAAATTCAAAATAATAGATGTTGTGTTTGACAAAAAGAAACTCACACGCATGCGGGCCAAGCTCGAGCCCGCGAAAGGGCCCAGTGTGGCCCGAGGAGAGGGATTTGCACCCCTCCTGCGCGCGCACTGCGCGCGCACCCATGTGTGGCCCGCAGCCCGGCCTGTCTCGTGTGAGCGTGCACGTCCGGTTAACTAGTTTTTCCAACAGAAATCTAAGCCCACGGGTTGATGGGCTGGGCCCTGTGTGCGCGCGTGTAGGGGTTTGGCCCAACAATTCTCAACAATGGAATGGTTTGACTCTATGTATAAGGTAAAAGAACCAAGTAGTTTTAACTGATGTGGGACTAAAGTGTTGGAAAGGGAAATGTGTATACACAATTTTTGGTCAACCAAAGAATGAGCCATTTAAATGGGCCCAACACTAACAAACACAATAATTCTCAATACGGTAAAGTTCGAGAAAAAATCAAGAAAGAGACGGAAAAAATTTGAAACATCGAAAAAGAATTGGGTTTTTTATTTTTATGTCCCCATAAACCATATGATTTAGTGATCGGTCCCTCACTTCTTCATATTTTGGTTTTAGTCCCCAGAATTAAAGAATATATTCTTTTTTAGTCTCTAGGAGGGACTTATCCCTAAATTATTTTATTTTCTTTTTAATACCTAAGAGGACTAAAAAGTAATATATTCTTTTAATCTGGGGACTAAAACCAAAATATGAATAAATGAGGGATCGGTTCCTAAATAAGTATGTTTATAAGGACTGAAAACTAAAAAACCCAAAAGAATTTAAAACAGAAAATCAACAATCCTGTAATGTAAGACTTGAAACATAGTACTTTATGCTAAACAAATTAACCAAAATATAACATCAACATCTACTAGTTTATAGTTTAAACTTTAAATGCATAAAAAAAATTTCAACAGTCAAAATGCGGTCAAAATGCATAAATCGACGGATCTTTTGTCATCTCAGTGAAGTAGACTTCGACTGTGGCCCTATTAACTCTTGCTTAGCCAGGTCGACTGACTGATTTTCTGTCGTCCTAGTAAAAAAGATTTTGATTAGGCCCATGTCAAACTGGGTAGTGGGATAAAAAAACTGGTTTTTTTTTTATAAAGATGGGGTCATGGGAAAATTAAGTTGGGTAGTGGTGGGCATATCTTTGTCCGAAGCCCGTTTTCATAAAGATCTCATCAGGACCCTCCTTCACTCACGTCACACGATCCCTCTCAATTTTTGAGAGAGAGAGAGAGACTTCTAAAAACTGAGCTGATTCTAGGGTTTCAAGGCTCCGGATCTGACGGCATTGTCTCAGGTTCGTGATTATGAACCTATATTTCGATGATTTGTGGAATCTGTCGGATTTGTAAATCTTCGATTTGGGCGGTTTTTTTCCGTGGTTTTGATGGAGATTCGTGTTTCGAGCCGTTTATTGGAACTGCATTTGTTGGTGTAGATGTAGATTTGAATTAGTTTGGATGTTGATGTGTTGGGTTTTGTGCTTGTGTATGTTTTTTTGGGTGTTTAGGGGAAAGAGATTCGTTAGGGGGAAGGGTTTTTATTTGAGTTCTGGTACACATAATTTTTTTTTAACCCCAATTTTGGTCCTTTATGTGTTTATAAAAAATTATCGAAACATATACTTACATTAATTTACATTTTCTCTAAGAGAAGAATCCAAATGACCCCATGTAAACTGTCTAAAATTCATGTGACCCCCTGAATTTTCTTACAATCCATATAACCCCCTTAAAACACCTATGTAAATCCAAATAGCACAATGAGTTAAATTTTAGTTGACATATTAAGATTATTCTGTGAATATTCTGTATGGTTAACCTTAGTTGAAAATATAGTATACCAAAAACCCCTACAATGTGTTAAAAATGCAAAAAATCTTTTGTAAATGATGATTTTTACCTCTTTGGATAGGGTTTTATAATTTATTCAGAAGGGTAAAATCGTAATCTATAATCCCCCGTTTGGTAAACGGATTAAGCGAGTATAAGGGTAGTATAAGGGTGGTATGAGAATGGATATGAAAAATGGTTGTTTGTTTGCATAGTATAACTTGGTATTGCTAAGCCAGTTTAAACGAGTATAAGAAAGTATAACAATTCTAAATAACCCCTAGGATAAGCTATACTCACTTTATCTATTTTCATGGGCCCACATGTCAAATCAACTTTTTACATCTTATCACATCAAATCACCTATCAATACCTCTTATACATCAAAGGGCCTAAATGTCAAATCAATTTTTTTACACTTTATTTATATTTTATTCTTTATCAACAAAACAACTCAACCTTTATTCTTACGTTTTCCAATGTAAATAAAATAAACACAAACAAACATAAAATCTCTTATTCTTGTAGATTTGTTATCTATACTGGCATAGTTATCTATTCAGAATAACTCAATTCTGCTATCCAAACGGGGGCTAAAAGATTTTTTTCCAGTTTTAACAAATTGTATGGGTTTTTAGTATACTGTGTTTTCTTTCAGGGTTAACAGAACGGAATATTCGTAAAAGAATCCTCATTTGTCTATGAAAATTTAACCAAAGGGGTTATTTGGATTTACATAAGTATTTTCATGGGTTATATGGACTTTAGGAAAAGTAAGGGGGTTATATGAATTTCAAGCAAGTTATAGGGGGTTACTTGGATTTTTTCCTTATTATAAATGCATGCATGCAATTCATTAGATTTTTTTTATAAAAATATATAGATGAAGTATATTATTTTTTAAAAATTCAAAACATGTGTGGACTGGAATTAAGATTAAAAAAGAATTATATGTAACATTATCCTTTTAATTTTAGGTTTTTTTATTAGGTCATCTGGCGAGGGTACAAATTTGAATTGTTAGTTATTTTTTATTCCGGTGATTGTTGACGTGACATGTGACAGTTTGGAAATAAGGAGGAGAAATTCTTTCGGATGATTTTATTTTTGTTGGAAGTGATTAATTATAATCCCAAAATAGCAGTCCATCCCAAACACGATAGACAACATTGGCAGAAGGAAATAGAAGAATATGTTTTTCTGGATGTCTAATCTCATAGCTAACAAGTAGACTATAGAGTTCAGGATATGTAACAGGTTGAGGTCTAACAGAAAAAACAGTGATCATGTCACTAAAATTGCCACCTAGGTTGCGAAAAATATGATGACATAAATTCATTTGTATTCAAGCCACAGTTAAAAATCGCGATCGATATATCGATATATCGGTCGATATATCGATTGCGGAGACCAAATCGCGACTTATCGGTCATTTCGCGAGGAAATATCGAAATCCCGCTGACGTCATGCTGACGTCATCGATATATCGACGATATATCGTTGTGTTTTTTTAGTCAGTCTGGTCGAACAAACATATATTATATATATAAACTATAAAATTAACAATGTGGTGTTGTTGCTCAGATGGTACAGCTATTCTTTAGTATGCAACAGATTAGGGCTTCGATACCCGGCATTTTCATTTGTTTTTTTTTTCATTAGAATATATTTTTTTTAAAAAAAAAAACACATAACTTATAACTTATAAGATAAATTCATAAATATTTATGAATCAATTTATTTAAGTATTTATTTTAATAAAAAAATAAAATAACTCAAATAGTATATTTATTTACATCTTTTACACACATCATTAGATGGAACTCAAAAATGAGATTTTGTAACTAATATAATGGATCATTTGTTTAAATAAAATTTCATCACTTTTATATTTTTATGTTGTAGTTAATTAGTTATGCATTTTTATTTCATATCAAACCATTGTAAAATTATTGATATCTTCATATCAAATTATTCTTATTCATTTTCATTGCTTTTCTCAATTTTCTACTTTTTTTTCTTCTGTTTTTTTCAGTTATTTTCCATTATTTTTCCATTAGAATATATGTATATATTTAAAAAAAAAAAACATAACTTATGGGATAAATTCATAAATATGAATGAGTCAATTTATTTGAATATTAATTTAATAAACAATGCAATGGATTATCAGATTTATAGTTTTATATTGTAATTAATTAGTCATGTATTTTTTTTCAAACCAAAACCATTGTAAAATTATTAATATCTTCATATCAAATTATTCTTTTTATTTTTCATTATTTTTTATCTTTTTTTGCTATTTTTTTAATTTTTTTTCATTTTTTTTCAAAAAAAATAAAAAAAATCGGACCGATCGATATATCGATATATCGATCGATATATCGATTTGAGGCCAAATCGATATATCGAATTAATCGATATTTCGAACATTGATTCAAGCAGTTTGTTCACAGCAACAAGTTGATCAGTAATAAGCTTGGTATTTTGAAAATGGGCGCGGATATCCGCACCCGAATTTCTAGAAATCCACCCTTTAAAAAAAAAATTATGTATTGTAGCAGTAAACGGAAACACATAACTTATAACTTATAAGATAAATTCATAAATATTTATGAATCAATTTATTTAAGTATTTATTTTAATAAAAAAATAAAATAACTCAAATAGTATATTTATTTACATCTTTTACACACATCATTAGATGGAACTCAAAAATGAGATTTTGTAACTAATATAATGGATCATCTGTTTAAATAAAATTTCATCACTTTTATATTTTTATGTTGTAGTTAATTAGTTATGCATTTTTATTTCATATCAAACCATTGTATAATTATTAATATCTTCATATCAAATTATTCTTATTCATTTTCATTGCTTTTCTCAATTTTCTACTTTTTTTTCTTCTGTTTTTTTCAATTATTTTCCATTCTTTTTCCATTAGAATATATATATATATTTAAAAAAAAACATAACTTATGGGATAAATTCAAAATATGAATGAGTCAATTTATTTGAATATTAATTTAATAAACAATGCAATGGATTATCAGATTTATAGTTTTATATTGTAATTAATTAGTCATGTATTTTTTTCAAACCAAAACCATTGTAAAATTATTAATATCTTCATATCAAATTATTCTTTTTATTTTTCATTATTTTTTATCTTTTTTTTGCTATTTTTTTAATTTTTTTTCATTTTTTTTCAAAAAAAAAATAAAAAAAATCGGACCGATCGATATATCGATATATCGATCGATATATCGATTTGAGGCCAAATCGATATATCGAATTAATCGATATTTCGAACATTGATTCAAGCAGTTTGTTCACAGCAACAAGTTGATCAGCAATAAGCTTGGTATTTTGAAAATGGGCGCGGATATCCGCACCCGAATTTCTAGAAATCCACCCTTTAAAAAAAAATTATGTATTGTAGCAGTAAACGGAAACCCACCCCGAGGTCGGTAATCCCTCCGGTGACAGTGGTGAATCATGATCGCTAGAGGTTCCAGCGAGTGTACCAACCCAGGTTGGCATGCCCTCTGGCGACGGTGGTGAAGTGTGGTCGTCCGAAAGCCCGGCGAGCTAATGTAAGAGAGAATAAATTCACATTTTTACAAGTTTCAAACCAAATAGACAAATTTCACATTTAAACACATATAACAGACAGTTGTAGTAGCATTTAAAAACATCAAAATATGATGTTAGCATTTATAACACATCAAAATACGATTTTAGCTTTCCATAACGAATCATCTCTGGAAAACAAAATACATGTTCAAATTATTTTTATGCTTATTTTATTTTTTAAAAAAAAGGAGTAATTATTTTTATTGGATATGTTATTTATTTTTATATGTGAAAAAATCAATATAGTCACATGAATGGTTATGGAATTTGAACATGTATTTTGTTATGTAGTCACGTGAATGGTTGGTTATGGAATACGAATGTCATATTTTAATGTGTTTTAAATGTTGTTATGACTATCTGTTATATGTGTTTAAATATGAAATTTGTCTATTTGATTTGAAACTTGTAAAAATGTGAATTTAGCTCACTGGGCCTTTGGACGACCACAATTCACCACCGTCGCCAAAAGATATGTCGATCTGGGTTAATACACTCGTCGGAACCTCTGGCGACCATAATTCATCACCGCTAGAGGGATCGCCGACCTTAAGGTTGGTTTACTCCTACTGCTACAGTGCACAAATATATTTTTTATTTTTTTAAGGGGTGAGTTACTTGCTATGTGGGGTGTCGATATCCGCGCCCTTTGTAAATAAGTAGCCCGAGGAGGAAGATCACCTTTGGTGAGTGTTTGAAGTAAAGTATATAATTGAATGATCCGCGTATGAGTAGGGGTTCCAAAAGCTTGTGCAAGACATACCCATGCTTGATTAGATGTAGTAGAACCAACCACGTGAGGAAGAACATCTTTAGATAAAGATGCAATAATCCCATTGAGAAACATTTGATTCCTTCTATGCCAAAATATAAATTCTGGATTGGGCTAAGAAGAATCACCAACTGTTATTGTGGGTAATGGGGGAATGTTCAAGAATGTGGAATAAGCATTTGATTCCTTTGATGATATCATGAAAGTATTCAAGAATGTTCGAATCAATATACCTTTCTTAGATGCCATCAAAAGATTCCCTCTTATACAAAATTGCTGAAAGATCTCACCACGGTGAAAAGGAGAACCAGTATTCCTAGGCACGCTATGATGGCTGCACAAGCCTCATCTTTTATTCAACAGCAAATTGCTCCAAAATACAAGGACCCTGATTGCCCCACAATTGCAATCAAAGTAGGAGAGACTGTCATCCAAAAAGCCCTCCTAGATTTAGGAGCCAGTGTGAATCTGCCTACCCTATTCTGTGTACAAAGAGTTAGGTTTGGGAGAGTTAAAACCCACAGACGTTACCCTTTCATTAGCAAATAGAACTGTGAAGTATCCAAAGGGAATTGTGGAGGATGTGATTGTCAAGGTTAAAGAATTCTATTACTCTGTGGTTTTGTAGTTCTAGAAACTGAACCAGTGAAAAACCCAGGCAACCATATCCCTATGATTCTAGGCAGACCCTTTCTAGCCACTTCAGATGCTGTTATTAGATGTAGGAATGGTATAATGACTCTAGCCTTTGGAAACATGACCGTCCAACTCAATGTTTTTCACAGTAGTAACCAATCACCTGATATTGATGATCTTGAAGAAGTCTGCATGATTGATGATATGATCAATAACTCTTTGGAAGAGTCAAGTTATTCTGACCCATTCAACAAAGATTTTGATGAAGAAGGTCTTATTAGGAAAGCGAATGCACTTTTAGATTCCACTCTAATCATGGATACTAGCAAATGGGCCACTCAGTTTGAATCATTGCCCGTTTCCGAATCTCAGCTAGTGCCATCAAGTGTCAAGTCACCCCAGCTAGAGTTTAAAGATCATTTCCTTCTATTCGTCAATGATCAAGTCCCTATTTATGGAAAGGCTTACCATTTACCTGTCAAATTAGAACACAAAGCATACTGGACAATGAAATGCCTCAATTTTGATCATGACAAGGCAAGAGAATATAGGAAACTTCAACTTGGTGAGTTAGAAGAACTTAGGAATGATGCTTATAACTGTGCCGCAAGGTACAAGGACCGCATGAAGATCATGCATGATAAGATTATACTTCGTAAGGAATTTTTTCTCGGTCAGAAGGTTCTTTTGTACAATTCTAAACTACATCTATTCCCTGGGAAATTGAAGTCTCGCTGGACTGACCCATACACGGTTGTGAAAGTCCATCCCCATGGGGCGATTGAAATCCATAATGCCAAGGATGGGAGTACTGTTCCTGTTAATGGATATCGTTTGAAATCATACCTTGAGTATCTGAGCCCAGAAGTTGAGGAAATACTTCTGGAAGATCCCGTGTATCAGGATTGATCACTTTGTACATTCTATTAGATTTTTCGGTTTAGGGTTAGGGCATTTTTCAATTATTATGCTTTGACTTTGTATACATATTTGTCATTTCTATGTTTCTGTGCGGATTCACTGAGCTATTTTGTCACATGATAAATTATAAGAATTCACATCAGATGAGGTATGCAGTCTCTACCTTCTTTACTTATTTCTATTGTCCTCTTCAATTTTGAGCATCATATGCATCATCTTGTAGTTGTCATTCACATTGCGGACAATGTTAGATTTCGTTTGGAGGAGTAATCAACAAATTTTGATGTGATATTTCAAAAAAAATAATTGGGAAAAATTTAATCATTAGAATGCATTTGGCTTGCCAGATCAATTCTAATTCTATTATGTGTCTAAAATGTTTTTCACAAATTTCAAGTCTTGAAAAAAAAAATTTCAGCACTTATAGCCACATGTATGTAGCCTAAATGGGAAAGTGAAATTTAAGGGAGAAAACTGGAAGAATCATTAGTGGAGACTTAACCCAGGAGAGATTTGAGCCATTCTATTCTTGGAGGGTTTTTACATAATTCTGAGTTACAAGTTAACTCAAATTTTCTTGTTTTCGCTTAAATGTCGTTTGCTTGATCACTTTATTCTTGTTTTGATCAAAGACTCATAAACACCATAAAAATTGGATCACTACACTAGAAACTCCTTTGAAATATTTTTAAGGCATATAATAATCATACGAAACTTAGGAAATGATTTATGCTATCTTTGCTAACCCATCTATCATATTCAGCCAACCTATTCTTATACTTATCCACTAGTCAAACCCTTGAGCCATATAAGCCAGTCTTTGTTCAACCAATTTTTCCAACATGTACTTCACTCAATGAGTGTAATTTTAAATTTTACTTTGGGAACAAGGAAAGAAAAAAAATAATCAATTACTACAAAATTCCATGGAAGGGTTATTACTATCATGATTCTAGAGAAAAGAAAAAAAAAACAAAACAAAGAGAAAAAAAAAAGAGAAAAAAGGAGTTGATATTCATCGGAAGGTTTACAAATTCTCAAAGCATTTTTGAATGAACCTTGTCCAATTATCAACAATAACTCTGGCCCCATTACAGCCTATTGAAAAGGCCTACTTGATCCTAAATGTAATGTGGTTAAAATGTGGAGAATAGATGATGAGGACTTATGGTGTTTAATCCAATGTTCTTGAGTTGATGATATTCCGTTCCTGAGATCAAATTAATTTTCTTTTTTCTTTGACATGATCCGTCCTTCTATAAAATCTTATATGTGGATGATTTGAATTTTGATTCCTTACCACATATAAGTTGAGAAAAATGAGCTCACTTCTGAGTGATTTCCTTGTTGAGTGTAATATCCAGTGAGTTTTTGAAGTCAAGGTGAAATCCATTCTGAAAGTGATCAAAATTAAGTTTTACTTGGAAAAAGAAACCTACATCCTTGTTGGCTATGCACATACACACTTCAGGACTTGATTATGAGTGTAAACTTCTAACATGTGGATAGAGATCTTGTGGCGGCCCACGTCCCAAAACGCTGCCACGTGCATGCCACCAACGCTCTGATACCAACTGTGGCGGCCCGTGTTCCAAAATGCTGACACGAGCGCGTCACGTGCTTAAAATGCCACTAAAATCCTTTTTTTTTTTCTAAAACATCGAAATGTCCACCCTATATAATCACATATGATAACAACCCTGGGATAACAGATAATCAACAAGATATGTATAATCGCCTATATCACAACACACCTAGGAAAGTTTAAGCAGTCAACAAAGCATTTAACACACCTTATATACAGTCATTCATATATACAGAGCATTTAACATAGGCATGTTTCGCTAGACCAACCTCTACCAAAATAACTATATACAGATCCAAAACATCAACATATACACATCTATATATACCTATTACCAGCTGGACGTGGCACCAAAAGAAGACTAAGCCAACGTCCACAAACCCTGCCTCTACTCTGCAAAATAAGATAAAATAGAATGGAATGAGCGAAAGATGCTCAGTAAGTAACCCAGACATTCCACGCATAAGGAAAACAATAATGACGCCCAAAGTCAAGCTCAGTAATCTCAATAAACATCAAGTCAAAGTATAATGACAAATGGAATCACTGTATAAAGCATCATCGGAGAACAATAACATCGCTGATATATAAACATAGGAATGAATAGCCCAAACTAACACCTCACAACTGATAAGGCCAATAAATATCATCAAGATGTATCACAATTGGACTGAAAGCAAGTACTCTGAAATTACCCATCAATCGAAAGGATATAAATCAAATTAAATTAAATCACTGATGGCCCTGGAAATGTCACAGTGTTAAGACTGTGTCACTTTTTAAAAGTCAAATATCGTGTTTTATTTATTTTAAAAGTTGAGGAGCTTAGATAAAAAATCTGACTGCATATTTATTTTCCTAATACTTTCATTGGCCTACCTATAGATTTTCATCGCATTCTGATGTCGTTTTAGAAATTATGCAGTTCCGATTGGTATTTGAATTTGAATTTTTACTGGATTGGATGTAGGTGAAATTGATGTTTGGTCCTTCATTTAGTTGTCGAGTAAGTCATCCCCATTTCAAATCACTATTTAGTGAGTGAAACTTGCCTAAACTCACCCCTAATTATCTCACCACACCAAACCCTCAAATAGGCTTTTTATTTCCATATCTCTCTCACACACTCGTATTTTTCCCCTGTTTGTGCTGCTGCCAGCAGAAAATGAAGAAGGAGAAAAACGGGAAAATAGAAGGGAAAGAAAGAAAAGAGAAAGGAAAAGAGTGAGTGAGTAGGGAAAGAAATTGTGTGTCTGAGCTTGGCTTCCCTCTTCTCCTCCCTCTCAAGGTATTCCCTTCCCTCATTGTGAGTGTGTTTGTGTTAATGTGTGTATGTGATGGTGATTGTGGACATATGTGGGTTATGGGTGTGTGTGTGCCCTCTTTTATTACCCCCACCTCCCTCTTCTTTTCCATGGCATTCTTTTGACCTCATTGTTGTTTTGGGTTATGTGAGATGGTTGATTTGGTGGTGGTTGTGGCTGTGCTGTGTGGCATGTGTGATGGTGGTTGTTTGTGGTGATAGTGGTGGAAATCCTTATGTGCACCATCTCCTCTTCTTCCCAAGGTATATTCACTTTCCCTTTTTGTGCCATGTAGGTGTTTGTGTTAATGCTTCAAAAAAGTATAAGTGTTGCTATCTATTGCTTTTGGTGGTCCGCAAGGATGTCCAAGTCTTGTTGTGTGTGTTTTTCCCCTTTCTTGTTGATTGGGAGCTTTGTGTTGTTGTAGGACAGATTTATGACTTCTTAAGATCCTTATAGAACTAGTACTTGGAAACATATTTTGAGGCTTGTATCATCATTTCATATGATCATCTATGTGCCTAGATATTATATATGAAATTTGGTGTCATTATGATATATGTGTTGTAAGTTATAGCCTGATTCTCATGGTCTGTCCAGATTCGCGCAGAAATTGACCAGTTTCTGAAAATAATTTATTTTGGGCATTTAGAGATTTTATCAAGTTATTATGTCTCCACGGAATATGATCCCAACATGTCATAGAATATGTGTGATTTATTTCAGAATTTTTGGATGTGTATTTTAGGCTGTGGAGACCAATGTTTGAAGCTGGTTGCAGTAGATGGACTAATCTTGTATAAATATGTGTCAAAGAGTTATTATGCATGGTGTGGGCAATATCAGGAGTTGTTGTCTTCATGAAGAAGGCTTGTATATGTGTCAAGATGCTTTATATTTAATTAAGCATCATTGGTTGTTCTTGCAGATCTCGTAGACCGGACGTCTTCAAGTCTAACAAATGATATATTTTTTTGCAATATAATGTGTGGATTTTTTTTCATGTCGTTTATTAAATTATATATTGTTTGTTAATTTTTTGAATTGTATGTTATATTCTATGTGCATTGTTCATCTTTCATTGTTATCTATAATAATGTCATGTGAAGTGTACTTTTCTATCTATATGTGCTCTGTAAAATCTTGTGTACACTTTTAATTTGTCTGAGTACACTATTAGCCCTTCTGAGTATATTGTTAGCCTCTCTAGGTACACTGTTAGCCTGTATTATATATGGTTATTTCAAGTGTACCTTTGTGTACAACACATGGCCTTTGAAATCAAATTCTTAGGTTATTAGCTTGTCATTATTAAATTTTTAACGAAATGTCAATTTGTTGAATATAACTCCATGAAAAACCTATGTTTTTATGGAATCAATTGATAGATTGATATATACACTCGTATTGAGTTATGGTACATTATTAAATTATCCAAGTATATTATTAACTTGTCTTGGAACATTGTTAGTATGTATGGATACATTATACATTTGTCGGTATATATTGTTAATTTGCAAATAGTTGATGAAGTACATTGAAATATACATATTTTTTTGTTGAAAATATATTTCAGAATGTATCATTTCATGTACAATGTTGAAAAATGACCAATTAGTGGAGATGAAAATATCCATATCAAACAAACAGGTAATTGTTTGGTGATTCATTTTCTTATGAATGTTTTATATTGTGAATTAATAAAATTTTATCATCTTTTTAGGGTGGATCGTGGCATGTTCGTGAAAAACATAGCAGACATCTAATTAGAATGATGAATATGAATTTTGGACAAAGCGACATACCTAGATTCATAATGGAATATTATGTTGCCAAAATCTTAAGAAGAGCTAAAGAAATTAAAGTTAGTTTTGAGAAATTGAAACATAATTGTAAATGATGCAACCCAAGAACACTGTTATGAGTGTGGTATGCCATAATTGATAAATTGCATACGAAAATTTATAATAAATTGTTAATCGACCAAATGAATGTTGTTCTAAAAAATTTTAGCATCTCACTTATTGAACTCCCGCAACTGGCTTGAGGTACCATGCTACAAGATATAAGCGTTGATGTAGTTAGGTTTGATTGGACAATGTTATACGTCCTACAATTTATTCCCATGACAGTATTAGATATGATATAATGAAGTATACAAAGCATTGCAATACACTATTAAAAATATTATTCTGTGCATTGTTAATAATTATGTGTACACTGTCAATCCATGTGAGTACATTGTTAATATTTTTGTAAATATGACAAAAATAATATAATATTTTACCATCCGTTAAAAAGAAAATAACATAATTCACAAAACTAACAAATAATATACAATTCAATAAAAGACATGGAAAAAATTTACACATTATATTGCAAATAAAATATCATCTGATAGCCTCCAAGAAATCATCAATCAATGAACATTTTAAATTAGAATATTCATATGATAGAGCATTAGTGTTCGAGGGGGAAGAAGATTACACGGGGTTCATTGTGCGTCCTCATTGTTATAATTGTCGTCGTCGTACCACCCTCGAAGAAAGATGTGAGTTTGGGGATTTCTTGCGAGTTTAAGTTTTGATGATGTAAAAGAATTTGTTTTGAAGAAAGAGAATGATGAGAGAATAAATGACGTTTAAAGAGCAGAAATATAGACATTGGGGGGGTGAAAATGGAGTTTTAGAGAGGGAAGAGGAATGTTTGGGATGCCATGGCTGAAGTAAGGTTGAATAAGTGTATTTTTGTCTTAGGAAATGGTGACTTAATGGGTTGTCAGAAAGAATGATCTGAAAATAATGAATATGGTCTTTAGGGATGTAAAGAAAACTTCAGAAGGTCAAAAGACCTAATATTAACTTAGGAGTGGTAGGGAGGACCCCTAATTAATTTTTTCAATAAAAATCATGATTATTTTAAGGAAAAATACTCAAAAAATTCTTCTAAAGATAAAAATACACAAAACAGTTACTTTTATGAATTTGACCGAAATAAAGTCTCTTTTAACGATCTCATAACCTTAAATGATGCAAATAACATTGTCTCTTATAATTTTTAAACTCTTTCATCATATGTAAAACTTTTTACACAATCATCTAATTGAAAATTAATATTAATATAATAAATAATTTTTATTTGACAGTGATTTTACATGTTTTTAAATTTTCTAAGTATGCTATAAAAAAGTTAACCTTGTCAAAATTGTCTTCTTAAATTTACAAGAAATTTTATGGATTTTTCCTAACTTTTTAAAAATTTCAAATTTTTTGTTATTCATATCTTATAAGTGTCTTGCCTTATGATTTTTTTTGTATAATATTAAATATATATAAGTGCTCCAAGAGATTTTATAAAGTTTTAAAATATCTGAAAAATATTTTATAACAATTTTGAAATCTTTTATAATTTAACTATTAATAGTGTATTTAGATATGCAAAAAATAATAATAAACTTCAAGCATAAGTAAAAAATATTTTATTATTTATTAATGTTCTTTAATTGGAGTGTTAAGTAATTAAATATGTGTGATGGTGTTTAAAAAGTAGATAATATAAGAGTAGTTAAGTCATTTTACTTTCTAAAAGTGTGAAGGAAGATTTTTTTAGGTAGAATTTTAAAAAATGACTAATATGAATATTTGAATACTTAGATGATTTTTTTGAATACTTTTCCTTATTTTAAAATTTTCTATATATTAAATAAAGTATTGATACTCATTTAATTTAATTTCCTAACTAGACACAAAAAAATGTTATAAGCGTAATTTTAAAAAATAAAATCAGTGTGCCAAGAACATGGAATTGTGTGAAGGGTGCGGATATCCGCACCTCGAGTTACTAAAAACCCACTTTTTTTTATAACAAAAAAAATTATGTACTGTTGCAGTAAACGGAAACCCATCCCCGAGGTCGGTATTCCCTTTGACGACAGAAGGGAATGCCGATCGGGGTCGGTACACTCGCCGGAACCTCTAGCGACCATCATTCACCACCATCGCTAGAGGAAATGCCGACCTCGGATTGGGTTTCCGTTTACTGCTATAGTACATTTTTTTTAAAAGGTGGATTTTTTTAACTGGGTGCGGATATCGACGCCATTGTGTGAATCCATGGGTGGAATATCCTTTTTGTTTTATTAATAAAAAAGTAAACTTATAGAATAAACAACTTTCTTGGAGATGGAATAAATAAAAGACACAGGTCTTCGTTTTTCTTTTAAAAAAAAAAACTAAGTTTTTAATTAGGAAAAAATTCAAATAACCCCATGTGAACTATTAAAAATTTATATAACCCCTTGAAAATACTTATGTAAATTCAAATAGCCTCTTGTATTAAATTTTTGTTGACAAATTAGGATTATTATAAGAATATTTTGTCTAATTAACTGTGATTGAAAACATTATATATAAAAAAAACCTCTATAATTTGTTAAAAATTCAAAAATCATTTATAAATAATGATTTTACCTCTTCGGATAGAGTTTTATAATCAATTCAAATGGATAAAATTGTTTTGTACATAAATCTTTTCACATTTTTTACAAATTATATGAGTTTTTTGGTATACTGTGTTTTTAACTAGAAAGAACAACATCAAATATTCACATAATATTATTCATCTGTCAACATAAGTTTAATCGAATTGATTATTTAAATTTACATAGGTGTTTTGAGGGGTTATAAGAACTTTAGAAAAAGACAGAGGAGTTATATGAATTTCGAACAGTTTACCGTGGTTATTTGGATTTTTCCCTTTTTATTAACACCACGTTTTTGGACGCGTTTCTTTTCATCACTGAATGATATGCCACATGGTCCCCCATCTCCATGAAAAATCCACCGTTCATCACATCGTCTCAAGAACCACCATTTCAGATTTTCAGACAATAATAGATTTCGAACTGATGAGCTGGAAACTCTACACAATCACAACCGTCAGATATCGAACAAACGGTCGTAACGGACTTTCACTGGAAGAGAACTTCTCTGGCAACCGTTAATTCCAAACGAGCGGCACAGCTGGACGTCACGAGAGATGAACGGTTGGGATTTCTCCTCAGAAAACCATATATAAACACGTTTTCGGAAAGATGTCCATCACGACCTCTCCTTTTCTCTCGTCGCACGTTCCCTCTCAATTTTTGAGAGAGAGAGAGAGAGAGAGTCTCCGAAAAGCGGAGCTGATTCTAGGGTTTCAAGGCTCCGGATCCCACGGCATTGTCTCAGGTTCGTGATTATGAGACTATAGTTCGATGATTTTTGGAATCTGAGTGTCGGATTTGTAGATCTGTGATTTGAACGTTTTATTTTTCGTGGTTTTGATGAAGATTCGTGTTTGGGAACGTTTATTGGAACTGCATTGTGTGATTTGTTGGTGTAGATGTAGATTTTGATTGGTTTGGATGTTTATGTGTTAAGTTCTGTGTTTGTGTATGCTTTTTTGGGTGTTTAAGGGAAAGAGATTCCTTGTTGGAGATTCATGTATTTTCTCTCTAGGTATTTTTTATGTCGGTGGTGCTTGTGACGCGAAATGTGACAGTTTGGAAATAAGTGGGAGGTATTCTTTGGGATGACTTTATTTTGTTGGAAGCTATTAAAATTATTTGATGACTGGGGGATTTGGTATTACAGCGTGGAATGAAGAGTTGTTGATATATTAGAATTTGTAATAGATTTTGAAATTCGTAACTGGGTTCAATTTATATGGGTATCAATGGTACAAGCTTGATCTCGAATTTGAGTTTTGTGAGTCAAGAAAAGACCCATAGCCTAGCTAGTCCCAGAGTTATATTACTTTTAGATAATAGTTGAGGACTACGGTTTTGTTCAATTGAAGAAAATGTTAAATGTTCAGCTCGAGTAGGGCTGAGCCGAAAAAAGGAAATGAGCCAGGCCAAGCTAAGAAAGAATCCAGCTCAGCTTGGTTCGTTGATATCCTAAATCTTGGAGTTATTCTTCTGTAGGGTCCCTCCTTGTCTTCTTATATAGGGTCTATGGATCTTGATTTATGGAATATTTTTCACGATCCCAGCAACATTATTAGGGTGGCATACTCCAATTGGCTTGCTAGAGTGATGTTGATGATGATCATGTCTGTGGGGTCAACCTTTTGCACCAGCCAAAAAAAGAGTTTCAGTTTATGTACAATCCAAAATAATTGAATGGATTTTTCATAGTTGACACATATGCTGCTGATGAAATATAAAGGTGAACTTAGAATCCTTTTAGATTATGAAATTTGAAAGATGTTGGGGTTTGCTCTGATGTATATTGTGTTGGATATTTGATACAGACTTCTGTTGAACACTTCGAGTCGCGTTACGATGTCGCTCTCCTTAAAACAGTATTTGCCCCTTATACAGTGTGCACAGGGTACTGCAAATCTGTTTGCAGGATAACTCGAAGAAATTTTCACCAGCGTTTGCACGGACGATGGTGATCAGAATACTGATGAAACCCAAATGAACCAATACCCTTGTATTAGGCTCTGCAGAAACCCAATACAAGAACACACTTTAGGAAAAAGAGAATGTTTTTGATTGATGGTTTGAATGGTAGGAAATCATGTCTATTTATAGACATAGGAGCACCTTTTCAATGCATCTCTTGAGGTTTAACCACCTCCAATCTGGACCGTTGGATCTTCAGTTACAAGATTGACGGTCCAGATCGATCACCATCCGATGCACCCTTTTCGATGCACCCCTTCGATCAGTGTAACCGTTTCTTGATCGATCCAACGGTGCACGTTGCATCGGACGGGTCCACCATCTGGACGGTCCAGATCGCATCTGATGGAACGATCTCCATCGTCTGATTAGCCAAAAAGAAAAGGCTCCAGCTCCTAGCGACGATGCGTACGTGTGAAGTGCAAGTGCGCCATCAAAGCGCCACATTGCGCCCATCGCACACGCGCACGCGTGCGCGTGTGCGGACGGTGCTAAAGCACCGTGTGCATAACACCTTACCATTCCTAAAGTAAACATTACTTTATACACACCTCACTTTATATAGTGAGAAACTTTTTCCTCTTTAACCGATGTGGGACTAAAACCCAACTCAAAGTTACAAACAAAACCCAACTTACAAGACACATGAAATACATTTTGAAAAACCTCTAACAATCCCCCACCATTTTCAAAATTTACATGACACTGATTCTTGATTTACTTGATAGTCTTATGCTTCAGTGAGGGGTGTCTCGCGACTTGAACCGATCACCTAGTGATGCACATCAAAGTCAATAAGGATTGCTTGGTAGACTTGTCTTTGAACCAACGATCCTGTATAACCAACCGGACATGCATTACACATAAAACATAATATCTTCAGTATTCAGAAAAACCGACACATGGATTGGCCTTGTGTCCATATCCTGTTTCATGAGTGTTTTAGAATTCAAGCCCATTGAATTCATAGGAAGCGGCACCACCTCCACACTCATATAGGTAGGTTATCAAGAGTACCCCTGTAACTTTAGTACTCTAATCAGAAAATGAAACCTATTAAGAGTTAAACTCATCCTCCTTCCTTGTCATTACAGGTTCCAAGCACTTTACCCAGGGATGACATAAATTAAGTGCTTGCAATCACAACATATGATGTACTTTGCTCATTGAACTCAAGAACTTGATGTTTCAAGTTTTGAGTTGAGTTTCCATCAAGAGTGATTCTATATGGGCTTAAGTCCCATCCCCTTTGATGTTTTCCACACCAAATCCCTTGCAAGTCCTTTTGTTAAAGGATCAGCCAAGTTTTGACTTGACCGCACATAATCAATGGTGATGACACCATCAGTAATCAGTTGCCTGACATAACTGTGTCTAAGTCCTATATGTCTGGACTTACCATTATAAATCTGGCTATAAGCCCGTGATAGTGTTGCTTGACTATCACAATGCAAAGAGATGGGTGGCATGGGTTTTGGCCACACATTAATTTCCAGAAGTAGGTTTCTCAACCATTCTGCCTCTTTGCTAGATGATGCTAGAGCCACAAACTCAGCAGCCATTGTTGAGTCTGTAATACATGTCTGTTTCTTGGATCCCCAGGAGATAGCTCCTCCTCCAAGTGTAAAGATCCAACCACTCGTTGATGAGTGATCCTCACGGTCAGTTATCCAACTGGCGTCTGTATACCCTTCTATAACCGAAGGATATCCACTATAGATTATTCCATAATCCATAGTTTTCTTCAAGTATTTTAATACTCGATCAATAGCATGCCAATGCACACTACCCGGGTTACTAGTATATCTACTAAGTTTCCCCACTGCAAAAGCAATATCAGGTCTAGTACAAGTCATTGCATACATTAAACTCCCAATCACTCTAGAATATAATAATTGATCAACAGCCCTACCAGTGTTAGGATACAATTTCACTTGTGGATCAAAAGGTGTAGACATGGGTTGACAATCGAATCTATTGAATTTTTCAAAATTTTCTCAATGTAATGAGACTGGGTAAGGATTAATTGGTTGTTATCCCTCTTAATCCTAATACCCAAAATAACATCAGCAATGCCCATATCTTTCATATCAAAATTAGATGACAAGAAATTCTTTGTAATTTCAATAATATCTAGGTTAGTACCAAAGATAAGCATGTCATCTACATATAGGCATATGATCACACCTTTACCACCAGAAAATTTGCTATAAACACATTTATCAGATTCATGTATCCTAAAACCATTTGATATCATAATCCTATCAAATTTTTCATGCCACTGTTTAGGAGCTTGTTTAAGACCATAGAGTGATTTAATGAGTTTACATACCTTATTTTCTTGACCTTGTACAACGAACCCTTCCGGTTGCTTCATGTAGATTTCTTCATCCAACTCTCCATTTAGGAAAGCAGTTCTAACATCCATTTGATGTATTTCGAACTTATAGATGGAAGCAAGGGCAATTAATACTCTAATTGTGGAGATCCTTGCAACCGGTGCATATGTATCAAAATAATCGATACCCTCCTTTTGAGTAAACCCTTTGGCCACTAACCTGGCCTTAAATTTTTCAATTGTTCCATCGACCTTCATTTTCTTTTTGAAAATCCATTTACAACCAATCGGTTTGGATCCAGGAGGCAAGTCAACAAGAATCCAGGTTTTATTCCCCATAATTGAATCCATCTCATCATTAATTGCCTCTTTCCAAAAGGCAACATCTTGTGACTTCATAGCCTCCTCAAAGGTCAATGGATCAGATTCCATATTTAATGAAATCATTGTTTGTTTACAATGAGATTCCCTTGTTCCTTCCACTAGGTAAACAATGAAGTCAGGACCAAAAGATTTCTCAATCCTAGTCCTTTTACTTCTCCTTGGTTCAATGGGTTCACTAGGTTCATTTTCTTTATTGGAAACCAAAGACTTTGGTTCCTCATCCCGATTTGATCTCGGAATAGTATTGAACCTATTTTCATAGAATACTGCATCACGAGACTCTATGATGGTATTTACTTCCACTGAACTATTTTGTTCAATTACCATGAACCTGTATGCCTTACTGTGTAGGGCATAACCAAGGAATACACATTCGATTCCTCTTTCTCCCAATTTCTTCCTTTTGGGATCCGGCAATCTTACAATTGCCCTACAGCCCCAAGTTCGCAAGTAACTCAGATTGGGCTTCTTGTTTTTCCACAGTTCATAAGGAGTTACATTAATCTTTTTGAGAGGAATTCTATTTAGGATATAACATGCAGTCAAAAGAGCCTCCCCCCAAAACCCATGAGTTAGACCAGAATTAGAAAGCATAGCATTAATCATTTCAGTTAATGTTCTATTCTTTCTTTCAGCAACTCCATTTTGTTGAGGTGTATATGGTGCAGTTAATTCATGAATAATACCCACATCTTCACAAAAATCTGAAAATGAAATTCACCACCTCTATCGGATCTAAGCCTTTTTATTTTAACATTACATTGATTTTCGACTTCTGTTTTAAAAGTTTTGAATTTTTCAAGAACTTCATCTTTTGAATGCAAAAGATAAACATAACAGAATTTTGAAAAATCATCAATGAATGTTACAAAATATTTTTTACCTCCTCTAGTAGGGGTAGCATGCATGTCACATACATCAGAATGAATTAATTCAAGTAAAGATGTGGATCTCTCTACTTTATGAAAAGGCTTACGAATTATTTTTGTTTGCATGCACACTTTACATTTTTCATCCATGTCATTTTCATACTTAGGAATTAAATCTAATTTAACCATATCATCCAATTTCCTAGTATTAACATGTCCTAATCTTGCATGCCATAAAGAAAGAGAGTCAACCATATAAGCAGAAACATTCACTTTATTGATATTGAGTTTGAACATTCCCTGGTACAAATAACCCTTCCCAACAAATATTCCACCCTTGGACAGAACAAACTTGTCCGACTCGAAGACTAACTTGAAGCCATGTTTATTCAGAAGGCTTCCAGATACAAGGTTTTTCTAACATCAGGTACATGACATACATCAGTGAGAGACAAGACTTTTTCATAAGTGAATTCAAGATTCACCTTCCCTTTGCCTTTGATGATGGCAGTAGAGGAGTTCCCCATATAGAGAACTGATCCTTCACTCACTGGTTCATAAGTGGTGAAGAGGTTCTTGTCGTTGCAGATATGTCGTGTCGCACCCGAGTCGATCCACCAGTCTCCACCATCTTCGAGCATGTTAACCTCGGATATAACAGCCACAAATTTTTCTTTGGCCTGATCTGGTGCCTTTGGTTGATCTGGTGTATTTTGCTTCTTCTTGAAATGACGGCAGTCTTTCTTGAAGTGGCCTGGTTTTCCACAAAACCAACATTCAACCTTCTTCTTCTTTGGGTCCGCGTTGTTGGGCTTGTTGTTCTTCCCTTTACGCTTGTCTTTGTTGGGCTTTTTGCCATCCTCCACCACGTGGACCTTGAGAACTTGAGTCCCTTGTTCATCTTTACTCTCTTGTAGCCTCGTTTCTTCTTCAACTCGAAGATGCTTGGCTAACTCCTCCAGAGTAAGATCTTCCTTCTGGTGCTTCAGATTCTTTTTGAAATCTTTCCAAGAAGGGGGCAACTTGTCTATTATAGAGGAAACTATAATAGACTCATCCATGTTCATATTCTGTTGTCGAAACTGACTAAGAATATGTTGAATCTCATGGAATTGTTCAATAACAGATTTGGAGTCAATCATATTATAACGCATAAAATTTCCAACAAGGAACTTCTTACTTGTAGCGTCTTCTGCGAGGTACTTGGACTCCAGAATCTCCCATAACTCCTTCGCAGTCTCCACATGTTGGTACACATCAAACAGTGAGTCAGAGAGTGCATTGAGGATGTGACCCTTGCAGATGTAGTCATCCATCTCCCACTTGGTTCTTGTTCGAGACTCGGTGAGAGTCTCATTCTCTTGCTCCTCTGGATACGCCGTCTTCAGTACGTACACCACTTTGAGTGTGGTAAGGAGGAAGTGCAGTTTCTTCTGCCAGCGTCGGAAATTCCCACCATCGAAACGCTCCAGTTTCATGAAGTCTTGCGTCATTTGTTGCACAGAACGAGCCATGAATACTGTTTTAAGATTGTTGGATATTTGATACAGACTTCTGTTGAACACTTCGAGTTGCGTTACGATGTCGCTCTCCTTAAAACAATATTTGCCCCTTATACAGTGTGCACAGGGTACTGTAAATCTGTCTGCAGGATAACTCGAAGAAATTTTCACTAGCGTTTGCACGGACGATGGTGAACAGAATACTGATGAAACCCAAATGAACCAAGACCCTTGTATTAGGCTCTGCAGAAACCCAATACAAGAGCACACTTTAGGAAAATAAGAATGTTTTTGATTGATGGTTTGAATGGTAGGAAATCATGTCTATTTATAGACATAGGAGCACCTTTTCAATGCATCTCTTGAGGTTTAACCACCTCCAATCTGGACCGTTGGATCTTCAGTTACAAGATCGACGGTCCAGATCGATCACCATCCGATGCATCATTTTCGATGGCACCTCTTCGATCAGTGTAACCGTTTCTTGATCGATCCAACGGTGCACGTTGCATCGGACGGGTCCACCATCTGGACGGTCCAGATCGCATCAAAACGCTCCAGCTCCTAGCGACGATGCGTACGTGCCAAGTGCCAAGTGCGCCATCAAAGCGCCACATTGCGCCCATCGCACACGCGCACGCGTGCGGACGGTGCTAAAGCACCGTATGCATAACACCTTACCATTCATAAAGTAAACATTATTTTATACACACCTCACTTTATATAGTGAGAAACTTTTTCCTCTTTAACCGATGTGGGACTAAAACCCAACTTATAAGACACATGAAAATACATTTTGAAAAACCTCTAACATATTGGTTTATTGATGGTGATTAAGTGACGGGACCATTAAAAAAATTGTCACATTTCCTGGACATCTTAAAATTCTCACCCTGCCATAGTTGGAATTGCACTTTCTGCAAAACTTGAGGATGACGTGGAACTCATGCACAGGGTCATTCACCTCTTCCCCCTTTCCAATTCTGAAATTTTAGGCAGTTTCCATGTAAGCTCACAGATTGACTTGCCTGGCACTTAGACAAGATCATTTCTATTTTCTCCATGATCATTGACTCTCAAAAATTCATCATGCATGCGAGTTTGCAAAGAATAACAACATTCTATATGAACAACATGCTTGAATAGATAAGAAACATATGTAGAAGGATCCTTTTTATGATTTTTACATGGGCCTACCTGTTGTTCATCCCAAAATCTATACAAATTAATCACATCTTTCCTGCTGACTTAGTATGTTGCAAGTATGGAGTATGGACTGGTTAAATGCTTTTAACCTACTAAGTAATATAACAGAGAGGAGGTTTAATAAAAACTTATTTTGAATCCCACAATTATTCTGAAATGGACTTATTTGATGTATGTGATAGAAATTCAGTGTCATCTAGCACCTAAAAAAATGGCTGAAATGATGCTAATTCTTGGGATCAACTTAACTGAGTCCCATTAAAGAAGGAAAAAAAATGAAAGGGAACAATAAGTGGTTTTTATTCTAATCCAATTCAAGCAATTGGGCCATTGGTGTACATATTATCTGAGATACGCTAATCCAGATTACTTGCTTCAAACTGACCATTGATGTCCTGGGAGAAAATTCATTTTTTTCATTATATCATCTGACCAAAATAAAGAATGGAACTTTCATTACCCTGCCACCCCTTGAAGCTACTCAGCCAAGTGACTTGTGGGTTTATGTTATCACTGCTTGCCACTACTAATGGTGCCTAGTTCTGATAGGTGCACAATTTTCACCTCTGATGGTGCTTTATTAGCACTGCATGCCCATGCAGTGCCCTTTGGCATTACGAGTGACAAGGTGAACCATTGTTGGCAAGTGAGCATAGACTAAAAAATTTGCTCACATGATATTTCTTGTGTGGGTGACCTCACATGCTTTCTGTACAAGTTGGCAATGCCAGTTTGTTTATCATTCTTTCATCTATTTGTAGTTTTTTTTGTCACATATACTACCTTTATTAAATATATAACTCATCTTACATTTTAATTAATGCAGTTTAGATAGACAATTCCTCACCAAGATGGTTGCACAGGAGTACACAGTGGACTTGAACAAGCCTCTTGTTTTCCAGGTTATTTAGAATGTCCTAGATTTGTTTCCTTTTTATTCATTATATTTTTAGTTCCCATTGCAGTAGTTTTTCCCCGTTAGAAATAAAAATTTATATATGTTCTTCACTGTTCAGATAATCAGATCCATGTTTTACTATATGATGGAACAGTAACAGCAAAGCCTTATCCCATCAAAATGTGGTCTGCTATGGAGCAACACATCTAGCAGAAACAGAAAATTCCCAAACAAAAAATTTAACGTTTTACTATATTGTCTGTTATTGGATTGTATTAAAATTAGCTTCATTAATTATTTTGAAGTATCAAAAAAAAAAAATCTATGACTGGTTGTCACAGGTAATATGATACCATGTCCAAGTTCATATAAAAACTTGTCCGTGCCTGTTGTTTCCATGTGCCTACATGCAAATCTTTGTTCGCTTGATTGAGATGAAGTAAATATCCTTATCACATGTTTAAAATACTCCCTCGGCATGTTTTGGGAAAAATACTCCCATAATAATATATATTTGTGCCAAACATGAGCATTGTAGAAATTACAAATGTAAACTATGGTATATTTCTATTTCCCATGATGTATCTGGCGGGCTATGGAATTCAGGTGGTTGTGAATTTACTTGAATTCCTCTTCCATAGTAGTTGTGTGTTACCATCTATTCTACTTATTATCAAAATCGTACATGAGCGCTTCTACTTGTTTTTGGAGGAATTAAATTGTTTCATTATTATTAGGCCAATATTCAGCTTTAACTCATTTATGACTTGTTCAACCTTCTCCATTCTTGTTATCCTCATCTGCATTTTCATGTCAAAATTCAAAATTATCAAATTATTTCAAGACATAATAATTCTTTTCCCTGTACTTAGTTCCCCAAATTTTGTAGGTGGGGCATCTTGGGGAAGCATACCAAGAATGGGTCCATCAACCCATTGTTAGCAAGGAAGGTCCCCGTTTTTTTGCAAGTGATTTTTGGGAGGTATTTTGCACTCTAAGCAAAATATTATGTATTTGAGAAATTATGTTTGGAACCAATTTTCTCATCTAACTTCTTTTTCTTTGGAAAAAGTCCTTGACGCGCACAGTATGGTGGGCAATTCCAAGTATCTGGTTGCCGGTTGTGTGTTTCTCTGTGAGCAGGTCAATGAAAATGGGCCACACACTTGATCAGGTAGCTCTAATAGTTGTTACTGGGATTTTTATATGGACATTGATGGAGTACACTCTGCACCGCTTCCTTTTCCACATCAATACAAAACGCTACTGGTAGGAAGTTCATTTTTTTGTTATTTCCAAATTTGTATTTCCTCCTTTTCTTTGTTATGTTCTGCATTTGAGTTGATGAAGTTCCTCTTCTTTATTATGTTCCGCATTGTAGACACTATTTCCTCCTTTTCTTTATTATTTTCTGCATTTGAGCAAGTATTTATGTAATTATCTTGTCTGTTTACGAACCCAACTTTTGTTAAGTTGGCTAGCACCAGGGGATCAAACCCGGGGAACACCAATCTTCAAAAAATAAAAAATGATCCACATGTTCAAATCCTGTTCAAATGATTTGTGCCTGTGGATTGTGGACACAGTAGGATCTCTCATATGGTCAAGGATCACAATCATGAACATTAGTATATTGTCATTATACAAGGTTTACTGTTATATCTTACTACTTGTAGTGGATGTGATATAAAGCACAGAATTTCGACATGCAGTGCCAAAAGTCTCTTTGTACATTTCATATTTCATCTTCTCTCTGAATTTGTTATTATCAACAAAAAAAGTGAGTAAGAAAATTTTGACATGCTACAGGGCAAACACTGCACATTACCTCCTTCATGGCTGCCACCATAAACACCCGATGGATGGGTTGCGCCTTGTTTTCCCTCCTGCTGCAACAGCTATTCTATTGTTCCCGGTATGTTTCCTGAAATATTCACACAGCTGTGTGCATGAGAGGATCCATCAACAAGCATTTTTTGTGTTCTTTTTCGTTTTCTTAGGTGTATGTTAGTTCTGCATGTGTAATTACAGAAGTTAATTACATACCCATATAATGATATTATTGGCCATTATATATACTCTATGCAACTGTTAAAAAAAATTGACGTTGAGAGTGGAATATTTTTTTGTTTTTTATTTGCAACTGATTCACAACATTAATTCCCCAAAACGCTAGCTATTTTCCTGGGGCTGACTCCCCACAAATGTAAAACAGTTCTGGAACTTTGTTAAGCTCATATCGACCCCTACATCAGCTCCTGCACTGTTCGGAGGTGGTTTGTTGGGCTATGTGATGTATGATTGTACTCATTACTATCTGCATCACGGGCAGCCAGCCAAAGGAGTCGCCCACAATCTTATGGTAAGAAAATATTCTTGACCTTTTCAGGCAAATAAATGATCAGTCTTTCCTGCCTGGCTATCTATATTAATATCATCGCCTCTTCTCCTACCAGAGATATCATTTGAACCATCACTTCCGCATCCAAGATAAGGGCTTCGGGATCACTTCGGCTCTTTGGGACAGGGTGTTTGGGACACTGCCCCCCTAATAAAGCCACTGTGAAAAGCAAGTGAATTGTTTGATCTGCAGTCCAAAATCATACAGGGGAGAGATTAAAAAGAAGAGAGGTAAGAAGAGCAATATCTATTTTAGTGATATATTGTCGGATTGGCTTGCTCAACCTATGTGAAATGATGATTGGTGGCAAGTAAGCTGTTGGCCTTCTTTTATCAGAATTCCCTCTTATCTTCATCCAGGTCAGGAATTTAGCAACATAATAATAAAGATATTCTTATTTGATTAATCATGAATAAGTTGCACATCAAAGAAGAATAAGATGTGTATAATAATTTATAAAATATGAAAAAATAATTTGACATATCAGTCTCGGTTCTTTATAAGAAGTGATAATCAATGATATGTTGTATAAGCCCTCTTATACTAATGGAATAAATTGAGTGGAATAACACAATAAAGGGGATCTGAAAGACCAATATCAGTTTATTTTTATTTGACCTTAAAGACCAATATCAGTTTATTTTTATTTATTCTAACATAATTATATTCACATATTTCTTGCAAATAAACAAATTTTTAATCAATGTTTGAAATATTGATTAATTCGATATATCGATTTGGCCTCAAATCGATATATCGATCGGTCCGATTTTTTTTATTTTTTTTTGAAAAAAAGAAAAAAAAAGATAAAAAATAATGAAAAATAAAAAGAATAATTTGATATGAAGATTAATAATTTTACAATGGTTTTCGTTTGAAAAAAAATACATGACTAATTAATTACAATATAAATCTATAAATCTGATAATCCATTACACTGTTTATTAAATTAATATTCAAATAAATTGACTCATTCATATTTATGAATTTATCCCATAAGTTATGTTTTTTTTTTAAAATATGTATATATTCTAATGGAAAAAGAATGGAAAATAACTGAAAAAAAAGAAGAAAAAAGTAGAAAATTGAGAAAAGCAATGAAAATGAATAAGAATAATTTGATATGAAGATATTAATAATTTTACAATGGTTTGATTTGAAATAAAAATGCATAACTAATTAACTACAACATAAAAATATAAAAGTGAGGAAATTTTATTTAAACAGATGATCCATTGTATTAGTTACAAAATCTCATTTTTGAGTTCCATCTAATGATGTGTGTAAAAGATGTAAATATATATACTAATTGAGTTATTTTATTTTTTTTATTAAAATAAATACTTAAATAAATTGATTCATAAATATTTATGAATTTATCTTATAAGTTATAAGTTATGTGTGTTTTTTTTTTAAAATATATTCTAATGAAAAAAAAACAAATGAAAATGCCGGTTATCGAAGCCCTGATCTGTTGCATACTAAAGAAGAGCTGTACCATCTGAGCAACAACCCCACACTGTTCATTATATAGTTTATATAAATAATATATGTTTGCTCGACCCGACTGACTAAAAAAAACACACCGATATATCGTCGATATATCGACGATATATCGATGACGTCAGCATGACGTCAGTGGGATTTCGATATTTCCTCGCGAAATCACCGATATGTCGCGATTTGGTATCTGCGATCGATATATCGACCGATATATCAATATATCGATCGCGATTTTTAACTGTGTTTTTGATCTTCTTTAGCCTCTATTTCACATTTAATTTCCTATATAAACAGGGTCGACGTGTTTGAAGGGGGAGACTTGGTAAACCCCCCCAAAAAGAGAGGGTCAAAAATATTTGGCCCCGTGAAATTTTAAAACTTATAGAAACACTCCCAATTTAAAAACATACACTTACACCCTTCTGCTATTATGCTTTTCTTTTAAGGTGTGACAAAAATGATTTAAAATTATTATTTTACCCTTAATTCTCTAAATATCCAAAAAAAATTAATCAGTTCTGGATATGTTTTATGAATATTAACTTATACAATAATTAACTCTCAAATGTAGATGCATTTTTCTTGTGAGAATTGAGTCACAACAATTAATTAAATTGTAAAAACAATATAAAAAAAAAGGTGAAAACACAATAAAAATTTAATTAAGCGGATAAAATTATATTTTTATTTCATTATAATGGAAATCTAATGGCATACGGTGTAATTTCATGTTTTCGAACTATAAGCCCCCGTTTGGATACAGAATAAGATTTATTCTTGGGTATTTATTTATCCAAGTATAAGTGAGTATAAATAAGGATAATGTGATTTTGTGTTTGGTTGTGTTTTGAATTATTCTCGTTGGAAATCGTAAGAATAAATGTTTTGTTGTTTGGGTAAAATGTGAATAAAGTATGGATAATAATTTATAAAAGGTAAAAAAGTAATGATAGTTGATTTGACAAGTGATTTATAAGAAGTGGTGACAGTTGATTTGACAGTAGCTCACTTATTCTTTGGGTGGAATAACCTAGGATAACTTTTATTCTAGGGGTGATTGGAATCCATATACCACTTTATACCAGTTTATTCTGACACACTTTATCTGGGGTTATCGTGGCTTTTCAAACGAGACTCAAATTTTATCCGAAATTATCCGAGGTTTATCCGGCATACAAATGGGGGCTAAGAGTGTTTCTTGAATCTTAAAAAACTTCAAAGGTCCAAACGTATGCTACCAAAAGAAATGATTTTCAAGTCGAAAGAATCTTCTCTGTTAAAGGCGCACTTCTTTTCTCGTGAGCTGAATGCGCATTTTTCATAAGCAGTTTCGTAGTACATGCTTTCATGAAACATAAACATATGATTTGTTTATGCGTAACTGGATACATATAATTTATAAACCCCATTTCGGGTGAAGCATTATTGGAGGATAAAAGGGAATACAATGGAATAAATAAAAGTTGTTTTGTTTTGGAAGAATGAATCTCGACAACTATAACTTGATAAGTTAGGAATAATGTCGATAATTATTCTATAGGGTGCTAGAGATGTTTATTAGGTTCTATCTATGTCAAAGAATAAAAATATCAGGATTTACTCAAAACGAGGCCATCTTTCAAAATGAGGTCATAGTTAACTCGAAACAAGACTATCTTCTGAGGTACCAGGATTTATTTTAATAACATGTGAGTGTTGTTCTAGACCTCTGGTTGTGTTTTAAGAATTGGGGTCACGTTATTGCAGGGGCGAGAGGGGTGAGGCTTGTAGGGGATAGGATAAGCATGAAGGAGTGAGCCTTGTAGGTGGTGGTTACCTCCATCGGAGCTCCACCTTTGGGTGAAGATCCACGCACTCCTGAGAACAAAATTGCACCCAAAACGCCATTGACACTGGTGTGGTGCAAGCCAAGGGGAACCCGACGCTCAAGTAAGTGAAGAAGAATAGATTTTTTGTGAAATGGAAGTTTTACTTACATTTGTCTTAGTGTCTGTGTGTGTTCTCTCTCCCGCGTTAGTCCCGTTTCTGGTTGAGAAGATGATTTGATTTTCCCACCAAACTGTCCCTGTGTCTCGGCGAATATCTTCTGACATGGAAGATTCCGCGAGAAACAGTCACTGGGAGTTTGTTATAATGTCACAACCACATGATGTTGATTCAATCGTGCCACTATGATTGTGGCAAACTATGGTAGTTTGCTTGTCAGGTGCAGGGCATGCCTAGCCAACTACGTTGGACAGCGTGGTCCTGGCCCCACCGAAGTGGTCCCCCTCTATATGCAGCCAGGCCTAGACATAAGCCTAGGCTTGTTCGATCAGTTTTTAGATGTGCTCGAATGATCTTGCTTTTGAGGGGATATGACTGTGTGACTAGTCTCAAACCTCTTCAGGTTGCCACTGGTCTGGTCATCACCTTCTCTTCAGTAGCCCTTCTGAGTTGTCCTCGTCGGGCGAGGGACCTAGTCGTCCGAGCTATTCTTGTCGGGCAAGGAATCAAGTTGTCCAATATGTCCTTCTTGGGCAAAGGACTAGGTCATGCGAGCTATGCTCCTCGGGTGAATGACCAAGTCATGCGAGCTATGCTCCTCGGGTGAAGGACTAGGTCATGCAAATTACCCTCCTCGAGTGAAAGATCGGGTCATGACCCTTCGAGTCAGGTCGAGTAGTCTGTCTACCCAAATTGAATGGACACGTGACATATTAGGGATGAGTGCGGGATTTTCCCTCTACACTAGCTTAGACGGATCATCTTATTGGGGTTTATTTGGTTTGGTGTTTCTCGTCCATTTGTTGGTCTATATTTTTTTTCTATTTCCTCTCACCTAGTTTAGAATTATATTATGACTTCATGAATGAAATCGCAGTAACAATATCTATTTTTTTTATTAAAAAAAAGATAAAAATATCATTTAATGCCATTTAAAAAATATCACACTTAACACTTTCACACATATTCCAAATCACACGTCTCTCACATGTATTCTCAAACATAAATAATTTATGTAGGAATATAGTTGTCAATTAAAAATTAATGCATTTCTTATCCCACCACTTATCATCATTTTAGTCAAAGAGATCAAACATCAACAAAATTACTTTTATGTTTTTTTAAAGAGAATAACAGAAAAATCATTTGAACAAAAATATAAAAAAAATTATTTTTCCTATGTTTACTACTAGGACGAATAATTTTATGTGACATTATAAATGGTGGCGTACTTAAAGGTAGTTATGTGAAGTATATTAGGCTTTTGGAGTTAGGGTTAATATATGCTAAATTTTTATAAGTTTTCAAGGATGTATACGTCTGCCTCAACTTTAAAAATGATTTATGTGGGATTAGTCATGTTTACGGGATGTAAATATCTTTAACCCTGTAAAAAAAAATCAAATCACCATGGGGCCTGCACGTGTGGAGCTCTCCCCAGCACTACCCATTTATCAGTGATCTTTCTATGCCACTTGCACATCTGATTTCGACAGTTAAGGACTTCTATTTCCATTAACAACCTAAAAATGAGAGAATTCAACGATCAGACGAGCCGCCCAAATTGAACTACAGACACAGAATTAATATCTTCCAAATAATCGAGGACCAAATTGACCCAAGCTAAGACAAAGTGACCAAAAGTACCAATTTATAAACACATCCATGTAACATGTCCCCCTCTTAATAACTTCACAATGGAAACAAAAACATCTTTCCAAAGCCTACTTTTGATACTCCCACTAATCCACATTTTAACAACACCAACATCATCAGCCTCTCAAAACACCACCACAACCCATGAAGCCTTCCTCAACTGCCTCACCCTCCAGTCTCCCCCTCTCATACACACCCCAAATACCCCCTCCTACACTACCATCCTCACATCCACACTTCGAAACCTCCGCTTCGCATCGCCCGCCCCCGCCACGGAATCCGTCCTCATAATCTCCCCGTCCAATGAGGTGCAAGTCCAAGCCTCCGTTGCCTGCACGCGCGCGCATCACCTCTTGCTCCACATTCAGAGTGGCAGGCCTCTCCAACCTCTCCCCGGAGCGCCTCCCTTTTGCGTTTCTCGACTTGTCCGAACTCTGATTGATCGTCGTGAACATCGAGACCGCCTCCTTGTGAGTCCAATCAGGGGCGACTCTTGGTGAGCTCTAATACGAGATCGCGCGGCACAGCGACGTCCACGGCTTCCCCGGGGCTGTGCGCGATCGTGGGCATCGGCGGGCACATCAGCGAGGGCAGCTTCGGGACCATGTCGCGCGCGCACGGCGTGGCCGCAGACCACGTCACGGACGCGCACGTGGTGATGCTCGACCGCGCGTCGATGGGTCTCTTCTGGGCCATCCGAGGTGGGGGCGGCGCGAATTTCGGCGTCATGACCGCGTATAAAGTCGACTTGGTGACTGTGCCTTCAATGGTCACTGTATTCAACGTGAACCGCACGCGCGCGCGCGGCGCGGCCCGGCCGGGCAGGTGCGCTCGTGGCATGGGCCGGCGGCTGTTCCTGCGGGTGTTCGCGACGGGGCCCGGCTCGGCGTTTCAGGCGTTGTTTCTTGGGGCGCGCGAGGAGCTCGTGAGGGAGATGGGGTGGGATTCCCAGAGCTTGGGGTGGGGTTTGAGGACTGCTTGGAGATAGGGTAGGTTGAGACGATGGCGTACTATGCCGGGTACATGAACGGGGAGCCTGTGGAGGCGCTTTTGAACCGGTCGGTGAAGTCGGGGTACTTGGCGTATAAGGCGAAATCGGATTATGTGAGGAAGGCGATGTCAGAGGCGACGGTGGAGGCGATGTTTGGGTGGCTCGCGGAGGAGGTGCTTGTGTTTATGGACCCATTGGGGGGGGGGGGGGGGGGGGGCGCGGAGCGGAGGATGGACGAGGTGGCGGAGGCGGAGATTCCGTTCCGCATAGGGTGGGGAGTCATAATGTATATGTATATGTATGTGCATATGTGTGTGAATATATCTTTAGAGCTTTGCTACACATGCCCAAGTTTATAATCCCCTTCTATAAGCCCCATGATGTGTCAAAATGTTATTGACTACCTAGTTGACTTTTATAAAAAGGTAAAAAAGAAAAATACAAATCTACCCCTAATTAAAACACACACTCTCACTCCATTTCCCTATTTTTGTAGCGTTTTTTCCAAGTTTATCTTTCCATCCCTTTTCAAAAATTAGGATATGCACATTTATTGATACTACATAATAGATTGATCATGAAATTTTATCAAAACCTATCCACCGAGAAGTTTCAGAAAGTGAGGGGACCTCTTCTGGTCTCCCTTTTTTTCCTAGGATTGTCTAATCTTCATTTTATGTGTGTTCAATTTAAAAAGGACTGTCCTGCAAAGCAACCTTATTATTTTAGTGGTAAAAAGTAAGAAAACAAATCATACTACCATTTTCAACAATAATTCAAACGATCATTTAGTAGTTGTAGTTTACAATATGATATTACAGTACACTTTTTAAAAAAATATGTGAAATTTTTTTTTTTTATAAGAAAAAATAACACATTCTTATTTTCAATTTGTTTAAAATTGCAAAATGTAATTATCTTTGAAATGTAACTAATTTCGTGTATGCATGACTGTTGTATGTGTGAATTCTATTATGCATGTGGAGTCATACTTTAAGAGTATGTGTATTCACATGTGTATGACATGTAATATCAATTACTGTAGGTAAAAAAAAGATAGATAAATCAAAAGACAAGAGCCACACAATATTAACTGTGTTTCAGAAAATGTAACTAACTATTAGAGGAATGTATACAACTTTAAGGAATATGTATATTCAATTTGGTTAATGTTAATGTTATGATGAATGTAACTATCTTTAAAATGTCATTCCAATATTTGGCATGATTGCTTCTGCACATTGCTGTTCAACTTAAACAATGAAATCCTTTTTCGGATTGTCTTCCAAGGAAAATGTAATTGACTATATAAATGTAACTGATTTTTTACAAATGTAACCGACTTCTTTTTAAATGTAACTCACTTTCAAAAAAAATTAAAAAAACAATGTATGAGTGTTACTACACATTTAAAAATAAATTTTAAATCAAACAAAAAAGAAAATTTTAAACGAATTTAGAAGATTTGTGTTAAATCATCTAAAATGAAAGAACATGCCAATAAAAATAATTTACTATCAAAGACCAGATTCAACAAATATAAATTTATAAAATCAAGTAATTACACACAACTGCATAACATAAATCATTTCCGATCTGATGTTAGGTGTTTTTAAAAACAATAATGGTGTTTTAAAAAGGAAATGAACTATTGATTATTGATGTATAAATAATTCAAAATTCAAAAACAAAACAAGAAATATGAATTATAAATGGAAATGATTTATTGTCACCGTCATTAATTCTATATAGATGGAAGAGGGTAATTATTACTGCCTCCTTAATTATAGGAACAGTTTCCGAATAAAGAAAAAACCACTAAAAGGGTAAAACATATATTATACACATGGGGCTTACTGTGGCCTATGAAGATGGGGTCTGTCAATCATTTTCCATATCTTTATATGTATACATTAAACCAAGAATTAATATACATTTAACATTTTTTTTTGAGAAAGGTATTAATTTACTACCCCGATTATATTACTAAATATCAAATTACAAATTCATGAGAGTAAATATATTTAACATTGAATGTGATTATATGAATAATTTAAATGTAATTTAGTATTTTTAATAAATATATAATTTTTCACACTAAAAAATAAATAAATAATAAAATGTGTATTTTAAATTATAAGATATGTAAAATATAGGGAAAATGACTAAACAAATCTCCTAAAAGTTTGAAATACCTAAATCAGCCACTTTTTAAAATTATATCTAAAAAATCTCATTTCTCAATTAAGGAAACACAAAAAACTAATTTACCCTTATGTAATTAGATCTTTAACATCCCTTATTAGATTATTTCACACCAAAAAATTATTTTTTCTACGAAACAACAATCTCTCTCTATTTGACCCAAATCAATCCACTTAGAGATTTTGTAATTATATGTCATATTGTATGTTTCTTATATATATCTTACCTAATATTATTTATCATTTTTTTATATCTATAATCATAATATGTAATTTAAATATGTGTTGTGCCTCAATGCAGATAATGATATTTTAGTAGTCTAAATCTTTATTCACATTTTTTTTACTTGACTATTCACATATTATATGGCTTCATTAATTTATCATAAAAAACTCAAATTAGTTTACATATCCATTTAAAAAAAAACAACAACATTTAATGAATTTTATCATAAAAAGATTCATATTATATTAGTACATATATTATAAAATCCTTCTAATCACAAAAATTTAGAGTAAAAAAAAGTTCTATATGAGAATGTGTGAAATACATTAAAATAAATAAATTAAGTGGGTGAAATATGTTAACAAAATCAAGAGGTATAGAATATGTGAATGATTTAATTACATAATGGTAGATTAGTCTTTTTTATTTCTAAAATTGTGAAATAATATTTTTTAGGTATAATTTTAAAAAGTGGTTGATTTAGGTATTTCTAACTTTTAAGAGACTTTTTTGATCATTTTCCCTAAAATATAATATTTTATGATATTTAAATATAAATATTAGAAAAATATGTTTTTAATTTATTTAAAATTATTAAAAAATTTCCTTGAAACTTTGTTTAAAGTACAATGATTGAAAAATATGCACGTTAAAAATAAAGAAAGTATCACATGATCATTTCAATATGGGTAAAAATATATTTATTTAAAGGGTTTTGTTAACGAGTGCCCTCAAGGCATTGGTTAACCCACATTAGTTGCTCATTTTTTAAGCTACTTAACAAATTAATTATGATATGGTTAAAAAAATGAAAGATTTTTTTAAATACCAACAATACCCCTAATAAATTCATCATCTTTTTTTTCATCTTCTCTTCCACACCCAATTTTTCCCTCTTTTACACAATGTTTAAAAATAAAAAATGTTTTAAGCATAAATAAGATATTTTCAAGAAAAATGTCCTATTTACGTATATCAAACAATTGAACAATATTTTTTTTGGATATAAATTCAATTTTTTATATATTATTTATTATTTATGAGTAAATCGGGTATGGGAGGGAAAAAGAAAAAAATATTGGAGGAAAAAAATAGGGTATGAGAGGGAAGAAGAAAAAAGGATAGTGAATTTATTAGGGGTGTTGTTGGTCTTTTAAAAAAAATTATTTTTTTTTAACAATATCATAATTAATTTGTTAAGTTGCCTAAAAAGTGAGCAATTAATGTGGATTAACTAGTGCCCTGAAGGCACTCATTAACAAAACCCTTATTTAAAAGTAAAAAATGTGAATGTAATTATTGAGGAATCTAATCAATTAATTTTTTAAAACTTTATTGTGACACTATTCAATGCTACAATAAGTTTTATTGATTAGTTTCTAAAGTCAATAACAATTGATGAGCCGAAACCCATAAAAGAAAACTCATTTGAATGAGAGCATCTCTCATCCTATATCTAAATATCTAAATATCTAAATATGTACTCAAATTTAAATTTGAATAAATCTCTTCAATCATTTACTTACACCTATACCAAATTAGGGCTGGCCCTATATATTATGGGGCCTATAACAATTGATTAATATTTATTTTTCTTTTAAATTATTAAAATTTTAATTTAAAAACCATTCTTCTAGTTTTTTGGACTGCAAAATTATTAGTGAAGTTTTTATATGTAAGTTTTTATTTGATTCAAATTAAAAAAAAATTGCATTCCTTGTTGTCTACAGCACATAATTTTTTTTAGTTTACAGCAAACAGAAAGTCAAGAGGTTTTTTTATATAAAAAGGAATAGAGTGAGAAGAATTGTTTTTTTCGAAATAAAGAAGAAATATATTGAAAATGATAAGTGTGAAAAACAATAATAACACTTTGTTAGGCCTCACTGTTTCATATTCCTATTTTTTTGGGATTCAAAAAAGAATTTAAATCCTATTGGTTATGTAAATTTTTTGTTTTGCTATTTTTTAGGTATCATAAGATGTTGTCAATTTTTTATTGGTTAATTTTTAACTATATCAAAATGACTATTAATTGTTTTGAAAAATAAATATTTTTTTGCAAGGTGTTAAGTTATTATTGGCTAACATGTGGATCTACTTATAAATAAATAAAAATTAGAGGCCTTTGTGTATCTATGGGGCCTTATGCAATTGCCTAAATTGTCAAATACAAGAGTCGGCCCTGTACCAAATCAAGCTCTTACATACACTTTTATCCAAATCAATAGAGACTCAATTCTTTCCCTTTCAACTTCATATTTCCAAGCCAATCAATGAATCAGATTAAAAAATTTTATTAAAAGACAAAGTGGTAATTAAATATACATCATATTAGATGAAATTTTATTTAAATTTTTAATAAAATTTAAATATAGATTTGAGTAAAGGTTTAAGATGAACTCCCGCTATTGTTTTTCCACATCACTTGCAACCGAGAATGTCAAACAAAGAATTAGACACAAATATCTTGTCAAAAAAAAAGAAATTGGACACGTGGAGGAATCGAGACCAGGGACCAGTATTTTAAACTTTAAGAAATTGAACTATACGAGAAAAAAAGAATAAAAATAAACCTAAAATAGGAGAATAAAAGTAAAGATATAACACGCGCACAAGGTATCACAAAGACCCGCCACCCCGTAATGGCTCCCAGATAATGTTACATGGCACCCCATTTCCATTCCTAACTCAAGTTTATATGTGTTTTGAATTTCTTTTAAAATTATATACTTCATTTAAAATTATATACTTCATTTAATGATATACATATTTTTACAAAAATTAAATCATATACTCCAATAAAGTACAAAAATGCATCTATACAAAATGTCAAAAATTTCTATTACATGATGGTCTTCTCCCTACACGCAAGCTTTGGATGAGATTTTCATTTTGGACTGTAGTGGGGGATCGCAGAAAATGTTGACATATGGTATCATTAATGGAATATTATTGTTATTTTGACAAATACTATATAACCCCTCAAAGCCGGCGTTAGAAGAGGATTGCCCGTTTCAATTCTCATTGATGACAAGGAGAGAAAATAAAAAGGAAAAGACTTGACTTTTGAGTCTTTGATGTATGACTGATTACGAGATGTAACCATCAAAAGAGATTCATCAAATAAATTATGATAAAATGCATTTAGACCCCCTGAAGTTTCCTAAACCTATAGAAATATTTCATATATGTAGGAGACTATTCCGACCAGAATAGTAAATAAGGAATAAAGAAGAACAAGTACAAGAGCTAAGTGAGGAATAACCTGCTTGGATAAGGACAACATGGGCCTGAGGAAAGAAAGGCCCATGGATCAAGGGCCACATAACGACCACAGGAAGCCCCTTTACACTTAGAACGGATAATTGGATATACCCGATTTAGTCAGGACGGGCATGAATCGCGGGCCGTCCAGGGAAAGTCGGGCAGGGCAGGTGCCCAACTAAGATACAATAAACATTACCGTGCCCGATTAAAGTCAACTAACCGGTCACCGGGATCGTGTGAACGAAGAGCTTATGACGATCGACCTACACCATGGAATATGATAAGGCCCGAGCTAAAAAGCAGGCCGGCCATAATCCACTTCTCGAAGCGAAACGGTTTACCAGGGGAATATTCCCTGACACCCAAGGGGGCAGTACGACAGGGAACCGTTATAGGATAATGATGATCCCTAGATGCCACATGTCCTAGAACCTAGAGGCCACGTGGAGATTCAATCTCATGCTATGGTTACTCCGCATGGTCCAAACTGGTGCGCCCCGATCTATTATAAAAGGGAGGCTCCATCTCCCTCTCAAGGTATGCGAAAAACCCCAGACTCTCCCTCCTCTTAAAAGTTCAAGTGTTCCAAGTTCTTCTTCCTTTCTCTCAAGGAGTAGTACTGACTTGAGCGTCGGAGGGGCGTTAGCCGGCACCACACTGGTGTGAGTGGCAGGTACATGGAGGTCGGGGCCTACGAGGCGCAGAGGATCCCGGCGAAGGCGGTGAGGAGCAGACGGTTTAGTCGGATCAACTCGAAAAGGAATCCAAGCCCACACATCAACTCGGATTCATCTCAAAAGTTTGGATCAAATTGAATCCGGCCCAGGAGGGGATTACGCGAAAACCACCCCCCACATTTGGTGCCGTCTATGGGACTCGAGCAAAAAGCCGTCCCGACAAATTTACCAGCGAAGATGGTGGCGACTAGGACTCGATCGACGATCCATGAGCGCGACGTGGAGGAAGGACGTGTGACGCCCGACGACCCCCCACAGCCAAAAGGTAAGGCACCGATCGGGTCATCCTCCCAAGACCCGACCCCAGAGGCCGGACGCGATCTTGAGAAAGAAATGGAGTTGATGAGCCAGCGCTTTGGACATTTGGAGGGATTGATGATGCAGTTCATGAAACGCGGAGAAAAGACGTTGTCGCCCCCCCCCCCGGCCGGAAGCTCGGAAACAACCGGACCCGGTCAGAGTCGGAGAGGAGCAGTGGGACCATGACCGTCAGAGTCGACGGGCAAACATACGGAGCCACGAGTCGATGTACTCATCCGAAGAGGGGCACCGTCAGCCTCAAGGAGTGCAAGGAGGTCAGCAGGATCCGCTGGTCTTTCCCACCGCGGAGAACCGGACTAGAGATGCCTATGGGGAGCGCCACGACTATTCTCCGCGCCGTGACCAACGAGGAAAACAAACCCACACCCGCCAGACGGGATGACGGGAACATTACCCGAGCCCGAGTCAGTACTCGGTCTCGTCAGACGATGACTACGATCAGAACCATCGGGAGTGTACGAAGAGGACGTACTGGATTGAAATGACCAACACTCGCGATCGGGAATTTATCTCTAGAGCCTTGAAGGGGTTCGAATCACCCTTTGTGCGACACATCCTGCATAGCACACCCCCAAGAAAGTTCGTCCAGCCGAAGTTCTGATTCTATAATGGAACTACTGACCCCTTCGACCACGTGTTGGGCTTCCGACATGCGATGGCGCTCTACGAGTAGAATGACGAGCTCATGTGTCACATGTTCCCGTCCAGTCTCGAAGGGGCGGCCCTTAGCTGGTTCCACCAACTCCCCGATAGATCGATTCACTGCTTCGAAGAACTAGACACTCTGTTCGCCGAACACTTCATTTGCAGCAGAAAGCAAAAGAAGGACCTCGGGGACCTCATGAAGATCCAAATGCAAGCAGGCGAATCCATTCGGGGGTACGTGGACCGGTTCCGTCTCCTCATGTTCGAGGTAGATCGGTGTGACACAAACGCGGCCATAATGGCCTTTCGAAACGGATTACCGCCAAAGCACGACCTGCGCAATTCCTTGGTCAAGAAAGTCCCTGAATCGCTAAGCGAACTCATGTGCCGGGCGGAGAAATACGTGAAAGTTGAGGACAAATTGACCTCCTCGCGACCCCAGGCTGTCGCCACGGTAACCAAAAATCCCGTGTTGAGGGAAGACAAAGGGTGCAAGCCGCATAGCGATCAAAAGAGCGGGTCGACTGATCCCTCAGCTCTCTCGGCGACCAATGAGGTTCGGGAAAGGTCGTACACGAAGTTCACCCTATCCCTTGTCCAAATATTAGAAAAGATCAAGCATGCCCCATTCTTCCAATGGGCACCATCCATGAAGAGCAATCCGGCGACCCGAGACAAAGGTCTCAAGTGCGACTACCACAGAGATTTCGGTCATCAAACTGAGGGGTGCCGAACCCTGAAAGGGTTCTTGGAATCCTTTGTACGCAAAGGAGAGCTGAGGGAGTTTATCGAGCCCAAGGAGGAGAAGAGGCCTGAAAAACACGTGGTCGCCGTGGGCCCCTCGCACGTAGCAAGGGTCATCGACATGATTTGTGGAGGATTGCCACAATTGTCGGGGCCCAAGTCGGTTAAAAGGATGGGCAAACGCAGTGCAGGACACTTGGAGGTCCTGCAGATTGATCAGGAAGCGAAGTTGGTGTCGAAGAAGTTGAGGACTGAAGATCCAGGGGTGATTTCCTTTTCCGACGACGATCTGGCCGGGATAGCCATTCCCACAGCGATGCCTTAGTTATCACGCTACGGATCGCAAATTTTGATGTCAGGCGCATACTCGTCGACATCGGGAGCTCAGCGGACATACTGTTCATGCAGCCCTACCTCAAGATGGGGCTGAAACAATCAAGCCTCGAGCCGGTGAGGGAACCGTTGATAGCCTTCAACGGGAGTCAGGTAGTTCCAGCCGGATGTATAACCCTATCAGTTCGCGCGGGAGAAGAGACCGTCCTGACGGAATTTATAGTAATGGACCTACACTCCCCGTACAACGCGATTATGGGGCACACCTGGCTGGGAGCGATGAAGGCTATCCCATCCACTTATCACCAAAAGCTACGATTCCCGTCAGCCCAAGGGATCATGCAGATACAGGGTGACTAGTCTGCTGCAAGAAGATGTTACGCTGTCGCAACCTTCGGGAAGGCCAGGGCCGAAGGACAGACCGAGGAGGTGGGCGATATCTACCCCAAGAGATAGCAATTACCGAGAGATCGGGTGAGGGCCGACAAGGCTCGACCTGATGCTGCTCAACGGGTGGTGGAGGATCTAGAGAAAATATTCATAGACCCACAAGATCCGGAAAGGTACTTTCTCATCGGCACCGCACTGAGCTCGACAGAACGGGTGAGTATGATCGAGTTGCTCCACGCCTTCGTCGATGTGTTCACCTGGAATCCTTCAGAAATGCCGGGCATCGACCCCAAAGTAATATCCCACCGATTGTACATCTCCCTAACGGTCAGACCTGTCAAGACACGGCAGCAGCGAGTGGCGCCCGTCCACGCCGAAGCCATTAAAGAGGAAGTGGAAAAGCACTTGGCGGCCGGCTTTATTCGAGAAATTCGATACCCTGATTGACTGGCCAATACGGTGGTCGTGCCCAAAAAGAACAAAAAGTGGCGGGTCTGCGTCGACTTCAACGACTTAAACAGCGCTTGCCCAAAAGATAGTTTTCCACTTCCAAAGATAGACCAACTGGTGGACGCCTCGTCGAGCAACGAATTAATGAGTTTCATGGACGCATACTCGGGGTATCACCAAATCCCGATGTACCAACATGATATTGAGAAAACGGCATTCATCACCCCAATGAGCACCTACTTCTATAAGGTGATGCCCTTTGGGCTGAAGAATGCAGGGGCAACCTACCAAATATTAGTCACAAAAATGTTCGAGCACCAGATTGGCAAGACCGTGGAGGTATACATCGATGACATGCTGGTACTGAGTGACAGGAGAGAGGATCACCTCGGGCATCTCAGGGCAGCTTCTGAAGTACTACGGAGCTACCACATGAAGCTTAACGCGGCTAAATGCTCCTTTGGAGTTGAGTCCGGAAAATTCCTTGGTTTTCTGATCACACATCGAGGCATAGAAGCTAACCCTGACCAAATCAGAGCCGTCCTAGAGATGGACCCACCAAGGAATCGGAAGGAGGTTCAGAGACTAACCGGGAGGTTAGCTGCCCTAAATCGGTTTATTTCCAAAGTAACAGAAAGGAATCTCCCTTTCTTGAAGTTGCTAAGGAAGACCGAGGAGTTCGATTGGACCCCTGAGTGCCAGCTGGCCTTCGAAGAATTAAAGAAATATCTTTCATCACCTCCGCTGCTGACGAAGCCGAATCTCGGCGAGCCGCTCTATCTTTATTTGGCAGCGTTTGATCATGCGGTCAGCTCGGCCATCGTCAAGGAGCATGAAGGAGTGCAAAGGCCCGTATACTATGTCAGTAAGTCCCTATGCGGACCAGAGTCCTAGTATTTGTACTTGAAGAAAGTTGTTTATGCCCTGCTTGTCTCGTCTCGGAAACTTCGGCATTACTTCATAGCCCACTCAGTCAATGTGTGACAGCCCGTGTCCCAAAACGCCGACACGTGCACGCCACCAACGCTCTGATACCAACTGTGATGGCCCGTGCCCCAAAACACCGACACGAGCGCGTCACGTGCCTAAAATGCCACCATAATCTCTTTTTTTTTTCTTTCCAAAACATCGAAATGTCCACCCTATATGATCACATATGATAACAACCCCGAAATAACAGATGATCAATAAGATATATATAATCACCTACATCACAACATGCCCAGGAAAGTTTAAGTAGTCAACAGAGCATCTAACACACCTCATATACAGTCATCCATATATACATAGCAATTTAACATAGGTCTGGTTCACTAGACCAGCCTCTACCCAAAATAATGTACAGATCCAAACATCAAATATACACATCTATATATACCTATCACCAGCTGGACGTGTTACCAAAAGAAAACAAAGTCAACGCCCAATAACCCCACCTCTACTCTGCAAAAAAATAGGAGAAATAGAATGGAATGAGCGAAAGATGCTCAATAAGTAACCCAGACATTCCACATAGATGAAAACCAGATATGACATCAAAACTAGAATAGAATCAAGCTCAATAATCTCAATAACGTCCGGTCGAAGCATGAATAACAAATGGAATCACTGAAAGGTCATCAACAGAGAACAGAAACAACATTGCTGATAAACCCACCAATCAAACTGGAAGGAATAACTCAGAATAACACATCACAACCGACAAGGCCAACCAATAACATCAAGGGGCATCACCGATGAACTGAGAACAAATACCCTGAAATCACAATCAAGCTGAATCATCCCAATCTGAATGATAAGAAATCACAACTCTGACCCAAGAACGTCCAGAACACAGGATTGACCATCTACATGACCCCATCTCGGCTCCCCGCCGTTCGAGATGTCCACAATACACAAACCTCGCACGTAGCCCTCGAAACGTCCACCGCGGATATCTCGCTATCTGCCCCCCCCCCCATCGTGCAGGCACGGTAGGGTATTAACCGGCCCCCCTACAGGACCTATACGTACATGCGCGCTCATGGGGAGCTAATCCTCAACCCAAATGTAAGGTCTGTGGTCATCCAACTCCAAGCAAACAAAAAGGTAATATAAGAAGCAGCGATATCAAGTACACCACCAGACTCCATGGTCGGATAGCACAACCACACTGATCATAGGATGCCTACAAATTACTAGGATGTATATCATAACAACAAAGAAGGCTCATCATACTAACAAGTCAATTAAATTTACGAGAATCAATAATGGATTATACAAAAGGGTCACAAAATAAGAAATACCCTGGAATCTCAAGATAAATAGATCAATGATATGAATATTCAGAATCTAGATCAATTGCAGAATCTCAAATAACCCAAACAGCAGATCAAATGGTAACAACAATAGAACGTGGAATGGAATGGAACATGCAAAGTCGGTCGGGTTACTTACAGCAATACAATGTGGAATGGAATGGAACAGCAAATATGGAACGGGTTACTTACCTCACAATTCAACACCCCAAGCTGGAGTCACCCTATTCCAGCTCCTAATTCACGCAGAAAGGAACCCACTGATCAAAATACCTCAATCAGATACTAAAATATAACCCTAATAATAAAGAAATCCTCAGTTCCCCCAAAACAAATACAATATCCCCACTACAATCCCCAAATTGATATAGTAAAATCAACCCTCAAATACCTATTTCTCCAGCCCCAAAAACATATTCATATCTCAGACTCAAATCACAATTTTGATTCAAAACTGAAATAGAGCAAACCTAGACGAAGAATAATAATGAAAAGAACAAGAATCTTTACCCAATGCAACACGAAAATTGCTCGACGAAGCTTTTCCTAATTTCCTTTTCATTTTCCATTGAAAATGAGCCTTGGACGACCTATCCATCTCTCTCTCTCAATATAACAGACCCTCCCACCGACTCTCCATTATTAAAAACTTTGGATTCCAACAAATTACAAAAATGCCCTTCCACTAAACTCTGTGCAGCCTCGACTGAAACAACCATATCTTCTCATAGGAATGTCCACTTCACATGGAACAACTTTTGTTGAAAAGATAACGAAAATATCTACAACTTCTATGTGGGCCAAGATCCGAAGAAGCCTCCAATTATATTAAAAATAGCGATGAACAGAAGATCTCGTGATTTCTTCTTCAAAGGGCAGAAATGGTAAAACAGCCATAACTTTTCTAATATAGCTCCAAATGACACAAAACTAATTTTATATGAAAGATAACTAAAAAATGAAGACTTCATATGTTGAGCATGAATCCCAAATATACTTCAAAAGTACTTTTCAAAAATTAAACCAAATGTAGGACTTCAGGGAGAATAAACACCAAAAGCCCAAGAGCATAAAATTATCCTCTACTGCAATCCAAACACGTAAATATTAACATAAACTGGCATAAGAGGGACGGGTCGTTACACAATGTCGTGACCGACTACCCCTTGAAACCTATTCTGAAGAAAGCAAACATCACCGGAAGAATGCTGAAGTGGGCGATTGAACTCTCTCCTTTCGATCTCTACTATGTTCCAAGGAACGCTATGAAAGGACAAGTAATTGCAGATATTTTGGCCGATCTAACCCCACCATCAGGGGAAGTCTTAATGGTAGAAGGTCAAGAGGAAGTGTCCGACCAGAAATGGACTTTGAACGTTGACGGAGCCTCTAATCGGAAAGGCGCAGGCGCATGACTCGTCTTAAGAAACAGTGACGGGCTCTTGTTCGAACACGCTATCAAGTTGGGCTTCAGAGCATCTAATAACGAAGAAGAATATGAGGCTCTCATCGCAGGATTAGAACTCGCATCTCATCTGGGGGCACACATCATCAATGTCTATAGTGATTCACAACAGGTGGTGTTCCAAAGCACTGGCGAATATGAGACCCGGGACGAAAGGATGACGGCATACCAAGGAAAAATGCAGCTACTGCTCTCCCGGTTCAAGTCAGCAAAAGTGCATCAGATAGAAAGGGAGCTCAATGCCCAAGCGGATGCCTTGGCAACCCTGGCATCATCTCTCAATGGGAAGCCGGCCAGAAGCATCCAAGTTGATTACCTAAAAGCCCCAAGTATCGATAGGACTGGCGAGATCTTGATGGTAGCTTGCGTAGAAGATTCACCTAATTGGATGACTGACATCAAACGATACCTTTTGGAGGGGGTCTTACCGGAAAACAAGTTCGAGGCAGGGAAGCTCAGATAGCGGGCAGCCAGGTATTGGATGTCCTCGATGGGAATTCTATATAAAAGAAGTTTTCAGGGACCCTATCTCAGGTGTGTCGGACCCCGGGAAGCGTAGCGAGTCCTCAACACGCTTCATTCGGGTCTGTGCGGGGGACACATTGGATTTCGATCACTGGCCCTGCGGGCGGTGTCAATCGACTACTTTTGGCCAAGCATGAAAAGAGACTCTGCAGAATTGGTTCGGAAGTGCGAAAACTACCAACGGTTTGGAACACTCATTCATCAGCCAGCAACGGACCTGGTTCCCCTCAGGAGCCCGTGGTTGTTCACCCAGTGGGGGCTGGACATTGTCGGGCCCATGCCTATGGCGCCCCGGCAAAAGCGCTTCCTGCTGGTGGCCACCGATTACTTCACCAAATGGGTGGAAGCGGTGCCCCTGGCAAAGATCAGAGACGTCGAGGTCAAATCCTTCCTCTGGAAAGAAATAGTTTACCGTTTCGGAGTTCCACGCTTCATCATTTCAGACAATGGTAAACAATTCGACAGCGCATTGATAAGAGATTTCTGTGAGGAGCTGAAAGTACAACACCACTTTTCCACCCCACGGTATCCTCAAAGCAACGGACAGGCAGAGATCACAAACCGAACAATTCTAGACGGCCTGAAGAAGAGGCTAGACAGCGCTAAAGGAATGTGGGTTGATGAACTCCCGTCAGTCGTATGGGCCTACCGAACCACCTCAAGAAGGTCCACCGGTGAAACACCTTTCTCATTGGCGTTTGGGATCGAAGCCGTCTTGCCGGTTGAGACAAAATTACCCAGACACCGAACCGAGGACTTTGACCGGGTAGCGAACGATGAGCAATTGATGCAAGACCTAGAACTTTGGGATGAAAGAAGGGAAATCACAGCCATCAGAAATGCGGATTATCAGAACCAGATATCCCGGTACTATAATCAGCATGTGTCAAGCAAAAGTTTTAGAGTTAGTGACCTGGTCCTCAGGGAAATCTTTCCAGAAACCAAGAACAAGAGAGATGGCAAGCTAGGACCGAATTGGGAAGGCCCCTTTAAAGTCGCCAAGGTCGGACCAAACGGAGCTTACCACCTAGAAACAATGGAAGGATTTGAGATCCCTCGTCCTTTGAATGTAATCCATTTGAAAAAGTATTATCATTGAATGAAAAGTTTCCTTCCTTTTTCTTCAAAATCTTCCTAACGCATGACAACACAACAGGAAAAGCCGTGCTCAACGGGCTGAGTGTGGACGGGGTCGATTTTTGCACTCGAGCCAGTTCAGCCCTCGCAGCACGCACTAGCCGAGTGGTACCCTTAAGCCGTGCTCAACGGGCTGAGTCTGGTCGGGGTCGCTTTTTGCACTCAAGCCAGTTCAGCCCTCGCAGCACGCACTAGCCGAATGGCACCCTTAAGCCGTGCTCAACGGGCTGAGCTTGGTCGAGGTCGCTTTTTACACTCGAGCCAGTTCAGCCCTCGCAGCACGCACTAGTCGAATGGCACCCTTAAGCCGTGCTCAACGGGCTGAGCCTGGTCGAGGTCGACTTTTGCACTCGAGCCAGTTCAGCCCTCGCAGCACGCATTAGTCAAATGGCACCCTTAAGCCGTGCTCAACGGGCTGAGTCTGGTCGGGGTCGCTTTATGCACTCGAGCCAGTTCAGCCCTTGCAGCACGCACTAGCCGAATGGCACCCTTGAGCCGTGTTCAACGGGCTGAGCCTGGTCGAGGTCGCTTTTCACACTCGAGCCAGTTCAGTCCTCGCAGCATGCACTAGTTGAATGACACCCTTAAGCTGTGCTCAACGGGCTGAGCCTAGTCGAGGTCACTTTTTGCACTCGAGCCAGTTCAGTCCTCGCAGCACGCACTAGCCGAATGGCACCCTTAAGCCATGCTCAATGGGATGAGTCTGGTCAGGGTCGCTTTTGCACTTGAGCCAGTTCAGCCCTCGCAGCACGCACTAGCCGAATGGCACCCTTAAGCCGTGTTCAACGGACTGAGTCTAGTCGGGGTTTCTTTTTACGCTCGAGCCAGTTCAGCCCTCGCAGCACACACTAGCCAAATGGCACCTTAAAGCCAAGTTGAACGGGGCGAAGCCCTCGAAGCGCGCGCCATTCAAACGATACCCGCAAGCCATGCTCGACGAAGTGAATGTAATCGGAGGATAATCTTCGCAGCTATGCATCAACCAAGTAACTCGGCAACATCGCATTCAAGGGCCCGAAGGGAAACTGTGATTATTCGTAATACGCGATTCAAGCAAGCAACAAACCAGATCTTTCTTTGAGGGATCATACCGAAATCACAATACAACACGAAATAAAAGCAAAACTAAGCAACAAGCATATAAACAAAGCAAGATAGTTATGCAAACATTAAACTCGCATTAAAAGGACGAAATATGAATTGTTCAAATTAACTTGCTCAAACATACAATAAATTGGCATTAGGGCCATATGAACTCCAAGTCATGAGTCCCCAAAAAAAAAGTTTCACCATCACCAATTCACTATCATCAAAACAGAGTCACACAGAACTAAATCACCCCAAAAAGATATCCGCCATATGCAGCCCTAATGTTCCCCGGGAGCTTAGCTAGAGGGATCGCGATGAAGCAACGGAGCTGAGTCTCCTTCGGCGTCGCCGGGGTCTACGGCGCTGCTGACCAGAGTCACCAGATCCTCATTCATGTGGACCACGGTTTCCGCGACATCGGCCGCAGGATGACGTGTTTCCAGCTCAGAACATTCTCGGATGGCTCGCTCTTCACCCCTGCAACATTAGCAGCTACTGACTTTGGGGCAGCCGAGTTATCTTGATAGGCAGGAGAAGAAAAATCGTCAACACCAATTATGTCGGACAAGTTACTACCAAGGAAGCTAGTTACTTGCTCAGAGATCCCTTCAGCTTCAGGAGGTAAAGTTGCAGTCATAGGTCTGTCCTTGGCACCTTCGGCTTCAGAATTAGGAATGGGGGGACCCAGGATCCGAATAACCCGATCAGCATCAGGAGCAGGTGCTCCATCTAGGCTGTCTTGAAAGCCCTTGCGGTATCCTTGATCATAAGCAATTGAAGCAGACTCCTTAGACTTCTCCTCGATCGGATCTAGGCGATCCTTGACCTTTTGGAGAACGCTAATCTAGAAGTCCAGGGCAGCCTCCCTTTTCTGTTGCTTGAATTCAAAAATAACGCGGGCCTTCTCAGCCCGTTGCCTTTCTAGCACCTGAGACAGCTCGAGGTAGTCCTTCCTGAGCTTGTCGATAATCCTGGAGTGCTCCTTCTTAGCAGCCTTCGAGCTAGCCTCAATCTTCTCTTGGGCAACTCGCTCTTCTTCGTACGATCGGTGAGCCCGAGCGACATCCTCGACAACTTGCTCGTATGAAGGGCCCACTGAGCCCGCATAAACACTAAGTTGTACTGCAAAAGGACAATTATAAGAGTCGAAAGCATTGAGCGGGCATATAACCTCCCGTAAAAGGCATTGAGGTCCAGTATACCTGATAAGCTATGCTCTGAAGAATCGAACCAGTCTCTGGGATAGAAACAGTGCTGGCCAAGGCCTTATCTTTCTCCAAAACGACCGATTGGATTAGGCCAATAGCGACATCACGGTCCTTCACGCCGGAGTCAGAGGTTTGGACGGGGCGAGAGTTTGCCCGAGGAGCAGGGGCGAAGGGCAGGGTCTCGAGTCCCCTAAGCGTAGACGGCGGAGGAGGAAGCCGGGTGGCCAGAGTAGCCCCTCTCCCTTTACCCGCAGAGACATCTGAAGGAGATGGCCTTGTTTGGGGGGGGGGGGAGGAGGAAGGGCTAGCGGTAGCCACCTTACTCTTTTTGAAGGAAACGATCAGAGGCTGCCTCATCAGGGATAATCGCCTCTTTCCCGAACCAGGGAGCTGACCAATTCTCCCTGATTGAGCATCCATCTCGGCTTGCAGTGCAGCTAGCTGGGCCAGCTTCTTCTTCTCGCCGGAAGAAACAATGGACTTTCCCATAGAGGAAGTGCCCGACTTGTCCGTGAACTGAGGGACCGTAGGTGGATTGGTTATTATAGGCCCTTTCCCCCTCTCGACAATAGGCGGAGCCGAACCCCCCTCGAAAACGAGACTCTTCTTGTCCCCGAGACAGACGTCAGAGGAACCAGGGTTTGACCTATCCCCAGGTCGGGCATCAGCTGAGGGCACCCCAGGCCTAGACGGGTTGCCTCCCTTGTTCGAACCCGCCGTTGCTCTCCCCGCCGAACGAGAGCCAGGCTTTTCCTCCGATTTGGGACTGCTTCTCGGACCTCTGCGCAGCCGGGAGCCATGTCGGGCGCCGCTTGATGAGCTCTTGATCGCCATCGGATCGCTAAAGCCAAGCCTATAAAGCGGCTGGAGTTCCTCCTCGGAGTCTCCTTCAGATTCGGAAGAATGATCCACCTGGGTGATTGGGAGTGCAGCTTCTGGTGCTTTGGAAGGAGGGGCAACAAAGATGTCAGCAACGCGTGGCTTCAGTTGACGAGTGCTACTAGGGTTCGGATTGTCCTAGTCAAAGATCCTGAAGAAGGCCCGGTCGCTTATCCTAAAGGCGGCCTTGACGTGCTCCAACTTCACTGAAACCTGGGCAGGACGAGAGTTGGCGCCAGGAGCTGAGACAAAACCAAAAAAGAATAAGAGAAGCTAAAGCAAGAAGCTTGGTAAAAAAAAAATGTTGCCCGACCTATCGTGTCCATTAAGATGAAACGTGGCACCTTCCAGGCATCTTCAGAGGCATCACCAAACTCCCAATTACCAGACAACACAATCAATTTACTTTCAGCCCAACCTTTATCAGAGTCGGGAAGCTCGTCTACGAGTTTCTCCTTAGAATTCCTAGCCCTAAAGTGGTATCCCCTACCAGACTTCCTAAGTTCATAGGTGTGCATGATTTCGGAAATCCCCAAATCCAAATTAAGGTCCCTATTTATTGCTACGTAGCACATTAAAACCCCAAAAAAGTTCAGGTTACACTAGGTGGGGTGAAGTTTGAACGTCGACAGAAATTTCCTAACGAGCAGGGGAAAAGGCAGCGTCAGGCCGCCCCTCGCTATCTGGGAAGGATACACATACATGCACGAATGATTCATGCGGTTCAGGGGAATGGGGAACGATTCGAATGGTGACCATTCCATCCCCAGCGATTCCGGGATGTCGAACATTCCTCTAAGGTCGGACAGTGATTTTAGGATAGACATCTCAGCCATTGGACGAAGAGGATGAAAAGGGGGCAAACACAATGGAAGAAACTAACTCCCCTAAAACGAAAACCATAGAACAATGGGGGCGAAAAGAGCTGAACGGAGCGGGTTGAAAGAGAAGAGGGAGAGATAGAAATATCTTTAACTCGGGCGATGGAATTTGATGGTCGTCGAGAAATAATAATAAAGTCTCTATTTTAAAAGGCGTCGGTCATGATGAAGAGGCAGTGCATCTTTTCGACTGACCGATGCATGACGAATGGCCTTTCGAGGTAACAAATGCAGCAACCCTAATCATGGAAGATGATTCAAACGCCTTAAATGTCCCGCCAAAAATGCCACGTGTAAAGGCCTGCGCAGATCTCTGACATTCGAAGATACGCAGTATCACGGGGGTCAGACCTTGCGTAGCCATGAAAGCAGATCCCTGCCCTGAGCTGGAGAATTGGATGGTGTCAATCAAATCTAGCGAGCAAAGGCTATGGACAGCCCCGTCTGACCTATAAAGTAAGTCAGAAGAAGGGGCTAAATCGGTAAAACCTGCCCAGGTCGAGAAGAATCTTTAATTGAACCCAACGGAATTGCCCGACCACATTCAGTGGCCGATTAACCTAATAAGCCAACTCAAAACAATGCAGTCGGTCAAACAGTGGCATGCAGAACCAAATCACAAGAATTAAGCAGAACTATTACTTACAATTTCTTGCAAATATTAAACCAACAATGTTGCCTGCCGAACAGGCAGGGTAAAAAAAAAAAAAAAAAGGAAAAGCGGCGTGGCCGCAACGGTCGAAGGAGGCAGAGGTGCTCCAAGGTCAGGGCATGGTGGAACTCCCCGCTCGAGCACGGCTTGCAGCACGCCGGCGCTTTAATGACAGACGGAAGGATTCGTTCAACTCGCGAACGGAAGGGAACATGCATCCGGATTTCCCATTTTGAAAGCCAGCCCTGAACCCGCAGACATAGTCCTCTAGCCGATCGTCCTCCACGTCGCGGGCAGGACCCACCCTCACTGACGACTCAGTGGAAGGCAAGGACCGCCTGGTTGCCTCGCGTTGGACGTGTGACAACCTCATCGGCAGGGGTATAATCGGGATGGGGCCACCCGCCTCTACTCTACGAGAACTAAGATCCTTTCGCCTCCCAGGATATGGATACCGCGAAGTTGAAGGCCCTTCTAAAGGTAGAAAGTAGGGAAAAGCGCGAGACGCAGCCCTCATGTTGCCTCCTACGAGATGAGCCGCCAGTGGAAAAGGTCTAACATGGAGGGCCATAGTCAATTCAAGACGGCGCGGGGCATCCTTGAGCAGGCTGACCTAGCTTCGCTATCAGAAGGCCAGAGCCTTGGCAATGTCCTCCAGCCTGAGCTCTCCGTCGGGTGGACACCCCGAGCCCTCCACTAAAAACAAAATATAGAAAAAAAATGCCTTTAAGGGGTACTGATTTGCGATCAAGCAATAACGATGGAATAGACAAGGGACATTTACCTAAGGAGGAAGTCCTGAAAATGGTGGGAAGCTGCCATGACGAGTCAGCAGCCTTCCATGCTCCAGCCACCCTTAAGGGATGGTTCCTCCACCCTGAAAAGGTGTCGTTCACGTCCAAAATGAAAGGGGGACATCCGAGCGCCTAGCCAGATAGTAGCAATCATCCCCCCTCGGTGACGGTTCGAGCTGATAAAACTTCAAAAGCTCCTTCAGCCTAAACTGCACCTTGGCCGCGTAACAGAGAGTGACCACGCTAGACAAAATCAAGTAGCTGCTCGGAACCAGCTGAAGAGGGTGAATCCCAAAGAATCCAAGAAAGAACCCTATGAAGTCCGGGAGCGGAAAGAAAAACCTCCCTGTTTCTACCTGAGAAAAGAAAAACACGCAAGAAGTTCGGTCTAGGGTCGGGGGCATCCTGCCCTGATAAGGCTCAACCGAGATGGTTCGAGAGGTGTCAGACATTCTAAGTTAAAATATGGTGCTGGGAGTGAGTGTGGCGAAAGAGGGGGCAACATAGTCACCACGAACTGAATATATACAGGATTACTAGCACGCATTTATTACAAATTCAAGATTCTAATAAGTGACCTCGGAAGGCGAATCAAGAACCTGTCGAATACGAGGAGCCACTCATGCAGTAAGTGGTCGTACTAGCTAACCAATGATTCAGGGGGTTAACCCAACAGCCAGAGTAATAAATACGGTCATAAAAGAACCACAAGAGCATTCATCATGCAAAGAAGATTAACATAGAATTCAGCGTTTACGCAGCCCGGATAAATACCTGTTACAAACCAGAAAATTACTCTGGGATAAAAAGGGAAACAGGCCGGGGTCAACGCCTTCCCCGCTACCGTAGGTGAGAGGCAGAAGTTGTTGACCGATTAGAAGCGCCCGGATCTTCTCCTGCAAAACAGCCAAACCTTCTCTTATAGAGAGAACGGTCGTAGATCTCCTTTAGCTTGGACGGATCAGGAAAGGCTTCGTCGTCCTCTTTGGCCAAGAAACCGGTGCAGTAGCCAGCGCAAAAGTCCTTGAAACGTTCGTTCTCCTCCTCCTCGACCAGGTGCCTTAGCATCTCGAGCTCTTTGCAGGCGGCAATAACATGCCCGCAGGCGAAAAGGACAGCCTTGCAAGAAGGAGCTGGGGGCATCGAAAACTGGCCGATAGCCGCAACCCGGCTAAGGCTCACACAATATACGAACTGCGACACTCGAGAGGGAGACACAGACAGAGGGATCGACGTACGCGGCCCTCTCTCGACTGCAGGAGACTCTTGAGAGAATTCGACAAACTCTCCCTCCCGAGGAGAATGGCCCAAGGAGGCCGTGCCGGGAAGTGAGGAAGATGTTGATCCGAAGAGAGGGGAACCTTCCCCGTCAGACTCCCCCGCATCCACAGCGGGCATTCCGAACACCAGAGCAAAGAAAGATGGACGCCTCGGCGGAGAAAGACGCATGGGTTCGGGCGAGAGAGGGCGACTGCTTGACCTATCCCTGTTGACTTCCTCTTGCCCCTGGAAAGTCGAAGACAAAGTCTGTTGTCGGATCAGGGGGGAGGGGAAAATGAGTGGGCCCTGGAATGACCACCCCTGAGGAAGACTTCACCCTCGCCAGCCTCTCCGCGGTCGTATGGCACAGCTGACCTAACTGCAACCCCGGTATGGCGGTCGGATCTCCTCAGCGCCCCCCCATGACCATAGGCAGAGTCAGGGGTTCCATCAAGGGAGATGGGGGCCAAATTACGCCGACCGGCAGCCCGACTGGTAGAGGGAGTGAAAGTAGCTCGAGAAAGGAGAACACAAACACTCGAAGACGGCGAACCTTACAGGGTCCTCCAGCTTCTGCCTTCGAAAGCCAAAGCACGCTCCATGTCCTCAGTGTGAAGAACCTCAGGAGGGGGGCATGCGGTGAGAGACGAAGCACCTAAGACAAGAGGGAGAATGACATGAATAAACAGACCTCATCCAATGGAAAATCGCAAAATAACCAACACTAGATCAAGAAGGCTAACCGGATCCAGGAAAGGAGTCCCTCATCTCAGTGGGGATGCAGAAGGGACAACCATTTGGCATCCAAGCACCTTGGATTCGGAGGACCTTCGAACGCTAGTTGTAGACAAAATCCTAGGCGTCGAGAATCAACACCCTCGATGCCGACCTCCGAGCCAAGTAGAAGGTGGAACTTCCACCAATCAGGGGCTTCAAGATGTAAAAGCTCTGCACTTCGTTCAGCCCGAGGTTGATGCCAAGGGAGTGATTGAGGGAGGTCACGGCCGCCAAGATACGGAACGCGCTCGGTACGAGCTGGAGAGGATGTAGGCTAAAGAAGTTCAGGAACTCCACTATCAGCATGGATAGCGGAAAAAGGATCCTGTCCGACTCCATTTGGCCGGAGTAGATCCAGAATGAAGCAGGATCAGCGGGGGGAGGCAACTCTCCCCTGTACTCCTCCACAGTCACGTCGCTTGGAGAATGCGCCATTGAAGCAGTACGAAGGAAAGAAAGGGCAAAAGGGCAACGAAGGTTCGTCCCAGAAGATGGTTAAATGCCAAAAGTTAGGAAGGCCATGCGAACGATTCGTAATAAATAGGGAAACTTTGGAGTGGAAGCCTAACCGCCGCGACGGTTCGAAAGGAAAAAGCGGCGGCAAATTTATAAATTCAAAAGGAATCGCCCAGGAGGGCATTTATGGAGAGGTCGTACGGATAACTCGACAGCTGGCACGTGCATGAGTCGCCAGAATCGAGGTTTAAGCCGTAGTCGATCCAGGAAACTTGAAGCACACGACTTCCTACTAAATGGGTCTCCGGGACTCAGTTCTTTTGGACTCGCAAATGCTTGAGAGCCCAAAAGAAGGGGACATTTGTAGGAGACTATTCCGACCAGCATAGTAAATAATGAATAAGGAAGAACAAGTACAAGAGCTAAGTGAGGAATAACCTGCTTGGATAAGGACGACATGGGCCTGAGGAAAGAAAGGCCCATGGATCAAGGGCCACATAACGACCACGGGAAGCCCCTTTACACTCAGAACCAATAATTGACTATAATCGATTTAGTCAGGACGGGCATGAATCGCGGGCCGTCTAGGGAAAGTCGGGCAGGGCAGGGTGCCCAACCAAGATACAATAAATATTACCGTGCCCGATTAAAGTCAACTAACCGGTCACCGGGATCGTGCGAATGAAGAGCTTATGACGATCGACCTACACCATGGAATATGATAAGGCCCGAGCTAAAAAGCAGGCCGGCCATAATCCACTTCTCGAAGCGAAACAGTTAACCAGGGGAATATTCCCTGACACCCAAGGGGGCAGTACGACAGGGAACCATTATAGGATAATGATGATCCCTAGACGCCAAGTGTCCTAGAACCTAGAGGCCACATGGAGATTCTATCTCATGCTATGGTTACTCCGCATGGTCCAAACCGGCGCGCCCCGATCTATTATAAAAGGGAGGCTCCATCTCCCTCTCAAGGCATGCGAAAAACCCCAGACTCTCCCTCCACTTAAAAGTTCAAGTGTTCCAAGTTCTTCTTCCTTTCTCTCAAGGAGCAGTACTGACTTGAGCGTCGGAGAGGAGTTAGCCGGCATGACACTGGTGTGAGTGGCAGGTATACGGAGGTCGGGGCCTACAAGGAGCGGAGGATCCCGACGAAGGCGGTGAGGAGCAGACGGTTTAGTCGGATCAACTTGAAAAGGAGTCCAAGCCCACACATCCACCCGGATTCATCTCAAAAGTCTGGATCAAATTGAATCCGGCCCAGGAGGGGATTACGCGAAAACCACCCCCCACAATATAGTTCAAAAATATGCAATTACACCCCCTGCAATTTGATTTTCTATTAAGATGAGATAAAAATATGATTTTACCCTTTTAATTAAATTTTTATCATGTTTTTACTTTTTTTTAGGTTATTTTCATCTTTTAATTCATTATTATGTGACTTAATCCTCACAAAAATACATCCACATGTATTTAAAGAGTTAATTATTGTATAAGTTAATATTAATAAAACATATCTAGAGTTGATTATTTGATTTTTTCTATGAATATTTTGATAGTTAAGGGTAAAACAGTCATTTTAAATTACTTTTGTCACAACTTAACTAAAAAATATAATGGCAGTGGGTGTAAATGCATGTTTTTTATATTTAGGGAATGTTTATGTAGGTTTCAAAAACTTCAGGTGGTCCAAATGCATTTTATCCAATATATAACGCCCCCGAACCCACGACTCCGTTTTGAACCGCGAAGTCCGAGTCCGTTATTTTAAATCTTCGAATCTCAGAGTTCTATTTTTTTTTATCCAAAAACATAAGAATACATTACCATAATTATTCATCAATTATCAAGATAAAAATTTCAACATAACTTCTAAATTTCTGGATAAACATTCAGAATAAATAATCTAACATTTCTACACTATCATACATATGGGTCCTCTAAATGCCAAAGAAATGATCAACACCTTCTACATGAGTCTAATGCTTCGAAAACCATTATACGAGCTTCAACCTCCAATGCCTTAACGAGATCGACGACCATCAATAATTAATCTGAAAGGTTGGAAAAATGAGGGGTGAGCTATCACACGCTCAGTGAATGGACATTAGCGTCCCGATAATAAAATATTTCAAAATAATAATCTTTAATAATATATCGTATAAAAACAATTTGCAAGATATAATAAAAATGATATTTGCAAGTACAATAAATTTCCAATAAACCATAACTTAAACAAAGCCTCATACCAAAATGCATGGTCTCAAAATAACTGTCAATACTCATGATGCTTATGAATGCAATGGACACGCATGCCCGCTTTCCACGACACCTAGCCGCAGAGATTTCACTTTGGAAATCGAGCCACGTAGACATAGCCACCTAGACTTGGGTCAAAATTTAGACCGCAGCCACCTAGACTGAGCCACCTAGACGATTTAATGCATGCACAATCAAAATTACTTATTCTTTCAAATATACAGCATGCGACAATTTTTCATAAATCTCATAATTTCCAATGCATATGATATATCCAAAATATCAACTTATATGATGATAACATGCTCATATGCTTCATACAAGATAGATTTCATAATCGTAAAAATAACATGATGTCGAAATGTATACATATATTATGATTTTCAAATAATATAGAGACATCCACTCACCTCCAGTCCACGCAATATAAATCGATACATGTGCATGAACGCTACACACTCGCACATTGATAACCTAGCATAACAATTATAAAATCATAATTCAGAAAAATTTTAATCACGACCCAAACAACTGACAACCAACTTACAACAGCACTACGCCCAAAAATCCCAAAAGCCCATATCTTATAGACCTAAAATCAACAACTTACTTCAAAGTCCTAATGAAAATCCCAAATTCGAATAAATATTAAAATTTTCATATACTTACAATGATCCGATAATCAATATCCATTTATTCCATAAAACCCATATAATTGACCAATCCTCGAATAAATATTTAAACAAATCCAATAAGGCTCAACTATAATTTCAATGATCGAAATAACTCAATCCAATCAATTTATATCCCAATAACAGTAATATCCGATTAATATTCATTTATCATACTAAACCAAACTATCGATTTAATATCCAATTTAAGTTTTCAAGATCAATAAAATCATCAAAACCCACAATCAACTTATACTTCATTAAACATCAATTTGGGATCCCTTTAATATCTAAAATTCATCAAACTTGGTCATCAAGTTAAATATTGAATGCTAAGAAAGAGCACAGAAATATTTCAAAAATCATAACTTTCTACCCGTAACTCCGAATTGAACGATTCATGATTCGTTGGAAAGCTCTTTTAAAAACCTATTTCTGTTTGTGAAATACAATTTTCCCAAAAACAACTCTATCATCATCAAATATACGATTTAACGTCCATACATATCATCAACCCGAAAATAACATTAAATCCCCAAAGCCAATAAATCTAATTTGATCTTTAAAATCCTTCAAGATCCATTCAAATAATCAACCAATTAAAATTGATCAAACCCTAACCCTAATTCATCAAACTTCTTCCTAAAAAAATTGATTGACACAAACATCTCCTAACCAAAAATAAATTAAAACCCTAAACAACAAAATCAATAGAAGCATGATTTCAAACCTTAGATCCGGTCATACCACCCACCATCACCATCTAGAGTTAGGTCATCACCACCCTTCACACATTCTGAAATTTGGATGAAAACCATAACCCAAACATGTTATTTAAAGGGGTTTACCGAAATTACAAAACGACCCTGAAGTGTTTCCAGTTTACAATGAGGTCCCTATCCGATTTACAAACTGATCCCTATTCGATTTACAAACAGATCCCTTAAGGCTATTAAAAGGTATTCTAGATTCACAACTACATCCCTGGGCCCAATAACTTAACACAAAATCCTAAAAACCTAATTTTTCGAACTCCGAATCTCACCAAAATTTAACCAAAGTATCTTGACACTACAAAGATCTACAGAAAAATATAAAATAAATATTTTAAAATTAATTTATAATTATCATAATTATATATCAAATTGGACCCATTTGAGCCCACCGTCAAATCTAAAAAATGAAATATAATATAAAAAAAATCAAAATTTAAAATTTCCATTATATATTTAAAATAAATATATAAGACCGAAAAATACCGAAACGTTACACAATAAATTACAAATCAAGGGTCACGCTCACGGAATCGCACGAATATTTTACATGAAATTAAAAAAGATAATGAGGAAATATTCTGAATTAGTTGTGATGCAACTAACAATACTTAGTTGTCAAAAATTCCTTTATTTAGGCCTTTAAATCAGCGATTTTACTATTTTTAGTAATTTTTATATGCATGACATCTCAATCATAACAGATCGGAATTGATCTATATCAATTTCTATGATCATTTAGGATCTCATAGAATCAGAAAAATTAGGCTTCACATTTTACTATTCTTAGTATTTTTTTAAAATTTCTATTATTTGTATAAAAAGGAGACTTTAATCTAAGAAAAACAGTTTATTATCAACAATATTTTGAGTTTCCTTCCTGTTGAGGTTTTCTTCCTTGTAGATTCAAAGAGTTTATGAGATCTCAATGCTAGTTGTATCTTGTTATCCGTATCATGTTATGTTAGTTGGATCTCAATGCTAGTTGGAGTTTATGACAAGTTGATGTGGGAGCTCAATGAACAAAATCAGGGAGTGCTTAGTTTTTATTTATTTTATTTAAATTTTATTCACACCATTTAGTTAGAGCATCCCAACTCATTTTTTATTGCATTTTAAAAGGGTAAAACTTTTGAGGAGGGGTTGGTAAAATCATTACTAGTCCTCTCCCCAAACCAACCAACGCGGTGCGTTTTAGTATTCATATTTCTTTTTACTTGTCATTTTAGAATAATTTACTACACTTTTGTTTTAAATCGGATCTTAATCATTTTGTGCGAGGTACTTGAGTTTCACCGAGTTGCGTGGCCGGCTGCATCAACGTGAAGAGAAACCATAATTTTTCGATACAGGCAAGTAATAGAAGAACATCTTCTTTTCTTGCTTTTAAGGAAAAACAAGTGGCAATCACAACAGCATCCTTGAAAGCAGTCGAGCGAGCTTAGACGATCATTCATACAGTGATCCGGTACGTCGCGTACGGACCGGAACCAAATTTGGAAGAACCGGATTAACGATCAAACACCGTGTCAAAATCCACATCGACAATACAGTGTCTGTTTTTTCCTTTCTTCTTGCCATCGGCAAGATTTGACCCTGCATCCCTGTCTTCACAGGGGTGTCCCTCTACCACCCCGCTAAGCCGAGCGGTAATGTCACTTTGAAGGTCTCTTAACACCTACTCTTGATATGTTATATGTGTCCGTGTCATATCATATCTGTAACGCCCCACAGTTACATAACCGTTTATCAGACTGTAAACGGGTCGCTACTACACTTAATGCAAATAAAAGACCAAAATTTGTAATCCTTTTTTTTAAAATGATTCCAATATAATATAAATATAATAAAATCGATGATAATAAAATAAATAATATCCAACGGTTTTAAATCACCAATGACTTTACAAAATATCAGAGTTTTTGCGGAGACAAGATACTAAAAAGAAAATACATAACTTGATACCCCTGTGGGAGCCATCTAAACTAAACAAACATAAATAGTCGATCGCAACTATAATTTATTCTCAAACCGCTACATCGAAGAAATTTCTGAAAGACGCGAAAAGACCAAATTTCATCTTGATCTTCAGAATACGTTATACTTGGTTATGAAACAACCAACCCATATCGAATAGGGTGAGCAATTAACTCAGTGAATAAGTCCACTGACAAATTACCTCACATGACAGTTACATATAAAAAAAATAAGGTTATATGAAAACAAGAATTTCCTTTAATAAATATTTTATATTATGAAATCAATTTAAAATCATGAACTTAAAAAAATATTTTAATATAATCAGGTGACCCAATCCTTGGCCTACATCAATAAAATCATGAGAGTTAAATGATATGATCAAATGCAAAAAAAATAAAGTTATATTAAAAATAAGAATTTTCTTTAATAAATCAATTTAAATAAATGAGCTTAAAAAAATTATATTTTAATGCAATCACGTGGCCCAATCTTGGCCCACGTTATAGAAATCGTGCAGCTTAAATGATATAACCGAGTACGGTTCTCAATCGAAAGAATCACACCCTCAAAACAAGTGTGCCAAGCCCCAAGCGACTAGATCGCTCAAAAAGCTTCCTCGAGGAGACGTCGGATCTAGAAGACGCTGATGGGTCGCCACTGCCATCACTATGAGAACACTAGCATAGGATGCCCCGGTTGCTGCAGACTCCAAATAAAGCAATCCGCTGCTGCAAGGAATGCTTTACCACACCCCTCACCGATCTTGGAACTCCTCGAGTACTAGACCTTCCTCCCCAAAGGCGAAATACGACGGGGGGATTTATTATAGAAATGTGTCATAATATGCATCTTGATAAAAAAATCTCTTAGGACTAGGTTGTCTCCACTAGTCCTAAATTTTCCAAAAATCTTAAAAGTACCAAAATCTTTAATTCAAATAATTATTTAAAAGAAAATATATGCGTTTTATTAATTCTTGAAATACGAATAACATAATTCATGCTATATTAATTGTCATCATAAAGAAATGAAATCATTTAATTTTATTCAATAATAAAATGCAATTTTATTAAATATGAAAAATATCCAAATCATTAACACAATATCACCCAAATATGATTAGCATGTGAAATTCAACAATATAGAACCCAAGCTCACATGAAATAAATCGATAGGCCTACTCACCTCGAATAGACCCTAGGTCTGGAGAATGAAGCCCGCAACAAAAATTACAACCTAGATGAACTAAATAGATCATTAATTAAGACCCCATAATTCAACCATAGGCCCAAGACCTAATTATCTATCCATAATTATTGGCATAAATTTTTATATCCAATAATCTAAATCCATCTTCATATATACTACAACCAAAGAAGATGATGTAAATCTATTTACCATATAACCAAACACTAAAGTACAAAAACCAGAAAAGTCAAAACCAGAAAAAACAAAACAGAAAAAACAAAACAGAAAAGACAAGAATCCAGAAAATTGAAAATAATAATAAAATAATGAAAATTCATTAAATAATATGAAAACACACATCTTTTTTTGAAAAATGACTAAAAAATCTCTTAAAAGTTTGAAATATCAAAATCAACCATTTTTCAAAATTATACCTAAAAAATTTTCATTTCACCATTTTAGAAACACAAAAGATTAATTTACTCTTATGTAATTAAATCTTTAACATCCTTTATTATGTTATTTCACACCAAAATTATTAATTTTTTACAAAACAACAATCACTCTCTATCTGACCCAAATCAATCTCATTAGAAATTTTGTTATTATATATCATATAATATGTTTCTTATATATATCTTACATGATATTATTTATATTTTTCATTATGTATAGTCATAATATGTAATTTAAATTTGTATTGTGCTCCAATGCAGCTGATGATATTTTAGTAGTTTAAATCCTTATTCACTTTTTTTTTACTTGACTATTCACATATTTTTATGGCATCATTAATTTATCATAAAAAACTCAAATTAGTTTACATATCCATTTTTTTTTATAAATACATCAACATTTAATGGAGTTTATCATAAAAAAAACTCATATTATATTAGCACATATCTTATAAAATTCATCTAATCACAAAAAATTTAAAGTAAAAAAAAATTCTCCATGAAAATGTATGAAATACATTAAAAAAATTAAGAGGGGGAAATATTTTAACAAAATTAAGAGGTTTAAAATATGTTAAGGATTTAATTACATAAGGGTAAGTCAGTCTTTTGTATTTTCAAAATTGTGAAATAAGATTTTTTTAGGTATAATTTTAAAAGGTGACTGATTTTGGTATTTCTAACTTTTGATATAAAAATTTTGGTCATTTTCCCTTTTTCTATAAAAATAAAAAATATCAATTAGTAAAAATTGAAAATAAATAAAGCTTATTATGTATATGTATAAATCATAACCCTAATGTTATTAAAAACTCATATTTTAGAAATCTAAACATAGACATAATCTTTAAAATAAATAATAAATCGAAACCCTAAGTTTATGAAGACTTAAAAATTCAAATATTTAACATAGATCTAACAATAATAAATAATAGATCAAAATCCAAGTTTTCATAAAAACTTAAAAATCCCATAACATGAACATACATCTATCAAAACTCTAATTATATAAAAAAAACTCAAAATCCCATAAAAATATTTTTTAATCCTTAAAATAAATCAAAACCCTAATTTTATTAAAAACCCAAAAATCCAAATACCTAAACATGGATCTAATAAATTATAGGAAAATCAAACGATAAAAAGAAGACATTAAATACTTCTCTCTCTCTCCATCTCTCTCTCTCTCTCTGCCGAATAGACACAGCCGCCTATATTGTTTTTCTTTCACCCCAACATATATATTTAGATATCTAAACCTAACAAAAATTACAAAACGACCCCCGGATTGTTTAAGGTTTACAAATAGGTCGCTATCCGAATTAGAGATAGGTCCATACAGTCTATAATAGAAAATTTCAGGATTGAAAACTAGGCCACTGAAAATCAATAACAATGAAATCTCAAAACTTAATCTTTTGAGCTCCAAAGTTTATGAGATTGTAACAATTTAAAATCTTGAAGATCTTCGGTTGAAAAATGAATAAAGTTTTTAATATAAAAAATATATATTTAAAATTGCAAACTGAAATGGATCCCATAAGAATATATTAAATGGGTCAAAACTTAAACACACAAAATACAACTATTTTATTTAAATGTCCTATTTATATATTCAAATCAAATATATGAATAATAGAAAATGCACAGTTGTTAGCATATCAAATCCTATATAAAAACATCATTGATTGTTTTTGTTTTTTTGGTGAGTTCGCCTATACCAACTTATTCTTCTCAAAGAGTGGTTTCTTTCAAAGAGAGGAAGAGTTTGGAGAATATAACTACATTTATCAGTATCTTTGTCATTATGAAAAATAGTGAGAATTAATAAATGGAAAAATAAGATTCTTTATAATTCCCAGACAGATTTTTATCTAGTTCTGGATTATGGTCAATTTTAGATTTAAACTATAAAAATGAACTCTACAAAATCACATCTTAAAACTTATGTCATCTACAGTACTATATATATATTTTATGTCACAGGCTTACAACTCAAGAAATCTTAATCGATCATACTACTCTGAGTGCTCTTTATAAAAAGAAATATATCAACACTGTAAGCTCTTTTTTTTAATTACCCAACATGCGTACCTTCCCAGTTGATATATGTAGTAAATATAGTGATTTATCATGGAAATATGGAACATGTGATAACTATTCCTTTTTTGAAGGGTTAAAGTTGTTCTTTTCTCAGAGAAAAATTCACCAAATAAATAAGGGTGCGGATACTTCCACCACCCAGATTTTGGGTGCCACCACCCTCTCAATTCCACTACCTGCCATTTTAACTATTATCAAGCCCACCTTCTTATAAAAACTCCTTGCCATAAACACCTGCCCCACCACCCTCCATTTTTTTTATAACACAGACCTCTCTCTTCTCTCTTTTTTCTTTCATTTCTCTCCTCTCATTCACTCCATTTGTTCACTATCGTCGTGAGGATGCTGTCAAGACCTCCCTTTGAAGTTGGTCCCCCATGATGTCCTCCCCGTGTATTCGGTTTACTCTACACATCTCACCGATTTAAGACGTCCTCCCTCGTGACGTCCTCACTGTACATTCAGTCCACTCTACGTCACCGTGAGGACGCCGACGAGACCTCACGTGTAGTCGGTATTGGTGATTCATGGAATTTATCCATTGATCTCTTCCTATTGTACAAGTATTGGTTTGTATTTGTGTTTTTCATAGAAAGATAAGGTTTTCATAGTCATGTAGGGTATTTTTTGAAAAATGTATGGTTTGGACTCTTAACATCAACTAGTATTGGTGATTCATGAATTTTAATCGTTGATTTCTTCCTATTGTACAAGTATTTGTGTGTATTGGTGTTTTTGATAGAAAGATAGGGTTTTCATAGCATTGTAGGATATTCTTTGATAAATGTATGGTTTGAACTAGGCCAATGTTTTGGTTTTCAATTGCAGTTCGACAGGGACATTGTCGAGGGAATGTATTTAACATCGACAAAATGGCCATCGAACTGGGCCAAAAATGAACCCATAATAAATTATAGTTCGACAGTGGAAGTGTTGGTTTCTATTACATCAATGCGACACTTTGCATGTCGAACTGGGATGATGGGCTCGACACTTTCCACGTCAAACTAGGAAACAAATTGTTTGGATTTATCATATGAAGTTCGACAGGGACTCCGTCGACCATACTGTAACAAGTCGACTAAATGACCATCGAACTGGGCTACAAATTGAACTGGGCACGTCAATTACGGTTCGACGGTGACGTGGTCGGTCCCTAGTACATCAAGTCAACAATATTGATGTCGAACTGGGATGCCTGACGCGACTTTGCCTATGTCGAACTGGGCATACAAGTGAAAGGGAGGAAACACCAAAAGAGAAAACAGGTTATCATCGGAGACCAACTGGAGAGTCACTGGGAGGAGGGGGATCCGTCATCACTGGTCGGTCCGTCGAGGTGGACGGTTGCTGTCACAGCGAAGAGATGGTGAGAGAAATGGCGGGTGTTGTGGGTTTTCTTTTTATTTTGATTTGGGTGGTGGGATTGAGTTTTTCATTTATTTGGGGTGGTGGGATGTGTACAGATGGTGGGATTAATGTTATTTTATGTAAATAGAAAATCAAGTATTTTTGTAATATTGCATGGTGAGAATAATTTTCAGGGTGGTGGGAATAACCACACCCAATAAATAACCCAAGTGCAACTAAACAAGAAGTTTGTTTGAGCTCCTTAGTTTGACTCTCTAGTGGAACTCAAATATAGACATTATTTTTCATGAGCATTGTGATACACCCAGTTCATTTTGTAGTCCCATTTGTAGCCTCATATGATGTGATAGCATATACTCCGCTATAGTCTCTATTGCAGTTATGGAACTATAAAAAAATTATTTTTAAAAAAATATATTAATATAAAAAATATATTAATATATTTTTTAATTCGCATAACAATATTATCTTATAACTACGCGTATAACATGTGTACCCTTATATTATTATGAAAATGATTATCAAGTGTAACATCACCCTTGGAGGAAGAGAATAATGTGCAATAGTGAGGTAGCTAGGCATCAACATTTGATCTGAAGTAGAAAGTCTGTCCCACCCAATCTAAATCTGTAGGGTCTGTTTGGATAGAGACATAAGTTATTCTGGGGTTTATACTTATTCCAGGAATGGTTGACTTTATTAATGGAATAAGTGATTTTGTGTTTGGCTGTTTATTCAGTTATTCTCGTTAGGAAATGTAATAATAAATGTTGGAGTGTTTGGTTGATGAGAAATAGAATGTGAATAAGGTGTAAAAAGTTGATTTGACATGTAGGCCCCATTGATGTACAAGATGTGATGACATATGATTTTCTTTATTCTTCTCTATTCTCCACCTATTCCTTCCCTATTCCTCTAGCCAAATAGCCCCGTAGGGTCAAAACCTGGGCCAACCCATTCAAAGGCCGGGCCAATGACGCCCGAGCCCGTCCCATAGGCTAACCCATTCTAGGCTTGTTCAAGCTAACCCATAGATCATGAGAAGGGGGGAGGTGGGCCCCGGCCCCAACCAATGGAGAGGTGTCCTCCATGGGGGGAGGGTTTCTATTTGAGCCCCTCTAAATTGTCAGTAAGCCACAAACCCTCTCTCACCTGTTGGACTTCCCCACAGATCCATTGACGCCCGACTCTTGATTGTTCTTGAGTGCAATGTTTCTAGGATCCGGACATTTTTTAGTGCATGTTTTCTTTATTTCTCAGCAATGTTTTTTTTTTTTTTTGAAAAATGATAATAGGTGGATCTTTGATAAAAAAAAAAAGAGTACAGTTCCTAACTAAGCAAAGTGGAGAAAAAAACAAAGCAGAGGAGTTCTAATCAATGCCTAATTAGGAGATCTAAACAAAGGCATGAATTGGAACTCCAACTTTACATCCTAAGGAGTGATAAGAATGGAGTTTCTATCCACGAGAACCCGGGTAGCCCCACAAAGAGGCAGCCCCACGCCGTAATATTTCTCAGCAATGTTGTCAAAGTTATTTTGTTTTGGGGCATGTATTTATTCCAAATATACCCGATACAAAAGAGATGCCAAAATACAAATATTGTTTCCGTTTAACAAAGAAGGAGAAGCGGTAGAAAGATGGACGGATGCTAATGCAATACTCACTTCTTCTTTTTTTCACTAGAGATGACAAATCTGAGGTGTGTTTGTTGGTTGCCAAAAATCTTCTAAACTAAATCATGTATATCCAAGCAAATCAAATAAATGTGTATGATTCAGCAAACCACTATCCATTCAAAACTTTAAATTAGTTTTGACCAATTCAAAAAGGATGAGATCAACTTAAACCATATAATCAACCACTACAAGGTGTAATATCATTGTATACCAGCATGGCTGCTAGCATCGACACAAATATTGTCAATCCCATCAGAAAAAATTAGGTGGGCTTACTTATTGGGGGTTGTACTTATTAAGAATATCTAAATGGATCTTTAACAATAAAATTCATTTATGGGACTTATTTACAATTTAGAGAGGATCAAATACGGCCACTCAAGGGGGAGGGGGGGGGGGACTTTTTTATTTTTTTATACAGGCCTGCCCTCATGTCTAAAGTTTAGACCCAATTCACTGGCACGTTTAGATCCGAACCTATGGGTGAACCGCGGGACTGAGATTATCAAGTGGGTCAACCCAAGCTCGTTGACCAAAAAAGCCAATAGGCTTGGACCCAAGACCGAACTTGTGCCTATTTTCCATAGGCTAGTAGGCCGAACATATCATTCTACCTATTATACTAATTGAAAATGCTTTAAATTTTTCAGTCTCTTTCTTTATAATATTTTCATTTTCAATTTTACCCATACATATACGATCATTGATTTTATATTAAAGGTAAGAATGGAAAAAAAATACATATTTTTATTTGTTTCATTTTGAGATAAGGATAAAACAAAAAATCTATCTATTTATATATGTGTATATATATAAAAATTGAATAATATCATATTCATATCTATCAAATCTCAATATTTTTTAATGGGTTTTTTTTACATATGTACCCCTTAAAATGGAAAAATATTCCTGATAATTTGTTATTTTCAATGATACATTTGAAAATGTTTAAATTGTGTATGAATGCAATTTTTTTACCCATTTGAGGGATATTACTGGTTTAAGAGTTTCAAATGGGGGATTTTGATACACACACACACACACACACTATTTTTAGTTATAATTTATCTATTTTATTTGTAATTTTATAATAAATTTTACAAACAATTTATTTGATAATTATTAAAAAAAATTATTATATTGTTTATGTACATACAATATGATATATTATATGACATATAAATGTGTTAAAAAATTGAGAGTGTTTGTTTAAGACAGTTTTTTTAAATAATATTTGTTTTATTTATACGCACCTTGTGCGTAGATGAAAACTAATTATTAACTAAACTAGAAGCTTAAACTCATATGTATCACAGCACTAGTCTCTGGACCATGCAAGACGCCGAGACCCTCCTCGTTTGGATTAACATAGCAAGGATAACAAGGATCACAAACCCTCCATGTTTATTACATATAAGTAGTATAAAAAAAAATCTCTCTAGATTATACACAATCACTCTAGGGTTTCCTTCTCCCTCTCGCTCCCTCTCTCTCTCTCTCTATGTAGCTTTTTTTTTCTTCCCGTTGTTTGAGGTTTCCTACTTCTCGAACTCTCCATAAATTTTCAAGCAATACAAAACATCATGTTAAGTATTGCAGTTCCATTCATGAAAATCTTGTACCCATATATATTACAAAGAAATTCAAATGTAGTTGTTGTGGGCCTTGTGGGGTTTTACAAGATGGTGGAAGATGTGTTTCTTTCTTTTTTTTTTTTTTTAGATTTAAAGATAGAACCAGGATTTCATGATCCATTGTAGACCAATCACAATCAATGTAGCAGCTGGCTCGACCAATAACCGAAAAAAGAGTCGTTTTATGAGCCTGCCAATACGAGGTGAACATTAGATCCTCGCTACAGACGTTTAGTGAAAGAAGAAGAAAGACTTTTTTCAAGTTGAATCTTAATTTATTCTACTTTTTTCACTTCGTTTAGTGTTTGTTTATTGTTTTATGAACATTTTATTACAAAGTTTTCTTCATTCATTCCAAGATAAAGTCTATGCAGCGGAAACTCTAGTCTTGCATACTAAAAGACGGGTTCGTTCTTAACAAGGGAAAATGACTAAAAAAGAATTTCCCAAAAGTTAGAAATATCCAAATCAGCCATTTTTTAAAATTATACTTAAAAAATATCATTTTACAATTTTGAAAACACAAAAATATGTAAATAGTCAAAAATAAAAAATGTGAATAAAGATTTAGAATACTAAAATATCATCTACTGCATTGTGGCAGAACACACATTAAATTACATATTATGATTATACACAATGAAAAATGATAATCAATATCATATAAGATATATATAAGAAATACACAATATAATATATAATAACAAAACCTGTTTTATTTTTATAGAGATATTTTTATTTTGTAGAAAAAAATGGGTTTTAGTGTGGAATAAAGAGAGATATTATAGATTCAATTACATATAGCAAATTTGTTTTTTTGTGTTTTCAAAAATGTGAAATGAGACTTTTTAAGTATAATTTTAAAAAATGGCTGATTTTGGTATTTCAAACTCTCAAGAGAATTTTTTAGTCATTTTCCAAAATAAAAAGAAACTAAATAAAAACGTGTAAAGGAAATGGAAGGAATCGCTGGGGGAGGGGGGGGGGGGTTCATAAAAAATCTAAAAATAAAAGTGAATGAGAGAATGAGGAAGAAAAAAAAAAACTAGCGAGATTACATAGAAAGGGATAATGGAGAAAAAACATGGGTTTTTCCTCGCCCATTTTTTTCCTGGTCACATGTCATGCACGTGCATACAGGTGTCATTGACCAAAGTGGGGCCTGACTGGATCTGACCCATATACTTCATATTTCATATTTCAGTATATACTCACTCTATTATGAAAAATATATACATTCAACTTACATAAGTTTGTACTTCACCTTTTATAAATAAATATATTTCATTAGCTAAGTATATAGTTCAAAAAATTCAAAATGTGTGCGGGCTACACATGTGGGTTAAATGCATCATTTTTCCTAGCTATTCCAAGCTACAAATCAAACACATATCATTAACCAGCAATAATTCTTTCTTTTGTGTAAACCAAATCAAGCTCGTGCCTTGGCTAAAAGAATGAGATTGCTACTCCATTTTTTCAAACCACACTAATCCCCGTTTGGACAGGGGTTAAGGTGGTATAATAAAGGTGGTATAAGAATAGATAGAAAAAATTACTATTCATTTACAGAGTATAACTTAATATTAATATGCCAGTATAAATGAATATAGGAGAGTATAACAGTTCTAGATAACCCCTAGGATAAATTTATACTCATCTTATCTATTCCCAAGGAAGGCGGGGCCCACTATCATATTAAAAAAATCACATCTCGTCATATCAAATCAACTATCATCAACTCGTATACAGGGCCCACATGTCAAATCAATTTTTTACACTTATTCACATTTTATTTTTCATCAACCAAACAATTCAACCTTTATTATTATGTTTTTCAATGAGAATAAAAAAAATTATAATCAAAATAGAAAAATCACTTATTCCATTAATAAAGTTATCAGTTCCTGGAATATATATATATCCCATAATTGTTTATTCTTTGATCCAAACGGGTGGTAAAGAATGAAACAAACACATCATTTTTCCAAGTTACAAATCAGACATATCTAGTCTATATATGTAAGACTATTTGAAGGAACCCAACATTTCAGTAGTATAAAATTTAAAACCATCAATAATTATATCTTTAATTAAGTTTACAAACCAAATCAAACTTGTGTCCTGGCTAAAAGAATGATATCTTCACTCTAATTTTTCAAACCACACTAAAAGAATTAATCAATAATACCACCAAACATTTCAAAATCCAAACTTCTCCTCACCCACACAAAAAATCAACATACGTCATCTTGGAATAAAACTACTTGAATGAATCAAACCAACTCTTTATCAACTCAAGCCGAGCCCTTCTTCTTGTATCGGTAGAGCACCTTCTTCTTCTTGAACGTGCTGTTCTCGATCGTCAGCACAACCTTCCCCTGTTCATTGTTCCTAAACGAGTTGCGGATCGGCGCGTCTTGTGTGCCCATCTTCTTCACCTTCTGCACTATGATGGTGTAAGAACCCTCATCAGTTGGGATGAACTCCTCTTTGTAGTTAACATCCCAACCCAACACAGTCAAGTCCCATAGCAGAGTTGTTCCAACCTGATCAATCAATGTACACCAACAAGAATTCATAAAAGTCTGAAGCTAGTTATCGAAAATGATTGTGAAAGCTTGAATCTTGATCATACCTCTGGCATGGGGAGCTCAATGGTTTCGGTCGATCCAGCTTTGACAACAAGCTCCAAAACTTTACCATTATCAGGGGAGAATTCTGTATCATTGTCACGTTGCAGACCACCATATCGGATAGGTATCTCTTCAGCTGGAATGTACCTGAACCATTTAAAGATCAATCTCAGTCAGTTCACAAATTTTCATTTATTGACATGAATTGAGAGAGGGAGAGATAGATAAACAAACTTTAGAAGTGTTTCGGTGACGCTGGCGGGCCGAGCAAAGACGAGCTTGCTCTTTGTTCTTTGGGTCAGGAAAGGCGACAAAATCGAGTGGAATGCGTAGTACCAGAAGGGCACATTGATGAATATCTGTAGTCACAAGTAATCAAAATTAGATTTTTATAACAGAATGTGAGGAGAAGTCACAAAGATCTTCATTTGAAAGGAAAACAAGGGATCCAATCAAAGAATCTATGTCTGTGATCCAAAATCAATGAAACCCACATCACATAATTGATATCAGAAAGGCACATTGATGAATATCTATAACCATAAGCAATCAAAATTAGATTTTTGTGGCAAATCATGAAGAGAAGAAACATCATAAATCAGAAAGATCTCATTTTGAATGGGACACAAGGGACCCCAATCAAAGAATTTATGTCTGTGATCCAAAATCAATGAAACCCATATCACATAACTGATACCAAAAAGGCACATTGATGAATATCTATAGTCCTAACTCATAAGCAATCAAAATTAGATTTTTATGCCAAAACTCGAAGAGAACAAACATCAAGAATCACAAATAACTTCATTTTGAAAGGAAAACAAGGTACCCAAACAAAGAATCGCTGTCTCTGATCCAAAATCAATGGAACCCATATCATAAAATCAAAATAATTTACAGAATGTAAGGAGAGATGAACAACAACTTACATTTCTCGCGACGAACTCGGGATAGTTATCCTGGAGAAGCCCGACCGCCCGTTTTGTGGTGACCCTCAGCTCCTTCTTCGAAGGCCCCGGCGCGTCCTTCAAATCGGTGATCTGCAATATCGAAGCGACCCCGCCGGGCTCGAAATTGAGCTTCCTTATCCCCCTCTCAAGCAACTGGAACCTCCACCTTAGGAACCTCTCCCTCTTCTCTTCCGTCCCAAACGTCTTCTGATAGACCTCAGCATCGCCAAAGACCCCGTACACATTGTAGCATATCGGGTGCCCCTCCCGATCCGTGCCGCTCATATACGCTGCCCCCGCCGCCTCCAGATCATCCCCCAGACCCTCCTCGTCGAGGACCGAATCGATCCTCGATTCCTTCCGCCACCGGAGGGTGTTCTTCAGCATCTCCAACGCCGCCTCCACCTTGAATTCGCGCGCGCGCAAGAACTTCAGAAGAATCACGTCCATGCCCGGGGAAGCCTTGCTCGGGAGGAGTGGAACCCCCCACAAAGAGACCTCCTTTTCGACCTCCGCCGTCTCCTCGAGCTTCTGCCGGAGCTCCGACAAGGCCTTCTTCTCGGCCTCGTTGAGGTCGGAGGGGAGGATGCTCTCCTCCTTGAAGGAGGAGCTCTTCTCGATGGCCGGAACCGGTTTCGATGAAGAGGGCCCTTCACTGTCCTCTTCTTTCTCCGCTACGACGGCATCGACCGGCTCGACGAGGGCCTTGGGAGGCTCGTCAGCGATGTGGGTATCGTCGGATTTGGTTTCAACGGTCATGATTGATGGGGGTTTGTTGAAACAGAGGCCCTCCTTGGTTTTGGGTGGGCTCTGTTTCTGAATGTTTTTTGTGATGTAGGGAGAGAGATATTGAAGGGGGGATGTAACGGATATATATTTTGGGGGGAGGAGAGGGGAGGGGGTGGTTTATAAATTTTGCTAAAAGTAGGGGGTGGGGAATTAAAGGGTCTTTAACGGTCAAATACTGGGCTGGCGACAGAGGAGCCGTTGGGGTCGTGTGGGGCCCACGTTTGGTTTAGCTGGGACGCACTGAAAATAGAAATACTTTTTTTAGGTGGGTGTTTCAAAAATAGGATGAGATTTAACGGTTGGAAATCTCGATTTGTTTTTTTTATACAAATATATATTCAATCATTCATTTACGCAGTTGACATGATATATGAGTTCTGAATCTTCTGATACATCATGTACTTTTGCAGTCTTAGATGTAAGTAAATTTAACATTTATTTTCATTTTCATTCTATCGTAAACACTTAAAAAATAACATTTCATATTAGATGTCCCCCTTTCACATGATAAAAATTAGAACTGGATCATTGTAAAATAAGAATGCTTCTTGTGAGCCAAGCAGTCCATAATATTATTTTTTTATAAATAATATATCCTATCTAATCAAATATGTAATTTTTTTAGATATAGCTGTAAAATGAATCAAAAGTGTTACATTTCATACATATTTTAACACAGCAAAAGAAGATAGAAGATCTGATTTATGTTAAAATCTTAGACAACCTCTCTTAAGAAGGAAAATTAAAATAACCTAATATTATTTATAGATAAAAGTTTAATATGTCATTAGACTATAAGTCTTTATTATATGAACTCAATAAGGACCAACGAGGAACCTCATTAAACCTAATTACAAGCACTAAAACTAGAAAATATTAAATAAATATAATAACCATTTATTACAAGATCTCACAAATCAATCAATAGTAAATAATTCTGATATTTGTAGAAAGAAAAATAATCAAATTATTGTCATAAATAAAAATTTTACTTATTTAATAAGTTAAATGATAAAATTTAACAAAATTAAATACATCTATAAAATAATTCAATATATCAAATTATAGGATTCTAAAATGATCTCCGTTATTCTTGTTATATGCTATTATGCCAGTTTCATTGATAGATCCTCTTTTAATGGTTTGATAGTTCCAATAACCCATCATATTTGGATTCTACTCATTTGGATGGACGCAGTCACACAGGTGAATAAAAATCAGAAAAACAGTACGGAATATAAATAAATAATTTTGTTATGTATTGTATCATAAAGAATAGGGCAAAGGACACTATGGACATCGGGAACTGAGTACGAACTGTACACATAATATGCATTAGTTTCTGACAACATTGAAACTCTTCTGTCTCGGTCAAAAAATCCCCGCCCCCTACACTGGATTAAAAAATAGAGGGTACTGTTAAAAACTTTTTAAATTTTAGTCTCTGTCATTATTCAATCTGGGATCTTCTTTTTTCATCCTTTCCATCTAACCAGTTTATTTTTTCACAAAAATACAAGGAAGATGTTAAGCCCATGTTTTGTTTTAGAAATTATATAGCTCACTTTTATAATACGTTCTAATTTAATTGTATGATACTATTTTATAGAAAATGTAAAAAATTTTAAAATGTATATATTTGTTATAATGAGTAGAAGGAGCTACAAAGTATATGAGATTGCACTTGATATTGTAAAAAAGAGTAAATGTAATGGAGCTTAAAATAAAAAATAATAAAGATAACTCTCCCTTGCACCGGGTACTTAGAGTATAGTAAACAAAGACATCAACTAGATCTCACATGCCACCAAATAAAAAGGTGGGGCAGTATCTTGTGACACATGTAAACTCAAATTTAAGGGAACACCTCTTCATTATTCAGCTGTTGATGGGTTGGCTCCCCTTTGAATAAAGGGTCCTCCATTTTAAAGCACCACCTGCCCTTCCAACCACCACACTCCATCCCCTGTTTTGGGGAGGAAAATCAATGATCACCATCCGATCGGAATCGAAAGGACCGGAGTTTTTGGTGCTTAAAAAAACCCACATTCAATCAAGGCAATCATGTTAGACCTGCTGCTCTGAATATAATAACAAAAAAATGTTACAGCTTTGCATGTCGATGCAATACATAGGACTTTAGGATCTCTCAGATATTACATTAATATGATGTCTGGAAAAAAAGATGATTTATATAGAGGGATTTACAGCCATATATGAAAATTTTAGCATGCATGACATGCATGTATTACAAAATTGAGGAAATCTGGCTCACCTTTGAACAGATGTATACATAAAGATGGACTGAAGGGGCATTCGCTGATTCCCAGTATTGTAGATCATACAGTTCAAATGTTCTTTATCATGTAAGAAAATAAGTTACTTTGTTTACTTCACAAGCTCATCATCGATGTCCTTGAATTCTCCAGTGATCCTGCATAAATGAGGCATTTGAGGTTTTAATTTGATCAATAAAAATGAAGTTGGTCTCAACGGAAAAATCTAAATCCACAAGAACATAGTTCATAAGTTAATGCAACATAAACATTAAAAAGTAATCTTCATATAATAACAATAATAATAATAACAATCACATTAATAATAATAATAACAATAACTTTGACAGCAATTAAGTGAGAAACTTGGGGTATTTGAGCAGTATTATCTCAGGTGGATCATGCAACAAATCAAAATAACAACTCTATGCATGCAATATCTTAGGATTTAGTAAACTCGCTTGCATAGGAACATCACCTCAATCCGTATACCGAGGGTTTGACTTCACATGTATATTCCCAAAAGTTATATAGACAGCGTGATGAGAATGTGAACACATAGTGAGACAACTAAAGGTGGCTTCTTAATTAGCATACCTCAATTAGTGCAAGCGTGCTTCATAAATTGACAACTTCAAAATGTATAATCACGTATGTTGGCATGATAACTCATTGGAACAATAAAGTCCTTTACGTTAATGGGATCAAGTCAAGCTTTCTATAAAAGTAAGTAATCATTTCAGTCAAATTACAACCAAAACTTTACTCGTTCATGTTTCATGCATACAAGTCATAGCTACTGATTTAAATGAAGGTCAGATAAACAAGCAGAAGATAACCAAATGAATGATAACTATGTTGGCTTGTAAAGTAAAAGGTCTATGGAAGTAAGATAAACAAAGAGGGGAGTGGTGAAACCTAGATTGAAATAGTTATTAGTAATATGCAAGGCCTACATGTTGGAGAAGAAGTAGAGTAAATGGATTATAAAACAATTAGCTTCTATCAATTGAACCCCCGTCCTATCACAAAAACAAATTAGCATTTTGTAAAACAAGCAAAAATATTACTCAATAATAACTGAACAAAATTGCAACACACGTATATACATGTATTCATATCTACATATTCAACGGAATAAGCTAACAAAAGCTGCCCACCTATCATACAACAAGGATGCCTCCCCAATCCTACCTATCACCTTATTTCGTACCTTTCTCACATATATCTGCAAGATAACATTTGAAATGAACAACTGCCATATAATTCCGTAAGTAAACGCAATAATATTTACTCGCATATAAAACTAACCAGAACTATATCAAGGGGGCCAAGTTTTGGATTCCGATTGCGGTGAACAACAATCCCATTGTCACATTTGTTGATGAAATGTGCACTTCCACTTATATCATACATGCCAGGAGGCATTCCACCCCAATGTTGCAGCTATACAAGTCTCAAAGTTTGAATACAAGGAAAAGAGGAGTTGATTAACAACTGAATAATAAATTTGCATACCTGTCTAGGATGCGTGACAAACCAAACATGACAAGAATGATGCTGAGCAAAGCATTTAATCTTTGTCAAGATTTGGCTTACATATTCTGTTTCAGTCCTGTAAACGCATAATGAAAAGATAACAAACTTCATGCAACTTTTATCACTGGGAAATCTGGTTATCTAGAAAAGAGATTTTTAATTCCATAGACAGAGAGTGATGTTTGATTTTTTGTTTTCTTTTTTGTTTTCTTCTTTCTTGTACTCATCTTTTGTTATTGTCATTATTTAAATTCAGCCATTGATCGAGTGTGCCCTTGACCTCTACTTAATATAAATACATCTCATTGTTTCCGTTTGCGATCCCAAATCATATTTTCAAATTCTAAAACACTAAACATCTATTTTTCCTCCTCTTCCCCTTCTCATTAGTTCAATTTGATGGTTACTTTTCAGATCAAATCTTAGATCTATGTTTCTTTTGCCTAGATCTACCTTTTGAACTGTGTATTGTTATTTTTAATGATTGTTTTCCCCATCATCATCCTGCTCCCAAAGTGTTTTACGTCATATTATTCATCACCATCTATGAAAGCTGCATTTCAACCAATTTGTTGGGACCGTCAGAGCGTTAGACATGTTATCAGTGCCTTGAGATTCATACTGAGTGAATCAACAAGCTTTTCATACTTATTTTTTGGATCATAAAATTTACAATTTATGTTTAACATGCTTTGATTTATCAAGATCTTCTATGTTTATGGCCTATTTACCAAGCCCCATTTGGTACGCACAAGGCTGATCATATCATTTTCCTTCTTTTTTTCCTTTTCCTTTTTCCTCCTCTTCTCCCATTAGTGATTTTAAGAGCAGCAATTAGAGAACCACAATGGAACACCAGATTAATGCATATGGGGAGAAAGGACTTACTGATTAAAGGGACGTTGATGATCCAGTTCATTGTATGGATCGATGACAAGGCCACGCACCCCATGTCTTAAAACTGCAACTTTGGCAAGTTTAAGAATCCATTGATAGATGGAAGACTATCACTTTCACACCTGTCAAAAACCCTAATAACCAACCACTTTTGAAGTTTACATTACTTGTGTATATCTAGCATACTTGGCAATTAGACATGTTGGCATGATAGCTAATGGGTCCTTGAATTTGCAAACTCACCTGATAAGATGAAATGTCTCATCAACCATTTCTTCCCTTCTTCTAACTCCATCTTACTTATACATTCAACTTCTTCTCATATCTATACACAGGCCGAAAAGAAATGTGTGCCATTTTAAAAAGAGATAATTAAGCAATTGAGTATTTCAGGCTGCCCTGTAAACTCAACAAATAAAACAATGTATATCAACCAGGTTTACAAATGCCAAAACAGATGATATATGCCATGTGAATTGAGCAACTAAGCCTTTGATGAATTGAGAGCTGATAGGGTAGGAGGTTTGATAAAAAGCTAGATTATGGAAGTCATGTGATAGCAAAACTAACCAAGTTTAGTGTACAATGACAATGGAGTGGGATGTCCGGGTAACTGAACCAACCCAATCCTGTTGGGATGGAGACAGGTTCCAGTTTATTATATCCAACCTTGATCTAACCCTAACCAATGCAGATGAGATTTGGATTAGGTTTCAAGTGTAAAACCCATGTTTCCCTGCTACACCTCATTTATCTAAAAACATGCCAAGTATATCATTAAGATTATGTTTTTGTTGATAAGTGGTGCAATAAGATAAATTAATGTTAATGGTGTTCACATATATACAGAGTTAAGAATGAAATACAACAAATCGTGAAATGACAAACTCCCAAATCAAGAGGTTTGACTTGACTAAAAATAAAATAAGCCCATCTATCTTTTTGTCTTTTTTTGCAATCAATAAAGTAGCTAAGCTTTAATCAAATAAAATTATATATATAACATAGCAATTTGATGCAATTACTTGGTTTCTAAATTTTAAAAAAAGAAATAAATATTAGAAAAAGAACTATCCCCACAAGACCCACCTAAACCAGTGAGGCGAGGCGGATTCGAGTTTCTTAAATAATAAATACTCATTGAGAGGGGTTTGGGGCAGAACAGTCAAACCCGTTCTGGAACTCGAAAAAAATTGTGATATGAATTTGTAGAGGTTTAGGTTCAGGGTGAGGTTCGGGTGTGGTTTTGGCTTTGGGCTTGCGACAAACCCTTCTCAAACTCGTCATGTAGTCATCCATAACTCAGTGTCAACAAGAACGCATCTAAAAACAAATCCCGCATGTGCAAGAATAGTTTGATATTAATAGTATATTTGCATTTTAAATTAAAGTGGCACCAAATGCAAAGTAGTCTATACAGCCTCTCAGAAAAAGCATTCAAAAGGCTCAGCAGCCTTCACAAGTCCTAGGTAAATTGCTTACATAAACAATGAAAACTTCCAAAATAAAGCTGAAATGAGTAGATTCCTGCATCTATCAGAACCTAATCTTATAGTCCTTGTTTCTATGTACATAAAAAATAATAATAACAAAAACAATTCTCAAGAAGCTGATAGAATTCCGTGGAACCATATATCTCAAAACAAAGTAAGGCCAAAATTCCTAAGAAGACCCATAATCGTGTCAATTCAGTATCATTGCCACATCAAACTAATGTAAGAGCATCTCTAATCCTTACCCAAACCTTTACCCAAATTTAAATTTGAGTAAAAGTCACTCAAAACCCTCTCCAACCATTTACCCATATCCATACAAAATCAAGTTTTTACTCAAATTTTTACTCAAATCAAGTGAGACTCAAATCTTTACCCAAATTTTCAACATCTTTTTTTTCTTTTTATCTCTACATTTTCTTCGAATGTGATATTTTTTTTCCCTTCAACTCCACCTTTAGTTGAATTATATTAGATGTCTTCTAACCTCCCAAAATTTTCACCATCTCTTGAAACCCAAAAAAAAAAGTGGTTTTCTTTCTTAAGTCTTCATCTTTGTTTTTTAACTTCTTATTTTTACTCCAATAAAAAATATTATTTTTACCTTTTTTTTAAATTGGATGATTATAATTTTTAAATTTAAATATCTTGAAAAAAAAAATTGAGTAGTAAAAATGTTTGAGGAAAGACTTTAAAAATGTTTATAGGAAATAATTAGAAGATATGAATTTTTTAAAAGATTTGAGTAAAACACAAAATAATGGTTGGAGACACATCATATCAAATCAAGCTTTTACTCAAATTTTAAATGAAATTTGGGTATAGATTTAAGTAAGGGCTAGAGATGGCCTAAACAACATCCAACAGATTTTGTCGTAGTCCAAGATGTTTCTAATTATTTTCATTTCATTTTAAAAAAAATATATCAGTCCAATTATATTTAAGTAAAGATGTTGCCAACCACAAACATACCTGGCCGTGAAGAATGGTTTTTTAATATGCTTCTCTAATAGCCTTCTTGCATGCTCTTGAACCTAAAGACCAAGTGCCAGGAATTAGAAATGTACATTGATAGTGAATTGAAGATAATAAAAATTTATCAGACAACTTGCCTTATTTTCCATAGAGCAAAGGGCAAACTTCCACCCTTCCCTTTCATTAATGTTGCACATCATGGCATCAATCCACTCACTTTTGCCTGAATTAGGCACCCCAGTTACTACAGTCAACTCCCCTGGTGTGACCTGCTCAAAGAGAGATTGACATGAGACATACTTGGGGAAATGATTTCCACATTGTACCATATGACATTCAACTCAAATTAAATTCAAGAAGATTACTTTGAACTATAAATATATCTCCATCCCATGTTAGCAATGGATCATCCATGCAAATAATAAACATCTTCACGGAGAAAATACTTATATAAATGCATATGCACAAAACATCATAGCTTGTCTCAAGATGATCAAAGCATTATCAAAACGTGGTGACTATACAAAACAGTCAACACCAGATATATTGCTCACCTCCCAAAACTAGATATGCACCTAGAACTAGATAATGCTCACCTCCCAAAACTATATGTGAGTTTAATCATATTTCAGGAAGTGATGGCTATACATCCCACCTATTATACAGGAAAGAAAAAGCTTCTCTTGCCATCCAACCCACATACTGATGAGTACTGTTCAGTACATACTAACTGCTCTACTGCCATGTAACATTTCCAATATAACATACATCTCACTTTTCTTATGACAGCAGCTCATGATATTGATATCATCATATATCTAATTTTAACTGCATCCCAGGACTTTTATTCTTCAAAAAATAACTATGTTATTGACCCACTCAACATAATTTGTTTCGAGAACTCTAAATTATTATCCACTTCAAAAACAATTACCATGATAAAACGCACTTTGGTCTTCTTTTGTAATCCGGAAAGGATAAAATTTATGATTGCCACCGCCCTTCTGTCATTCCTCTTTGATATTTATGATGGACTCTTCTTCACTGATCCTCCACAGAATTGAGTTTCATCCTGAGTAATTGGCTAATTGTGGATCTTTGGTACCAATTTTGTTGGCCCAAAATTTGCTCATACACAAAAAATAGATATACAAGGAAAATAATCCAAACATTCTTCATTTTAACTACACTCTTACATGTAAACTATATTTTTATATCCAAAAAGTTATAAACATGATAAATCCCTGTCAATGCCCTGTTAGTGCCATTTTGAAGATATGGTAGAGATTGATTTTGACTTGTAAATTTTTTTCTGCATTGTTAAACCCTTTAATCCTGGAGTTTTTCTTCTTACTTTGAAAAAACTAAAATTGATTGGCTTATATATCTCCTTTGTTTTTCCAACATAAGGAGGTCAGAAGCATATTTCAGAAAAAAAAAGAAAAAAAAAATTGGATTCCAATTTTCCAACAGTAAAAATAACAAGGTTCTAATATGTTAAAACAAATTCCCTTCTTATATTTCCTTCTCATCTATCTTTTGCTTCTTGCTTTAAAATTGGGGCACATGACCCAGAATTCGTATCTCCTTAAGATGTTCCAAGACTATGACTCAAACTCTTCCATTTCTCACCATCCCTTTCAAACACAACTACACTAGCAAAATTAATTATATGTCTAAACAATATTTCCACAATTCAATATATCGAAGTTCAACATATCCTTTCATGCTTACAAAGTAAAGTTTTTTTATCCAATATCATGCCCACCTTAATTTGTATAAACACATAAAAATGTACATTTTAGCTAGTGATGAGAATATAAAATATAAAGTTCATCAAACAAAATGCACCTGTGGGCATAGTTCCCGCGTGTTCAGCCCAAGTTTCATTTCTCCACATAGAATGCCTTTCTCCTCCAGCTTCGATCTTAACAGAGCAAGTGGATCCCGAACAACTTTGTATCCCCTAAGTGCCAAATGAACTTGAAGAACCAAAAAAAAAAAAAAAAAGAAAAGCAAAATAAAAATGATCAAACAAAATCGTCACAAGGGCTAAATGGGATTCTCATGAACTAATATCGTCACAAGGGCATGAGAAAGTTACTCAACATAAAAATTAATACTCCATAAACACATATCATTGGTATAAAATTAATTTTTAACAAAAACATTAATAAAATTCTATTGGATCATACGCAAAAAATAATTTTGAAAGATTGATTTGTTATACCTAACAAGTGTGAATGAACAATCACATAATCATCTAGCAAGTTGCAAATACAAAAGGAAAGAGAACACATAAAACAATAAAAATTCATGAAAATCAGAGATCAAACACAAAATGAGATTGAAACACAGTTTTAAAACACTGAAATGGACCACTTATTTATTATTTATTACTTTTGAAACAATTGAGAAAGAAACAACTCATACCAGACTTTAAAAAACTTGTATGATGACAAGTAAAAAGACATGTTATCATATTCCTTTTTTTCTTTACTTTTTATCTGTTTATATATAATATTTTTATCCACTCAATATTGTGGGTCCCCCGGTGAAGCAACAGAAACATGATTCAAAAAATGGGTCATCCTTAACTCAATTCAAGATGCAAAGTTTAGCATAAGAGTGCTCATGCTCATACACTTAGTCCGTTTCACAGCCTCCTCTACAATCCAGAAGTGGTCTCCCAACCACCGATACATTGCGATAGTGCAGTATATAATAGGCTATTGTAGTGTATACTACATTATCACATTACATGAAATTTTAAAAAAAAATTCACTAGCATATCTCAGTGTAGACTTCACTTTTGATAACAATATGTACATTTTCCGAGTGTATAATTTTTAGAAAACAAGAAAGAAAATCGGTGGGGACTATGGATGGGTTGATTGGGCTGCATACTGGGCTGGACATATAATTTTCCTTAACATAAAAAAAGATCAAATGGTCAAGTGGGTCTGAGTTAAAAAGTAGCATTCCATTGTGAATAAGTGCCTTGTCCATAAACCATGACAGATATGTACAAGTGTACAGTCTAGAGTTACAAAACGAAGGCAGTAAAACCTTTCCAAAATGAATACACAAAAAAACCCAAGACGAGGATGAGCTAGAAGAGATAGCCTTCTCCCTTAATTAAAGATGGCAGGATTACAAACAAGCAATTCTTCCTTACATAAAAACAAAATCATTGCAAAGGCGGGGCTAAACGTGATTCTTACTTAAATCAATCCAAAATGGGATTTTTAACAAAAAGAACAATTCAAAAGAGCACAAACGGATGCCATTCTTGATGAGTACCTTCTCTAAAGAGCACGAAAGGCTTAACGGAGAGGAAATCGTGCGACGTCCCTGCTGAGAGGAGGGGCCCAGATAAGGGTTTGGGGAGGAGCAGGAGGAGGCGTTGATAGTGGGTGTGGTGGAGGAGGCGGAGGGGGTTGAAGGAGGAGGCTTGGGAGTGGGGGCATTTCGGGAAGAAGAGATGCTTGGAGCTTCCGGTGAAGAGGCGGCGGGAGAGTAGGGGCATATTGGGAAGGGAAGGGAAGGTGGAGAAAGTACGAGAAAACTGTTTCTCAAGTGTCTTCCATGGTGGGTCGCGGTTTGGTTTCTCTCCTTGATAAAGAAAAAAAAAAGAAAATGTTATAGTCGGTTCATTTTACATTTCAAAACAAAATCAGATATTTATTATAATTATAAAATTGGGTAAAATGTATGTGGACCCATTAAATTTTTGAACATTAACTACTCCTGAAATTAAAAACATGCAATTACATTATTTACCATTATATTTTTCAGGTAAGATGAGACAAACATAATTTAAAAGTATTATTTTACCCTTAACTCTCTAAACATCTGCAAAAAAAAATCAATCAATTAGAATATTAACTTATAAAATAATTAAATCTCCAAATGCATATGGATATTTTTAATGAGAATTAACAACAATTAATTAAAATGTGAAAACAACAAAAAAATGTTGAGAAGATAAAAATTTAATTAAAGGGTAACATTGTACTTTTATCACTTTTTAATAGAAAATCTAACTGCATGAGGGTGTAATTGCATGTTTTTAAACTATAAGGGTGTTTCTGTAGGTTTAGAAAACTTTAAGGGATCCAAACGCATTTTACCTTATAGAATATGTAGTATGTACTATAATTAATTAATTAATTTAATGGTATAATTTATTTAAAATATAAGAAAATTTAATAAGATATATATTTGATACAGTAAGTGGATGGATTAATGAGATATATATTAAATTGCATTTGTGACTGAAAAAAAAACTAAGTGTAACTTAGCTCTAATAAAAATAGAAATAAAAAATATTAGATAGCGTTTATACTTACCCATTTTCCAACTTGATTTATAGTTTATATGCATGTTATTAAGGGTGCAATTTTGGCCAGTTAAACAGAATATGAACATATTCAAACTAATTTTTTTTCAGGTTTAAGCCAATAGTTTTATGGTTTGGTTTGGGTATGGATTGAAAATTAATAAATTGATATACATTTGTTTGAGTTTGATTTTACTTTAAAAAAACCAAATTAAATTTAAACACGTGATTACATGCATGTGATTCGGATTAACCAAACAAAAATCGGTTTGCTTTGGTTTTGGTTTTTTGTTTGGTTTCAAATTCAGTTCGATCTTTAGATTACATGTGAATATAGTTTAGATCAATTTTGGTTTACAAAAATCGAATCAAACCGATCGAATTATACCCCTACTTATTATAATTCATTAATAATCATTGTCAAGGGCGGAGCCACCTTAGGCCGACCCTCAAGAACAAAAAGTAACGTAACAAGTGTTGCCCTTAATCCGTGTAGGTTGCATAAGGGGATAAATTTGTGGGTGGTTGTTGTCAAAGAATAATAAGCCAAAAAAATTTATGTCCATTAGTTGTGTTTTTTTATTTGAGTAAATGGTAAACTGTCACCTTTAAATTAATCAGAAATGTTATAGAGTCTGAACGGGCATTGGTTGTTGGATAGCAGGTTATTTTTTCCTTCCATGTTGTTTTTGGGCATTACAACCTATATGTTCAAATCTTTAGTGTTACCTAGCTATCAACAAAGGAATAATGTTGATATGATTTTCTTAAATTTAAAAATGAAAATACAATTTACATAAAAAGTAAAAAATTTTAATTTTTGTTTTGTTTGTCTTAATTTTGATGTTCCAAATAAAACATGTTTACTAAACAAATTTTGGAGAGGCTTATTTTGAATTTTGATGAGTAAAACATAATTGTACCACTGGACCATTTTTTTATATTGAAATGCTTGCATCTTTGCGATCCCCCCCACCCCCTCCCCCACTAAATAGAAATTCTGACTACGCCATTGATTATTGTAACAAGATGTATATCTTGATAGAATTTTATGATATATTTTGTAAATGAAATCAAATATAACAAAAGGATGTATATTTTATCAAACTAGTGTATATGCTAAAAAAATGTTCAAAACCTGTGTAGGTTGTAATGGGATTGCAAGAAGGGATGCACATATCATTTTCCTTACTTGGAAGCCTTTTAGTTATCGGCCACACTTAAAAATCATTAGGATCTCTAAATTCATTTGTAAGATCACTACTACACATGACTCTTCTTTGTTCACTAATAATATAAAAAACAAAATTGAAGATGACAATTGAATGAGACTATTTCTTTTGTTGTCCAATTGCTTTTGCATGTTTTAATATAAGTGTACTACTTAAATTTAGATAATATGAGATCACAAATATTAGAATACATACATAATATAATATATCTTCATGAGATGCATGCGTATTCCAATTTAGTATGTTTTAAACTAACTGTACTAAATTAAATTTAAATAACAGAAGCTCACATATATTAGAATACATAATATATATACCATAAAATACCTCTTGCTAATATTAGTTGAACAGGACTATATTTGTTAATTTTCAAAATAGTTGGGTTGCTTTTACAAATAAGTCCTTACAAAATATAAAAATTTTTTTAGTCATTCTAATGATAAAAATGCCCCTATCCTTTTTCTGAAATTTTTCCTGCTATCTTATACTCACAAACGATGAGAAAAAAAAGGAAATAATAGATATAACTCTTTAGAAACTTATGAAAATAAATAAATCCATGTAAAATCCGTAAATCATTTTAAAGCAAATCACAAATCTGGTAAATGTATTACAGTAATTTATCAAGTAAATTTAAAAGAGTATCACAATAATTTATCATGTATGTTTAGAGTTAATCGATTTTTCTAATGATAAAAATGCCCCTACCTTTTTCTGAAAATTTTTCTGCTATCTTATACTCACAAACGGTGAGAAAAAAAGGAAATAATAGATATAACTCTTTGGAAACTTATGAAAATAAAAAAAAGTCTATGTAAAATCAGTAAATCATTTTAAAGCAAATCACAAATCTGATAAATGTATTACAGTAATTTATCAAGTAAATTTAAAAAGAATATCACAATAATTTATCATGTATGTTTAGAGTTAATCGATTTTTCAAAAACAAGGAGTGAGGGCATTTTGGTAAATTTTAGTGTGTAGTTAGAGTTAACCATGTACCTGGTTAGTTGGTGACAAGTAGAGACTGAAACGATATTTTTCTAATAACACATGGACCTGTAATGATTTTTCAAATTAATAGACACTAAAATCGATTTAACATTTTTGATAGAGTTATATCGATTTTTCCCACAAAAAAAATACAAACTTCCATTCCCTCATCTGGCATAGAGTTTTCATAGGCACAAACACAAAGCCCTATCCAACCAATGAATTGTCAAACCAAACACACCATGTACCAATCCAAAGGTGAAATGAAAGAAAAGGATCCTCTTATTCCAACAGTTCCACTGCATACATATATAAGAAACCAATGTAAGTGACCACCAACATGACACACAACCAAACAGGTCAAAAAAAATTTCTCTCATGACCTGTCACATAAGATCATTTATTATATCATATATGTATATAAAACCTAAAAGCTCACATGTCTTGTGTGTCGCTATTGTACAAGTGTTTGTAAGTATTGTGATATATGGGTACACAACAAAAGAAAGAAACATTGATGTGTCAATAAAATTATATGGGTTCTGGAATATTCCTCCCGATAGAGTACTTGTTTAGATAATATAACTACCTAGACAACCCATGTGTCTAGCTTGTTTCAGAGCCTACTTGGTAGGCCTGTCAAAGGGTCGGGTCTAGATCCGGACCTGATTACACGTGTAATATACCCGACCCGATTTGGACCCGACCCGAGTTGGACCCGACCCGGCGGACCCGAACAAACAAACGGATCGGGTCCGGGTCCACCCCGCCCCGACCCGTTGGACCCGAGACCCGATTGTTTTATTAATATATGCTCATATATTATAAGACTATTAGTATTAGTTGATACATAATTTTATTTCTTACTTAACTTATGTTTGTATCCATAAGTTCATAAATTATAATCATAATCATAACATTTTTTTCATTGTGTTGATGTTGCAACTTGCAAGAATTTGATTGTTTAATATGTAATAAACTTAATAATGTATTGTCGTCGGTTTGTTTTGGACAATTAACTTATTAGTTTTTGAATTTGTATAATTAATTAGTGTTTTGCATGATTTATGTTTATTATTTTAGTTAATATGTTAGTATTTATTGTTTTGAATGTTTGTATAATTAGTTATGTTTATTGTTTAGGTTAATATGTTTTTTATGTTAGTAGTTATTATTTTGGATATTGTTTAATAATTCATTTATTTCTTTTGAATTGTATAAAATTATGTTCAAACATAGTCTCATTAATAATAATGTTTTATTACAAAAATTTTCAAATAGAATGATAAACAAACAAACACATGAGCTCTACCTCTTTTTTTTCTCTTTTTTTTTTGTTAACTATCCGGGTCGGGTCGGACCCGGACCCGACGGGTCCAGGTCCAGGTCCACATTTCCCCGGACCCGTCGAGTCTTACCATGGGTCGGGTCCGGGTCCACCCCCACCTGACCTGGACCCGACCCGTTGACAGGCCTACTACTTGGCAAGTATTATATGTATTTGGATTTGGATGGTGGGCTTGTCTAGGCCAAACTGGTAGGGTGGTGGCAGCTATAGGGTGGTGCTCTTAGTCATTATAGCTGCAAAGTATATGGATGCCTAAAGTTAGTTTGGGTGGTGGTGTCTAAAGTAATTTAGGAGGTGAGAGTATCTCTGCCCAAGGTTTAATTCAGTACTCATTTATGTAGGCATGTTTTTTTATCATAGTTCTTACAAATCCGTGAGTAAATATTAATGTAAAAAAATTAAAAATAAAGAACCTGATATTTTTACATCTATATTTCATATATGTTCAATTTTTTTCCATAAACTGTGATTAAATGTCATATTGTAAATGGTTCAAAATTTTTTAAAAATAATTTATTTGATCACTGAATTATGTACACCGTAATTGTATGATGGTGTTTTATCACAATTCATATAATTCCGTGATCAAATTTAATTAATGTAAAAAATTAAAAATAAGAAATCGAGATCTTTTACATGTATGTTTCACGTCTGTTCGTTTTCTTTCCATAAATCATAAACAAATGTCATATTGTAATCATTCTAGACATTTTAAAAATAATTTATTCGATGAAAAAATTATGTACGCCGTGATCGTTATTCTTCTTCAATGATAACAAGTGAACTAGGGATCACTATGAGCACTCTTTTTTTAATCATGCTTTGAATATCACTATAATCATATGTTATACAAACTGTGATCAAATGATAAATTAGTTGATCACGGTATAATAAAACCGTAATATTAGATTAGCTTCAATCATGTTTTTTTTCACACCATTAGCCAAGGCTAATTTTGAAAAAATTATGATAGTTTTTTAGTAATCTTCAATCACGGTATACAATAATCTGTAATCTTAAGTAGATATTATCACATTATGTCACTAACTGTGACCTTTAGTACCGTGAACCATTACAGTTATTGTAGTAGTGGGAGTACACGCACACGTTCATCTAAACCTATATGGACACGACGGAGGGGGAGAAAGCGAGGTTCTTCGGGTCCTCATTGGCAGGGGCGGAGCCAGGGGGGCCGGTCCCCCCCAAGGCCGAAACCATAGGTAAAAAGTCACTACATGAGATATGATATTTAGCCGCGAAATATTTTCTTGGTAAATGATATGAATTCACTGGTAAATATTATTCCCAAGGAAAGCATTTCGTTGGTAATTGAGTGGATAAAAACGGAGTGATGTGTTTCTCGGAAAACGAATCCCATATAAAAAAGAATTTTTTGGTAAAATATTTCCTAGCTAAAAGTTTGGTATAGTGCAATGTAGATATATATTACCCAGGATAATTTTTCCTTGAAAAGACCATTTTGAAAATTGAATTATTTTTTTAGGAAGGGGAGGTGCAATGAAATGAGTTCAAATGTGAGGTGAGTATTTGGGTTGAAAATTGTTATATTCAATCCAATTCGTAATCCCGTTTGCATCTCACACAATCTTTTTAATATATGCTTAGCTAATTAAGTATCTTTCCTCATATAAATTGAATGCATATATTTTAATTATATTTTTTATATAAAAGATATATTAAGATAGTGACATATATATATTATGTTATGTGATTTCATATAATGTGTTTGTGAAATGACTACAAATGGGTTCCATTTTTTTGAAATTGGTAAGAAAAATCATAGTTTTTTATTTGTTAATAATTTTTTATTTATTTTGTTTTTCTTGATCACTAATTTGAATATCTCGGTCTTCTTTAAGGATATCATTGTGTTGTGATTAATTTTTTTTCACATTTATTTTTTAAAAAAAATTTAGGCTTATTGTTTAAATTTTTTGTGAAGGTAAATAATGAGATTGCAAATTTTTTTTTAAAAAAATTCAAATAAAATGCTCAGATTTTTTAAATGTGAAAGAAGCAGTAAAAAAATAATTTTTTTTATCTAAATTGTCCATTACTTTAATGACTAGGTCATTAATCGTCAACTTTAATTATGTTGAATTATCATACAATTATATTATTTTATAAATACTTTTTTTTATTATTCTAAATCTATTGGCCTTCTGGTCCCCCCATCTTCTGATTCCTGGCTCTGCCCCTGCTCATTGTAGATGCCAAGGAGGACTTGGATGATGTTGTCACAAAGGGCATTGAGGGGCCTCCATCGGGGTTGTAGAGCCTCATAACTGAAGTTGCTTGACTTGTAGAGGCTCACCACCTTGCTCGGCTGGGGGAGGTTCTCCCTGAGCATGCTGTAGCACACGCCGACAATTTTTACATCTATGCTTGAGAAATATATATTAGTGTCAGTAAAGGTATGACTTGGATTTGTGTTGGTCATCTAGAGGGTTCAACGGGCCGAATTTACATTCGGTGGGCTACTCGGGTCGTGAGTCTTCACTAATCGGGCCGTTGGTACATGGAGCATGGTCAATATACTCAGATTTTGGCCCCGATACATTTTGTTTGTTTTTTTTGTTTGTAAACCTAAACTTGTATTTCTCACAATATTTGGTGATGTACAAATCAAGCTAGGGGGATGACAAACACAAAGCCCTATCCAACCAAGTGAGACAATGAGTTGCCGAACCACACACTTCATGTACCCAAATGTGAAATGAAAGAAAGGGATCATTTTATTCCAGCACAATTTTCACTAATACAGATATATGAAAGATATATGCAACTAACTTCTGAACTTCATTACACATACCCACTATAAGGTAAGTGACCGCATACATGACACACAACCAAACAAGTCACAAAAATTCCCTTCTGACTCGTCACATACAAGCATACATGACACAACCAAACAAGTCACAAAAATTCCCTTGTGACTTGTCACATACAATCATTTATTGTGTATATATAATTTTTGGGTTTTTATTTTTTAGTCATTGTAAATTATATGATTTAGTAATCGATTCCTCATTTCTTCATATTTCAGTTTACATCCCTATATTTAAATGGTATATTTCTTATTATTCATTGAAAGGACCTATCACTAAATTATTTGATTTTTTTTAGTCCTTCACGGAGACTAAAAAACATATCCTTTAAATCTGAAGACTTAAATTGAAATATCAAGAAGTGAGAGATCGATCATTAAATCATATAGTTTATGGGGACTTAGAAATAGAAAACTCATATTTTTTTGGGTAATTAGCACTTTTAACCCCAGAAAAATGAATATTCACAAAAATAGCCCCACCCCTCGAATATTAGCAAAAACAAGCCCTGGTGAGAGATTATAAAGGAGACGGATTGTATAGTGTTTATTTTTTTAAAACAACCGAGATCTCAGGAGGGGAAAAATGCACTATAAGTCTCCTGCAAATGGCATATATTTATGCCGTCTCCAACTTGTAATTTTTCCATCCATATATATATTTTTTTCAGTTTTTGTTGAAATACATCATAAAATTTGCTTTAACAACTTAACTGAAATTTATATATAATTTTCATATATGTTTAATCACTATATTTCATTACATCATTGATTTAGTAGTCAAACCTTCTCAACTTTCTGGCTGAACATTTTTCAAAGACTGAATCATTTTCTGGTGAATTATCAACTACTCATTATTTATGTACGGAACTAATTCGATCTATATAACGAATTCGGAGGCTCCTAACAAACTCAAACCAACCTAAAAATAGTAAAAATAACTTTGAACCGTCGATTTGACATCGAAGACGATTTCAGAACGCTCCGAAAAATGGTGTAATAGCATAGCAACTACTCTTGTAGGGCTCGTCGATACGAACGTGTGGACATATTGTAATAACGGTTCTGATCTACGGTTCAAAAGTTATGGCCGTTTGAAGTCACGGTGCTCTCGATCGATCAATTTTCTTCTTTTTGATCCTTTTGAGCTCGGCCGTCCATATACTGTATGGCTATGATGTCTGCATCAATTTTTCTCAACTTTGATTTCAACACGACCATCTTTTACACAAAGCAAATTGAATATTTTTTTAATATCACAACTTTCTCAGATATATATATAAATGTTATCTCTTACCTGTGAGGGCGGATAGGCGACTCCCATAACAACCATGGAGACTGACGTGGACACCTTAACCTGTTCGCCGAGGTCACCGAGCACGTTGTATATGTTATTCATGGCTCCGAGCACGTATTGCGCGTTTTCTCAAGGGATAATCCTATTCCCGACCGCGATGTACCGGAATCGGGGGAGTACGCGCGCACATTGGTCTGGACCCAGTTGTCTGCGGCGGATGGGGAGGAAGCGAGGTTCTGGAGGTCCTCGTTGGGGACGCCGAGGAGGACCTTGATGCCAAAGCCACGGAGGGCGTTGAGGGCGTCTTCGTTTGGGTTGTAGAGCCTCATGAGGCCGATGTTGTTGGATTTGTAGAGGCTCACCACCTCGCTCGGCTGGGGGAGGTTGTCCCCGAGCATGCCATATCATACACCGACGGTCTGCGCATCTATGGTTGAGAAATATATAGTTTTGTCAGTAAATTATGGTTTGAAAAGAAAAATTAGCATTTATAAAATTGAAAACATGATTTATAAATCTATAAGAGATGCATTCGGATCCATTCCTTTTTTTAGATTATGAAATTCAATTGATCTAAAGGATGCATTTGGTTGCGCGATTGCAAAACTGATTCTGCAAGAATCTGCGATTGCAAACTTGATTCTACATAAAACTCACTTTCTCAGCTTTTTGAAATCGCATCTTTTGGACATTATTTGCCTGCAATAGCTGGGTTTAAAATTGTGATTACAAAACTGTTTGGTTGCGCGATTGCAAACGCAGCTTTTTGTAATCGCAATCGCAGCGCAATCGCGCAACCAAACGCACCCTAAATGTGAATCCAAATGATATCTAATGAGAAGATTCAATGTGGTAGAGAGAGAGAGAGAGAGAGAGAGAGAGAGACCAAAGAGAGGGTACTTGTTTGTGTTGTCAGTAAAGTTAACGCAAGAAGAAAAGTTAACCTGATGATATCTAATAAGGGTTGTTGCTTGGGTTGGGGGGGGGGGGGGGGGGGGGGGGGGAGGAGGGCTTGAAAACCTGATGAGACTTGATGATCTTCAATTAGAAGGGATCACTAAGAAAAAATTTAAAGAACAAATGAGCAATCATTCTAAATTATAACTATCTCATCGAAATAAAAGGAGCAATAATAGCAAAAACAATACAAGGGTATAAATGGGTATTATACATGTGCTAACTCATAGGGCTTTTGATGATGTTTAAAAATTTGGAGGCTTAAAAATCATTATTGTAAAATTTTAAAAAAAAATTTCAGTGATTTAAAAATAATAGACGGATGATCACAACCCTAATTAATTTCCCACAAAAAATAAAAACTTATGGTCTAAGTGTCAACATTTTTCCACGATATGCATGATGATTCCAATTAAAGAAAGATTTTTCTGGTTTGGGCAAGGAAAATGTTAAGCCCAACCTTCTTTTCATCCCAGTTTATGCATATATTTTGATTTTTGATAAAATATATATTGAACTAAATAATACATATTTTTATAAAATAAAAAATATATTCATATAAATTGAATAAATATATTTTACATTTTCGTGATATAGTATTATTAACATATTGTAGTGTAAAGTCAGTTTTTATATTGCAACCTGTAAAATAATTTGAGTATATCAATATCCTTTAAAAAATTACGAGGATAACAATTGAAGAAGTTATAATGGATTTTTGTTTGCGTATAACATATAGGGCTAGTAAATGAACCAAAGCCGCTCATGCTCGACTTACATTCGGCTCAGTTAGAGTTCGTTTGAGCTCAACTCAATAAGGAGCTCGCTGAGGACTCATTCGAAGCTTGTTCAATTAGACAAATGAGTTAAATTTGAACGATTTTTAAAGTTCGAATTATAAATAAGTCCAGTCAAGCTCACGAGCCTAAATAAGTCCAGTATTCTTCATTTTTGAGTTTTTAAAGGTTGAACAAAAAAATTTAACCTAAATGAGCAGAGCTCACGAACCTAAATGAGCACAACCTTGTATTGATAAGTGTTCTGATTTTACAAACGAGCCGAACCGAGCTTTTTGTAATACAAACGAGCGAAGCTTGAACACAATATTAAGTTCGGTTCAAAACCCGAGCAGAGCCTGAGCTGAACTTAATTTTAAACAAGCCAAACTTGAACATGTCACAAGCTCAACTCATTCAGCTCGTTTATTGCCTCTAATAACATACAAGCCATGCGTAGTTCTCACATCTTTTAAATTGTTATACACATGTATAGTTCAAGCAATGAAGATTATACTTTCATAAAATAAGATTTATAATCCGATGAATAGTATGGAATAAATTCAAAAAAATTACTTACTTTGTTTAACAAAGTGTATACCTCGTCGGACGTGTAGTGACTCCCAGTCAATGGAGATTGGAGAGGATAAAACTTATCAACTTATTATATACTGGGTATAAAGATTAATAGAGATTCATCTCTATCTCAGACTCTAATAAAAGGTAAGCCTAACTATTCATCAAGAAATAGAGCTAATTTGACAGAAGGCTAAGATTTCAAGGACAATTATCTTAGTTTTAAATGATAGAAATCCTTTTAGTTTTATCTTTATTCACATTTATTAAAATCAAAACAAAAATAAAAGATAAATTTTAACATTTAAATAAAACAAAAAAAAATATTTTCATTTTAAAATCAAGACAATGGTGGAAACTTTATCCCAGTTATGGAATAAGTTGCTTCCAATCATCCCTCACTCCAATTATTCCATTATCCCACCACATATCCACTTATCAAACTAGGCCTAACAAGAATCTCAACAATAAAAATCTTCATGCTATAGCTAAATGCATGAGAAGCACTAGGAAGATAAATCTCTACAATGGTACAATCAAAGTACTGAAAATGAAAGCAAAGTGAACAGGCTCATCAGGGGATAAGATAAAGTGGTGCAAGGCTGCAGGCGATGTGCATCGGGTTGCTGTGCAAAGATATTGAAGCTGACACAGGATGATTGAATATTCTACCGCCACAATAATGCCCACTATTGACAGAAGTATGAAATAATAAGTTATATCCATGATATTGGAATGCATTGTGTATGATTTCAAAGTTCCATTAACATAGGGGACAACTACAGAGAAGCGCATTCTGTTGTATTCTTCACTGGCACTGCCAGCAGTTCACTAGTAACCTTCATTTAGCATTTTTTACTTGATAGCAAGGATCAATTGATATCATATAAAAGGTTTGTGTGTTTTCGGCTAACATTATGTCATTATTCATCAAACATGCACACACCACTAACAGTATCACGGTGCATCACAAGAATGGGAAGTTTTTTAAGATTGAGAAGGATAAACCAGTTCGAGCCATAACAAAATTTCACAACCTTGAATAGAGAGAAAAAAAATGTACCTTGAGAATTTTCCTTCCAAAATTATGTACCTTTAAAATTTGAAGAGGCAACAATGATCACTTGATCACAGCAGGCATGTTGGATTGCTTCTTCTTTCTGCCTCCAGAAAACCTCTTTCGTTTATCAGTCACATGCTTGATTGATTGCTTTTCCGCCATGCTTTCAGTAGTCTGTTTTGTTTCTTCAGGCTCTAAAGCAAACATTTTCACAGCAAACAATTCCCCGGGAAAATCTTCCTGGCACTGGAAAGAGATTTAAAATTACATTAACTAGGAAGAGTGAAGTGATAAATTTGTATTTGAGTGATTTTGCTTCTGTAGCTAGTGATCGGTGTCAGTACGAACCTTTATATCAATGACATGCAATCCACACTTCTCAAACAGGTCCTTAAAATACCGGATGGATCTCGTGATGCTGTGATCCTCTTTGTCATATACAAATCCTGAAAACATGAATCTCCATAAAATTTTGTTCTGTTATAAAATATTATTATTATAAAAGTAAAAATAAAAATATAAAAATATTATTATTATTATTATTATTATTATTATTATTATTTATTTTGTCCATTTTTACAATGAATTAGTAAAAATAATTCCAACTACCCAGAATTACACCACATTTTTCTCCATATTTAGTGAAACTTAAATAGTATAAAGATAGGCTTCTTTGGTAGCTTAATCAATGGATATCGTTTTATGCGTGTCACTGGAGAGAGATGGGCAGCATTACCTGCTTTTGCGAAATTCTCTTTGAGGAAAAAAAATCCATGAGGCTTAAAGCCAGCCTGCACAATAAGTTGTCCATCAGAACCAGACATAAACGATACAAAAGTTTAGGATGGTGTTTTTTGGAAAAAGCATCATGGATTAGATATACTACATACTGAACATAAAACACACATTGTGCAAGATTGTCTTTTTTTTCTACTGGAAAAGATATAAAACCAAGTGAAAGGGCCTCTGCAGTAATTGATGAGGAGTCTAAAATAGGCTTTTGTAACTGGTACTCAGGCTTATCATATAACAAATTAGACAAGTAGGAATGTACGATCATTGATCTATGAGCACTAGCTAAATAATGGATACTTCATCAATTTAACAAGCAGAAACACATTGATTTAATTAAATCTATCTAGAAAAAATAATAAAAAATATATATGTGCTATAACAGGGACAAGCGTGCCTAAATTCAAGCTTGTATTTTACATAGCCTATTGTGATAATTACCTTTGCTCTCTCAAAGAAAGCTATGAAATCATCATCTGTGAGCTGCCCAATACACCACTGGATCCATATGACATCATATCTTCCAACCTCTGGAGTAAATTCCTATCACAAGGAGATCAGAAATAAATGAGAAAAACTTCTTGGGAAAAAGCACTTCTATGCAGTCTAAAATGTGTTCCCTGTGGAAATCAAATTAACCTGGAGGGGGAGACAATAGAAGTTGACAGCCTTGTGCGCATCTTCAATCATATTATTTTCAGATGCCAAACTTCCATGAGCAGCCTCCAATAAATGTTTTACTGGTTCAACAAGATCAACCTAAATCCAGGTGCAATACATAATATGTGGCAAGGAGATAAATCATGCAGCAGATAAGAAGTACAATTCAAAACAGCACACGCACAGAAGCAACTATTGCAATTCATGACAAGGAAAAAAAATCTGATGCACAACTTTTAGCCCAGGTAACATCACAGTTGCAATGGCTGGGGCTTTGAACATACCCTGAGTTTTTTAGCTTATGATTGTTAATTATTTGGGTAGTTTCCAAAAAATAAATTTAGACAAAAACCCAAAATAATACAAAATATTCTGAATTTCTGATATACTACAAGTCCACAGTTCACATGTACTGTTCATTGCTAAATGATTGTAGCATTTTTCTAGTGTAATACAACCTGCAATGCAATGATATCCAAACAATCTTTACTAATAAAGAAGACAAGCAATAACAATTCAAATTCATCAGAACTCCATGTGGGCTATGCTCAGAGAATGAATCAATAGTCCTCACCTCATTAAAATATCTTAAAAGAAGATTCTTTGTGACCCTTCCTACACCAGATCCACAATCTGCAATATTTTCAATAATAAAAAAAATCCATGGTAAATATTTTTTGCATGAATCACCATTCAATCTTCTCCAAATTCACACATAGATAGTATTGTCGGATTATTCAAATTTGCAATTGGGAAGATATGCCTGATGAATATGAATAATATTACAACAAATCAATCTAAATAATGGAAAACATTCCAAACAAAATACAGAAATGAAAATAAGTAATATATAATCTGACAACCAAAGTACATTAGGCAAATGTAATGTAAACCGTATGACAATCATGACAATCAGGTGACATTCTTTAGGTGAAAAAAATGTCACATAGTAACACCCCAAACCCCAAGCATATACACAATACATTATTCGCTTTGCCTGTAGAGCTCACGTTTTTAAAAATGTCATCAAATGTAAATATTTTTTTGGATGCAAAAGATGTACTCATATGAGTACAGATTATAATGTGAGACTAAGTCATGGCTGCAAACTCACCTCACCACCACCCCACATGGGTGGATCTATTGGTTGTTGGCTAGTATAGTCCACCACCCCCTCAATACAGTGGATCGGAAATGACCTTCACACGGGGACACGTGGCTCATTGAGGAGGTGTAGCCCATGTGATATGTTGGGAGATGGAGGGCTGTTCGAGCCAAGAGCTCAATAGGCACATGTGGGGTGAAGGTGAGATAACTCTCAAATCATGCTTTTGACCAGAAAAAATGTGAGCAAAATTCCTTTTTTTTAAAAACAAAAAATGTGAGCAAATTCTTACACATCAAAATGCATTTAAACCCGTGAGCCTAATTACAAGACTAACAATATCTTATTGTGTAAAACAGTGGCCAAAAGAAGTTATATTTAGGAAATTCTCCTTGCAAGTCTGCAACTTCAACAAATGTATGTTAAAGAAACAATGGAACTTTCTAAACTCCCATTTCCCCATGCCTCACTGGCTTCTTTAAAATACAACACAAAAATCCCAACAGGTTAATTCAAGAAACACAACTACCTCACACATTTTAGATCATTCCAACAAACCCTATTTTCTTAACAAATTTTCTGAATTCCATACATGACGACCACCAAAACAAAAACTCTAGAACCCCAACTTTCTCAAATAGGATAAAGCACAATCCCAGATGACACAAGTCTTGGAACAAAACATAACTCCCCATGTATAGAGAATCCCATTTCCCAAAACCCGAAAAACAAAGGGCCAACAGCCCTTAATCCGATATCAGAAATCATAATCTGAGGTAAACAAAGAAAAGCTGAACATTGAACCCCTACAATCTAACACATTTATGCAATATATGTAAGTGACAGGTCAACCAAAATTTTTCTCAGACTGCAATTTCAACCAATGTATATAAATAAAATGGCGGAACTTTTAGCTTCTTATGCTTAAAGGCAAAATCACTAATTATGCCCAATAGCCAAACTTGATGAGCGTCCTTCTCTTCTTGTTCATATTCTCCCAAAATAAAAGAAAAAAATTTCAAAATCTTCCTTGATCATGCATACAGAGCCTCAGAACAAAACCCGGCTCCTCACTTAAAAAGAAAACCCTATTCCCCCAAAACCCTAAACCCCAGATGCCCAATAACTCAAACTCAATCAAATATCAAGTTTCAATCAAGAAACCCATCTTTCTCCAATGGGACACATTTCTCAACCCAAAGAAACCCCATTGAAGCCTTAGAACAAAACCTAGTTCCCCATTTAAAGAAAGGGCGTTGTTATTAGAGCCCCTAATACAGTCTCATATACCTCTTCAGTCATCCAATAGCCATTTAACGAGGTATATACCTCGTTAATTTTTTTATTTTTTTAATTTTTTTGCTAATAATGAGAGCATTCAATTCAAATATATATTTTTCATGAAAGCACATATCTTATTAGAGGATGTTTACTATTTTTTAAAAATTAAAACATGTGACAACTATATTTGAGGTTGTACCTAACATTATCTTTAAAGAACACCCATTTGCCAAATTGCCAATAACTCAGACTCATCAAATACCAAGTTCTCGATCAAGAACCCATCATTCTCCAATGGGACACATTTCACAAAACCCAAAGAAACCCATTTGAAGCTTCAGAACAAAACCTTGCTCATCATTAGAAAGAAAAACCCATTTCCCCAAAACCCTAAACCCAAATGCCCAATAACTCATCAAATATCGAGTTTTCAATCAAGAACCCATCTTTCTCCTCATCCAAAAGAAACCCATTTCAAGTCCAAAATGACCCAAATCACAAAGATATTAAGATACACAGAGAATCACCAAGTGCGACGAGATGCTGCCCAGGTCCATTCATTCCCGAGAAGCCAAAAGAGTCTTCAGAAAGTCTTCACTCCCCTTCACGTCCGTCTCGTTCAAGTGGCCGAACCCCCCCAAAACACCATCCATTGAAGCTTCCACACTCTACACAACAACAACAAAAACATCTTCACTTACTTCAAAAGAGACGAAAGTAACCAATAACGGCGATTGAAATCATTGATTCCTTACTTGCCAGTACGAGATCCCCTTGTTGTACCACACGCGCTTCTCCTCCTCACCTCCGCCGATCTCCTCCGCCCAAAGATCGTGCGCGTTGTTGTACGAGCGACCGTCGGAATCGAATCCACCGTCCGCCATGGCCTCCGCCGTCGACCGCACGTGTGAGGCCCAAAGGGAAGTGAAGCGGAACAGACAAGGCGAAGTAGCTCTTCGCGGGTTCTTGTTCGCCGTTCGTGGTTGAGATGGTATCGGGTAGGGTTGGAGCCAATTCTGGTATAATTTATCCATAACTTTAATCCAATCCACCTTTGCATATATGTCTGCCCATCTCACGGAGTCACGGGCTGGTTTGCACTAGGAAAATTAACTGCAGCATAATTCACACCACTTTTTTTTTAAAACAATACGCTATTTTTTAAAATACATATTATATAAATAAAATATATAATAATTTTTTTTTTTAAAATAAAATTTTATCAATAATATTTTTTAGACCCAAACTTGATGTGACGATATGACATTACATTCTACCATTGATAACCACCTCCAATAAAAAGTTTGTTTTGATTTAATCCGAGGATCGTGAAGATTTTATTAATCATTGTATTTCTTATTCCTTGCATCGTATAAAATCATGAATCTCAAATACTATTCACTCGTTCGTTTCGTTCATTCTCTCTCTGTGTGTGCTCCGCAACAATGAATCGTCCCTGTGTGTTTCTTCTCCTCCTCATCTCCCTCTCGTCTATCCTCCGCGCACTCTCTTCATGCGACCTCTCGTCATCCAGCGTGCAACTTTTTTTGAAGGCCTTCAACTCGGTCGCCCTTTAGAGACTCTCATCATTCAATCTCAGCCGCGCGATCTCATGGACTTTCCTCTCCAACCTCACCCATATTCAGAGGCTCCACCTCTCCAAGAATTCTCTGGAAGGCTCCAACCCAGCCCCTTCTGGTCCTCGCAGTCACTCAAGGTCGTCGATCTTTCATCAAATTCACTTGACGGGACCGTGGGATCTGAATCGGCCTCAAATATCTGGTCTCTCAATCTCTCCAATAATAGGTTCACTTACTGTTACATTGTCGACATTGTAAATATTCATTTTTCACATTTGTGTTATTTTTGTTACATTTGTAAATGTAATAGTCAACCGCATGCGTGTATTAATTTATATTTGTTACATTCATAGATGTAACGAAAGTTATTGTTACATTTTATAAATGTAACACAAGTTATTGTTACATTTTTGTTACATTTTATAAATGTGAGAAATCCAAATATTTTGTTAAATCTAACATACAGTGAAAAATGTATTTGAGATTTTCTATAAAATGTAACTGACTATTAAAGAGATAATATGTTTCTAAATTGTTTAAACATTACATATAATTATTTATACATTTGTAAATGCAATAGTCAACTACATGTGTATTGTTGTGGAATTGTTACATTTTTTACATTACAATATAAATAGTCATTGAAGTGCAAAAAATATTTATTTGCTTTTGCAGAAGAGTCTGCTACATTGAAATTAATGTTACATTTATACAATACAGTTATACAATTATAAGATTGTTATATTTAAATTTATGCAACACTGTTATATTCTGTAACAATTATAATCACATAAATGTAACAAAATCAAAATAACTAATTGTTGCATTCATTATTAAAATTCATGAATGTTTTGACTCATATATTATTTTTTGTTACATTTATATATATGTAAAAAAAATGAAACATTTACTAGTACATATTACATTGGTTACACAAATTTAAAAATAAAGCATCTCTTTAATTGTTTCTTACATTTATTGAAGGAAGAAACTAAAAATGTCACATTCTTGCGTATCATGCAATAAAAAAACTGGAAGGTTTTTTTTGTGTTTTTTGGGTAATTATGGTGTAATTTAGGTAAGTTTTGGTGTAATTTTGATGAAAAAAATTTAGGTAATTTTTGTGTAAGTTAGGTAAGTTTTGGTGTAACTAAAATAGAAAATTCATAAGAATTTCAAAATTCAAATTTTGAAATAGGAAAATTGTAGAATGGGATATATTTTTCAAAATAGGCAAATTTCAAAATAATGTGAAATATTAATAAGAGAAAAATGGGGATTTGGATTAATGTGATCTATTTTTAATGAATGACATATCTGTATTTTACCATTTTATCCATTTTCAAAAGTCAACAAGCCAATTAATAAGGTGATGACACCTCATGGGGCCTATGAGTGGGGCTTGGGTATCATCAAATTTTATTTATTCTATGATCTTATATACTATATTATCATAGTGTATGAGACAAGACTGCAAAATGAATTGACTATCAGCACTTTTAGCAAGATTATGGTTTTAAAAATAAATTGTTTTAATTTTATATAATAAAAAAGTAATCAATTTTATTATTATCATATTTGTTTAAATATGGACAAAAAGTATGAATAAATTTTATTTTAGATAAATTTTGTTTTAGGTTTTTTTTTTTGGCGGAATGTAGTCAAGTTCTATTAGTGGTAAAATAAAGTACATGACTGAGTGAGATGAGAAGATTAGAAGAATGTAAAATTAAACAAAGATGAAGGATAGATAATAAAAACAAGAACAAGACACACATCACCATTGTTTTAGTTTTTAGATGGAATAAAACATCTCCATTTTCATCTTAAAAGTAGGGCAATTGTTCATATTTTATCGTGAATTATATTAAACGGAAAAAATTGTTCTTCTTTTATTTATCCTCCCATTCATCCTCTTATTCCACAACTTGATACCCTTGTCAAATTAACCTTATGGATTATGGGATCGGGTTGGGTCCAATAGGCGTTGTACAATTTGATTGTCTAATGCGTTTCTAACCGTTCGATCTTCTTTTTTCGTGATTAAGATACTATGTAAGATTTCAAAACCAAATTTAGAATGCAATTAAATTCTAAACTTTTTTTTTTATGATTCAACTAAAATGTGTATCTCAAAATAAAAAAATATGACTGTCACGAATGTGTTGGACCTAACCCGATCCCATGGATTATGTAATGGAAAATCCATATGCATTACGTCTTGTCTTGATATTCACATTGAAATCAACATTTGCCCCACCCCTCCCCACCTTGTTTATTGGATCGTGGTAGATTCACTGTTTTTTTTTGTTATGTTTTTTTTTTCTTTTATATTCTTCTCATCCCCAATTTGAACATATTCTTTTGATTTTATCAAATAGAAAATGTTCACATTTTTATTCAAAAAAACATAATAAATGTTTCATAACAAATTAAAATATTTTTAACATAAAATAGAATTGTACTCATAAAAAAAATATTTTATCAAAATCAACATATTAAACATCTCAAAAATCATAAAACATAAATGTCTATGACATTTATTTATCACATACAAGTATAAAAGAAATAAGAGATTAAAAAATTATTACTAGGCGATCGTATTTTGGGGAGATAGAAAGAATAATAATTCTTTTAATATTAAAAAATGATGTGTTTTGATACACCCAACCCCAAAATTATCCCAAAAATCATCTCAAGGTCATATACATTTATTTAAATATTATATATATACACTTTGAAATATAAATTTTCTTTTGTCAAAGTGTATGTCACCTCAAATAAAGAGTACATGGTCCCCCACTGGCTTATGCAAGTAGTGTAAGGATGCTGGTGTACTCGACGCCACCCAAGTTTGACTCTCGCTAGCAGCCAGAATGGCAAATACAGCCCTGTTGGGCTTAGCTGTTGTGTTGGGCTTTAAGCCCACTGTTGTTGTTCTGTGTTATGTGTTGGGCTCTGGCCCACAATTGCTTTGGGTTTGAGTAAAGAGCATTGTTACACTAAATTTTTTTTCAATCCAAAACATAGTCTTATATATCACGTTAGATATTGTATATACCATATTAAATATTTTTTACACTTATTAAAAATGAGTTTATTCTAATCGAAATGGAGCGATATACACTTTTTTGTAAAACATATACTTCATTAGATAGTGTTTACTATTTAAAAAAAAATGAAAACATGTGAGGTCTGAATTTTAGTTGGTGAATGCAATTGAGTCTAACATTTTCCTTGAGTAAAAGGGATAGTGTTGCACTTGTCGAGGGCCTCTTATGTATAAAAACAAATAAAGAGTACATGATATAATTTGATGATTTTTGGAGGGAGATTTATCATTTTAAAAAAAGTGATGTGTTGTTTTGAGGATGAACATTGAGGTGGGGGGATACTTGAATGTTTGGAGAGTAAAAAAAGTCTAATTCTCCTAGCGGTGGCCAGAATTTTTTTTATTTTATGTTATTGTAATTTTCTTTCAATAGTGTATATATATATATATATATATATATATATATATATATAAATGCCGATTAGCGTGCGGTTTAACGGTCAGGTGCGGTGCCGCGATCACGTGGGCCGTTCGATCACGTGGGTCCATCGCATCGGAACGGTCGGGTGCGATTCAAATCGCCCCCGACCGTCCGATGCGATGGACCCGCGATCGAACGGCCGCACGTCGTAAACCGCACGTTCGACCGCACACCGCACGTAATCACGCGACCATATATATATATATATATATATATATATATATATATATATATAAAACACGATATTAAAAGAATGTGATGCATATGAGAAACAACATGGTGTAAATTTATTTGATTTACCTACTTAATCCCTACAACATTTTTGAATTGACCTATCTCTTTTCCTTGGAACACTTTTTTTTATTTCAATGTTTTTAATTCTATACACGTGTCCACTTCTGAGTCACATGTCCCTCATCTATGTGTGAATATGTTGGGGGTGTGTTAGGGTTCTCAATGACAAAATTTAAAATAATTTTAAGATGCTTTTTAATTCAACGTTTTTAAAATCACATTTTCTATTATCAGATTGGTTTTTGTTCTCTTTGATAACTTAGGTTTCAAATAAAAAATATTTCACTTTAATAGATCAATTAATAAAAAAAGTATATCAAATTGTATATGACATTGTCAAATTTTATTTTCTGTTGGTGTGGTGTCATAATAATCACACACATTTAATACTACACCGTGAAACAAAGTTACACCAAACAGCCCAATGATCAATCCCAGCATGTAGTCCGATTGATCACAATGGCCTGTCCGATCACAGTAATGACCCTTTGACAAGTGTGGCTCCATAGTGAGTGTCGATCATGATCTACCAACCTTTTTTTTCATTGTAGTTTTAGAAATACTAGTTGATGTATATGTGCGTTGCACATGAACTACGTTATTGAAATATAATGAACTAATATTAGTTGAAATTATAGGTTCGTTCACTTTGTTGTGAACTATTATCATTAGATTGGTAAATTTTGTCTACCTCAATCATGTATATATAATTTTTCAATATAGTGTTGATTAATTTTTTGGTAATGTGTTGAATTTTAGATTGTTGTTAGAGTTATGAGTAGTTTGAGGTATCAATCTTTCCTATCCAATAAATCTTATGACAAACACACAAACGTTGCTTCTAACAATTTGCCCTAAGAGAATTAAAATAAAATAAAAAAGCAATTATAATAATGAATAAAAAAACAAAAAAAGTCAAACCCAAAATCTATGAAACATAAACAATATAGAAAAATAATGCATCTTACTTTTGGCTAACACATGTGGGAACAATACCGACAAGTTCATTACTTAAATTTCAACCATAGCTTGTTTTACTGTTTCCTTCTCCTTGTCTTTCACTGGTTCACTATGTTGTGTAATTATATTCTCAAAAGTAAAATATTGAGTAGCTTGCACAAAAAAAAGAGAATAAATTAAACTTTAAAACATACATACACACACACACACACGCACACGCACATGCACATGCTATCTATAAAAGTACCAACCTTGAAAAACATTCGTTTGACGGCTTTATTCCTTTTAAATTTTGAAATTATATTCTCATCCCAAATGAAAATATTATCTTTTATATCTAATCATTTAATAACAATATTAACACATGATAATTTTTACAAAACACATTATTGATACATATTTAGTTGGAATGTGTAAAAAAATATGTAGCTAAAAACAAACAAAAGTTTTGAATAAATATATGTAGCTTACACGTAGAACTATGAAGTGAATTGTTATCCTTCTTGAGTCTCATGTATCAATACTACGCCACATTTGAAATCTTTATTACTACTCTTGAAATCACAAAGTATTTCAAAATTTTTGAATTCTGAAGATTATTCCAATTAAATACATCATGGTTCCTATGAATGAAAAAAATTTATATTTATTGCATCGTGCTTTAGTACTTTCACAATCCATATTTTTATTTAGTATGAATGATTTATCATATTATTCATGCGTAATAGATAAGACAGTCGGCAAAAATGAAACAGTTTGCCAAATATTTATAATTTATAATTGTGATAGATGAATGAAATGGATACAAATTATCTTAGGCAAGTAATCATGACTTACAACAAAATAAATTTAAAGTATAGAATGAACACCTATGGTAAAAATATCAATAAGTTTCTTGGATTTAATATTTTCATTTTCTTCATTTTCTTGTTATTGGGTTAAATCTTGACTTCACATTTATTTCGCATCTTCAGAAAATTTAAAATTTACAACAATAAAAAAATATTAAAACATAATCAAATTTAATATATGATAATTGTAACTTGTAAGTACATCATTCCTTTTTTAACCCAAGAATTCTATAAGATGCAGAATATTAATTCTTCATTTCTTCAATAATGAGAGCATTGTTGGCCACATATCAGCACTCAAATCTCAATCTCTCTAAAGGGTGGCAGACTGGTAGTCAAACCTCCATGACTCCGCTTTGGTGGCCGTGGTAGTGGCAATATAAAGGTGATTCATTTCATTCAAGAAAATCAAGCCATTTTGTTGTCAATATACAAGGGTGATCTAATCTATTGAAGAAAACCAACCTTGTCAAATCACTCGAGAAGCTTTTTGGACGTCCCAAGCAAGTGATGTAGTAAGATGGCCTTTTTCTTTATTACATTGAGGCCATATCAATTGACTATGACCAAATCTACCTACTTCAATTTCACTTATTTTATCCAAATGCTATTTCATTGTAATGGCTATCTGAAAGATTTCAACCAAGCACCATCTCTAATTAAACTTCAAACCATAGCTTCTTTAGGTGAACCAAACAGAAATGAAGTATTGTAGACAATCTGTTATAAAGAATTACCTCCAATCCAATGATCAAATCCAAATGTTTATGTCCCTGCCAAAATAAATTTAGATCTTTAAAAACGCCCTGAAAAACTTCTCTATATTCTTTTTACTATTTCTTGGAAGAATAAATACTAATGTCCAGAAAATAAGAAAGCTTTCCAAAACACTTTGAATAATTCAATCCTTCTAGTCAGTGATAAAAGCTCCTTGCCAATGTTTTATTCTACTTCTGATTTTATTACCAAAGGAAGACAGATAGAACTGTGTATTTAAGACCTGGTAGAATGACACATACTTCAGATAGCAAGCCAAGATGGCTGGTCAATATTTTTTGTGACTGATAAATATATATACAATTAACCAACAAAAAAAATCAATCCACAAGTTTTATGAAAGACAAATAATATAATGTAAATTTAGAAGTTCTTGAATAAAGATTGGACACAATCAACAACTAACATAACAGGATGAGTAAAGAGCACTTACATTGTGCAAGCATATGTAGATGTTTTCATATCTTTACCTCCTGGTCAATGACATTAAACACTAAAATCGATGGAATAAAAGAAAATAAAATTCAATCAATTGATATAGGTAATATAACAGAACCCATAGAGTGGAATATTTTTTTTGAAAAGATATATTATACTATTGATGAACCAACCCTAATCAAAAGTCATGTATTATTTTATCACAATAAGGTTTAGATCAGTGAGTGGTTGAATGACCTACAGTAAGGTAATGTTTATTCTCCCAATAAATCTAGAATTTTTTTTTTAAAAATTGTGTAAATAAGAGGACCCACAAAAAAATTCTCAAAGCAAATCCTAGAATTCTCATATAATGAAAGAATCCATTAGCTTGCCCCTGTAACTATTGCAATTTCATAAGCATTATTGTCAATCAAGACAACAAAGATGGCTAAAAAATAATAGCATGACCAATTCAACATCTTCACCAAATTCAACACTACAACTCATTTATTAAATAAAAAAAAAGCACTACGGAATTCATTAGCATATGCAATTTCCATCAAGTTACTCCACAAATGCTGAGAAATATTACAAACCTATGATCATTATAATATATTTTACACAAATCTATATAATCAATAGACCAAGATCATTCCCAATCTATCTTACTAATATATCTGCTTTATAATGCGATTAAGAAAGTATTTCACAGAACCAGGCACAACCAAAAAAATGAGAAATGCCGACGGACTATCGGGAATGGTAACAAAACCCTTTATTTTGGTTGTGAGGCAATGGTAACATGGCATGTGCCACTCAAATGAACATAAAAAAACAACAGAGTTACCTGATTGAAACAAAAATAAATGGTTGTCCACTTCTCCACAATCCTCCAGATTGTCAATTTCAAATAGAAAACAAAAAACATAACTAAATCAGTAAAATAGACAAATACAGATATTCAATCCTAACATCCAACATGCAAAACCACAATTTGAATTAAAAAAAAATAGTTCCAAAAATTGATATAGAACACTAAAACAACTTTCAAACCATCATCCAACCAATAAAAATATGCACTCTGCTTGAAAAATTAAAATAAAATAATCGGAGAACCTATTGCCTATTATCCCCAAAACCCCGTCCCTATCGCGTAGGTCTAGTTTGCTATAACTAGCATATAATAATAGTAACCGAAGGACTGAGACTAAAAAATAAATTCAATTGTGTCAGAAAAGAAACAAGGATGAGAGACATTGAGGGGAGTGGTTGGGGCAGAGGTTGGAGCGACCAAGTGGAGAGAAAAGAGTGCATGAATTAATAGGAGGAAGGAGTGGTGGTGGAGGGGATGGAGATGGCGGGTCGTCACTCGTCGCCTCGTGTTCTGCGAACTGTTGTGACTAACAATAATAGTGGAGGGGAAGGTGAAGCATCGGTAGGGGAAATGAATGGTTTGATGAATCAGTTAATGACATTTTACATGGTATGGGGTTAGATTTTGAAGATTTTGAAACGGTAAATTTGTCAAACAAAAGCTTATTTGAGATAAGAATGGATTATCAAGTACTGGGAAAGATAATTTTGTCAAACAAATGTTTTTCATGAATAATTTGTTGAAATATGATGATTGAACATTAGTCGAGATTACTAATATATTTTGACGATTAGATTAAGGACCAAAAACATTTCTTTCGTATAGGTAATAAATTATTGTTTTTTCTTTTTAAATTTGAATTGAAAAGTGTTACACTTAAAATTTGTAAAGAATAAGATAGTGTGCAAAAATATAACAATTCATTGATAATATAATATTTAATTTATATCATAATAAATGAATGAAATGCAATTGTCTTCCATCATCTGACACAATGAAGGCTTCATAATACATGAATGAAGGCTTTTCATTGCGCTTCCCATAGACGGTGCCAAAATGTTGGAGTGTTTTTCTTGTCTAACATTTGATTGATCTTCATATCGATGTTGCAAAGGAGGGAGACCTACAAAAACAAAGGGAGAAACCTCCAATGCTCAAGTCAGTAGGGTTGAAAATATAAAAAGAATATCTCATTGTGTGCACCCTTTTTTTTTGTGTGTGGGCATGTGTGCCTAGTGTTGTGTACCTCTTTTTTTACCATTATTTATAGTGGTTGTCACAATTAAAGGAGAGCAATTTTCTCCTTCAGGTTATGGTTTCATCATTGATGATTAGAATACGCATATAATTGATTTGGGATATTTTCATTGATTGTACTACTAATCCGTTGTTTACCTCCTTTGATTGTAGTTTTTTTTTTGTCCATTCAAATTTTGTGGGATCTCCATTGAATGAGAATAATTATAAAACATTTATCATGAGCTGAATAACGGGCGAGAATATCTTGTTTGATAGATATTAGTCAAATTTAGCTAGTGATTTGACTATCGGATCGGCTGTTGTGATCTAACGATCGACGTTGTGATCAATGATGAGAGAATGATATGCATATTTGCATCATCAATAATGAGATCCCAACATGAAAGAGAAAATCTCTCTCCATCAATGGTGACCACTACAAATTGAGGCAAGAAAGAGGTAAAGGGAGAACACAAGAAAAGGCACACGTGTCTCTACATACATGGAAAAAAGGGTGCACATAATCATATTTCTTTTTTATTATATATTTTCAATCATATTGACTTGAGTATCGGAGGTTCTCCCTCTTTTTTTGTTGGTCCCCTCCTTTACGCGTCGATTGGAAGATCATCGAATGTTGGACAAGAAAATGCTTCAATAGTCGGCAATGAAAGATTTTTTTTGTAGGCAACAAAAAAATTGGTGTTTATAAAATTTGCTAGCCTACAATTTGTTGTAGATCATTTGGGAGCCAAGAGAAATTTTATTCCAACAAATTCTCTACTACTTTTTTTTATATGTGTGATGACTTGTCGATAAATATACTCAATTATTATTTATTTTTATTTTTTGTGCATCAAATTTCGATAAGTTGTCTGTGAGATTTTTTTTAAATGACATTCAATTTCAATTTTTATGCAAGAAGGGTCAGTTGTGAAAGTGCAATATTTAATGTTTATGTTTTTCTATTTTAAGTTTTGGTTGTTATATTACACTTGATTAGAGGTTTGAAGCACAAGTTTTGTTATTTTGGTTTAATTTATGGGAAGATATGTCATTTTTTAAAATCACATTTTCTATTATCATATTGGTTTTTGTTTTGTTTTATTTTGGTAATAACATTTCCAATTTTGATAAAATTTTGTCTGCGACATTCTTTTTAATAATGTTTACTTCAACTTTTCTATATGAAGGATTGTTGGAGAATATGACCGAGACTTCAATGAACACCTCGAGTCGAGTTACGACGTTGCACCTTAAGACAATATTTACCCCCAATATAGTGTGCACAGAGTACTGTAAATCTTTCTCGAGTATAACTCGAGTGATATTTCCACCAGCGTTTGCATTAACGATGATGGACATAATACTAATGAAGAACCCAAGTAAACCAAGATCTCTATATTATGTTCTGCAGAAACATAATACACGACTCCCCTGTCTTAGTGGGCAAGTCCACGAGCTCTACGGCTCTCAAGGCAGGGCAAGCCCAGATGCAAAAGGATAAAAAGGGATAAGATTTAGCGGATACCGCTCGGGGGGTGGAGATCAGTCTACGTCCCTCAACCAATCCAAGAAAATGACAAGAAAGCAAGCGCAAAGAGGAGGCCCCCAAGGCCCCTCAGCAACATAGCCCAGGTGAGCTCCCCTATCAATTGGTTTGCTTATGAACTGCCTCATTTGGAACGTTCGTGGGCTCAACCAAAGGGAGAAGCAAAGGGATACACGAAATTTCCTGAAAAAGATCAACTTTCAAATGTTAGCGCTGGTGGAAACAAAGTCCAGGCCCACAACACAGAGAAGATCAAGCGAAATCTATCCCGGCCCTCAATGAATAACATTGCACATCACCTTTGCATGGAGGGAAGAATTTGGTTATTTTGGGACTCACTAGTGTGGATATTTTATCCCTGGAGGAGTCAGCCCAGCTGCTCCATGTCAAGTCACCCACCTGCCTTCCAATAGACAGTCGTTTCATACTTTCATTTATGCCTCCAACTGCTACGCCAAATGACTGTCTCTGGCGCCATCTCACTCAGATCTCCCAGGCGGCGCAAGGTCCATGGACTATGGGATGCGATTTCAATGAAGTATGCAACACCCACGAAAAAGTGGGAGGACGCCCCCTACGCACCGCGAGACTTAAAAGATTTAATGAATGCATTGATGCTTGCAATCTAATGGACATCCATAGCTAAGGTAACACACTCTCTTGGTCAAATAGACAGGACAACCGAATTATGGGGCGTCTCGACAGAATTCTAGCCAACAATGACTGGCTCCTCTTACATCCGGAAGCCACGGTCATCTACCATCCGCAGGGTCTCTCAGATCACTCGGCCATGCATCTAATCTCGGGGTTGGCATGAACATTTTATGAATGTTGTATCATGGCTTGGGAGGTGGAGATTCGTGGGTTGGCAATGTATCGCCTGGCTACAAACTGCAAAGGCTCAAAGCACAACTAAAGACATGGGCGCTTGAGGAATTCAATCCCACGGTGGATCTCATTGCACGCCAAAGACAATCCTTGGAGCGATTGTAGTCTCAACTCCAATTGGACCCCCTCAACCAAACACTTATTCAAAGGGAGTCCCAAAGCGTTCTATTTACAAGAGTTTGCTCACACGAGAGGAGTCAATGATTAGGCAGAAATCCTGAGAAAACTGGCTACAGTTGGGCGATGGGATCACGGCTTTCTTCTATGTCTCTTTCACTGAAAAAGGCGCACAACACACTGCGGAGGGTCACCAATGCAGATGGGTCTGCTTCTGAGGATCCAGTGGTAGTCAAGGATCAGGTGTTTAGCTTTTTCACCAAACTCCTCAACCAACCCCCTTCTACCTGTACAGAGCCTCTGGCCTTTAAATATTCTATTTTAGATTAGGAACCACAACAACTTGTCTCGACTGTCACATAGGGGAAATCAGTCTAAACCTCTAGCTTATGAAATCCATTGATAGTCCGGGTCCGGATGGCTTTAATGTTTTCTTCTTCAAGCATTGTTGGAATTATTAGGTTGGGATGTTATCCAAGCAGTCCAAGAATTTTTCTCCTCCGGTCAGCTTCTGAAACAATTTAATCACTCATTCATCTACCTAGTGCCAAAAGGAAACTCTACCAACTCTCTGGAAAACTTCAGGCCTGTATCGTTATGCGGCACCATATACAAACTTATAACAAAAATTATGGCCTCCCGTTTGCAGCTTGTCCTCCCGCGACTGGTGAGCCTCAATCAAACAACTTTTATCAAGGGGCGCAACATCTCGCATGGTATACTCCTCGCGCATGAATTGGTCCGCTATTTGAGCCACGGGGCTCCCCATAGCAGAGCCACAATAATGGTGGACCTGCGGAAAGCATTTGACAGTATCAAATGGCCCTTTATCTATGAAGTCCTATGTGGGATGAAGTTTCCTCCTACTTGGATTGGCTAGATCTGAGAATGCATTGAGACCCCAAAGTTCTCAGTGCTCATCAATGGCTCTCCTCAGGGGTTTTTCGGCGCCACCTGTGGTCTTAGACAGGGCGATCCACTTTCCCCCTTGCTATTCATCTCGGTAATGGAATCCTTCTCAACCCTTTTGGACAAATTCATTGCAGAGGGACGCATTGGCCCCTTTCTGAAGCATAATGACTGGATCTCACACCTACTCTTCACGGATGACATGCTAGTTTTCTGCGATGGCTCGCCCAAGTTTGCCAAGGGTGTCCTAGTTGTGTTCATTGAATTTGCGAGGAGATATGGACTCGGTCTAAATCCCTCGAAATCACAAGCATTCCTAAGCAAACATTTCTCTGACCCGAGGGCTTTCACTGAGGCGCTAGGGATCAGTATGGGTTCCCTCCCTGTCAACTACTTGGGACTTCCCCTGGTAGACACAACACTTACTCATACCACTTGCCTGCCACTGGTGGATAGAATCCGAAAATGCATTGCTGGCTAGAAGGGCCACTTACTATCTTTTGCAGGACGGGTCGAGCTGGTCAAGACGGTACTCTACTCCCTACAAGTTTTTTGGTCTGCCGCTTTCTTGCTTCCCAGGAAAACCATAAAGGCCATTGAAAAAATATTTAGAGGTTTCATTTGGGGAGGGTCACTTATGAAGAAAACCATTGCATCATATAGACTGGAAAACAATATGCCGGCCTAAATCAGAGGGTGGCTTGGGTTTGAAAGCACTCAATGATTGGGCGCGAGCTTCACTTGGAAGAAAATTCTGGGAAGTGGCCTCCCAATCGAATTCTCAGTGGATTCGATGGATACACAGAAGATATGTCAAAGCCAATTCGATATGGAAAGTGGCTTGGCCAGTGGGTGCAACCCACATATGGAAGGAAATTCTATCAGTTAGGGGATGGATCAAATCTGGCATGAACTACATCATTTTCTCTGGGCAGCAGACTAAACTATGGGATGACCCATGGATCCAAGGAAAGTGCCTCTCCGAATGGTGGGAGGACCCCGCCTATTTTCTTGGACCTCCACGGGAGACTACAGTGTCTCAACTTATCAAAAATGGAAAATGGAGCAAGCCCCACCGCTTGCTATCGGACCTAGAGCATGTTTGGGATCAAATCCTTCAAGAGGAAGTGGGCGGCACCGGAACTTACACCATGATTTGGCCACCAAGCTACTCGGGTGCCCTCTCCACTTCAATGGCCTGGTAGGCAGTTCGAGAAAAGGGTCCAATCCTCGACAGGACAAAGTGGCTCTGGCAGCCCCACCAAGCAGCCAAGCACTCTTGCTGTGCGTGGTTGGCCTGCCACAACAAATCCCCTACCCTTGACATCCTCTCTTGGCATGGGCTAGTGAGAGACACCACTTGCACACTCTGCAACCGGGAAATTGAAACAGGGACCCACCTATTTCTCTCTTGTTCCTACTCGGCTTTCATATGGACTTTCATCATACACAAACTTGGTGGAAAGAGGGCTCGCAAAACCAACTTAGTAGACTTCATACTTTGGCTTAAAAGCTGTTTTGCAGTGGGTGCTCTGAAGGTAATCATGCAAGCAGCGTTGACCTAATTATTTGGGGATCTGGAAGGAGCAAAACTGTAGACTAAGGCATGGTCATGGAGTCGGTAAAGCTATTACTCCAGGGGAAGACTTTCCATGAAGACCTCACTTTGACGATGCACAAAATTGCATCTGAATGGGGCATCGACATTGTGCAAAAAAGGGTGTCAATCACACACATCAAATGGTCCCCTCCCGATGTAGGATGGGTCAAATCTAACTCAGACGGTTCCCTATCAGTCGATAGAGCAGGTTTTGGAGCGCTCCTTCGTGATCGCTTGGTCGTCTTCTTGGCTGGTGTTGCGGTTTAGTCCCCGAAGGCCTCCATCAACCTGTTAGAGCTCCATGGAATCCTAGCAGGCATCAAACTGGCTGATCAGACACAATTCCCCCAACTATGGATCGAAGGGGACTCATCAATGGCGGTATCTTGGGTCATGGGGAGAGGCTCCCCTCCTTGGACAGCGATCCTTACCCTTGCGACGATATTCCATCCCTCCAATAATTCGTCAACTAGAAAGCCACTCATATTAGACACGAAGCTAACCAACCGACAGACCTCCTAGCAGCTTGGCATACATAGGATGGCGAAGCCTACACTCTGACGAGCATAGTGTGGGAGGAACTTCACAAAGCTTTGTAGCTTGATGCAGCGGGGAAGAATATGAGAGAATTGTTCACTTTTGCTAGTTTCGAATTGGGCACACTATTGGGAAGGTCCTCTGGTAGTGTTTCAGGGATGCAAAGCAGCTGGCTCTGCTTTTCCCTCCTGATGCGTTACCGATGATCTCTCCTTTGTATAGCTCCTTGTAAATCTTTTTGTGTACATTTTTATTAAACAAAAGCAATACAAAATTTACTTTTACCCTCCAAAAAAAAAAAAACAAAGCACCACATTGTGCCCATCACACACGCGCATGCGCTTGCGGACAGTTCTAAAGCATCGTATGCATAACACCTTATCATTCCTAAAGTAAACATTACTTTATACACACCACACTTTATATAGTGCCAAATATTTTTCTCTTTAATCGATGTGGGACTAAAAACCCAACACACAAAGTTACAAACAACAACCCAACTTACAAGACTCAAAATTTAAAATTTGAAAAACTACTAACAAAGATCACATATGTAAGTGTAATATTTAGCATTATTTAGCTTTAGACACATGAAAACTCAACTGTTGTAACTGTTAGCAAGGTAATGCATATAATGTGTATATTTTGTAAGTGGATTTAGGTTACGCAAAATAATTTTTTATGATTAATTGAGTGGACTTATTTGAGGTCTTATTCGATTTTTTTTAATTTCTATGACCTATTAATAAATCATACCACATGCCATTTCTCTTTATTCATTGAGTGGTTCATTCATTATTTGATTTTATCATCATTATCTTAATATCATATCACGTGCCTTGCCACGTGCATCAAAACTAGTAATGATCTTATTTAGGTTAGATTTATGGGTTAGATCATGTTATAGGCGCTGAGGTGGATATTTTCCCCCTTCAGTTAAATTTGTAATTCTTTTGGGATTAAAACTTCAAAGGATAATTTTTTGTAGGGATTCTGGTGGTAAAATAAACTTGAACAATATGGATTTTTTAGCTATGCCATTAGAGTGCTTGCGCGCAACCTCCTTATAGGCTGCCTATGTACCCATGAGAGATCAAGCCACACGTAGTTCCTGAAGTACCCTTGTAACCACCTTGTCACTAAGTGTTTAGTGGGTTTTTTTTCCAGGGAAACGTCCCTACTTATTATGCTCCACGTCGGTCCTTGATTACCCACGTTCTGCTTGTAGTGGGCCTTAAGTGCCAACTTGGCGGTTACAGTCGTTAGTGGTCTTCTGACCATTTCTCCATTCTGCTTGGGGTCTCTTGGTGTATTCGCCCATGCGTTACATTTTTTAGTATGTCTGCGAGGATTAAGGCCGACCAACCAGACCTCATGTCTGGTCGTGCCTTAGACTACTCGAGGTGATATTTGCTTACACGGTGTTCGACCGTCCGACTAGACCCTTAGCCTAGTCATGCCTACACACCTGATGACGTCATCATGAGGTACCCGACCTGGATCAGGTTTTGTGGGCCCCAAGTCAGATGGCATATGTCCGTCTCGTCTTGACACGTGTCCTAGAGCAGATTTTTACCTCCAGAGATGCCCCCTCTCCTATTCTTTTGAATTGTCGAGAGAGCAAGAGATATGAAAAATTATCTCACATCCCTCCTTCTTCGGTGGTTAAAGATCTGGTCACCTATCTCCTTGGGATTCTCTGTTCCGTTCAGAATTTGACGGCCAATTTGATGAGTCAGCTTTAATGGCGTGTGGCTTCCCATGGTTTTATCTTAGAAAATCCAAACGTCAACGCCTCTTAGGTTTTTGTGAAACCCTTTACGAGGCATTGATTGCTCATCAATATCGGCAACGAATAATTGCTGCCGTCTTTTTGAAGTGTCTTCTCAGCGATATTTAAAGGTCGAATGGGAAGCACTCTTCATCCCTTCTCGTCCTTCACCTTCTGAATTCTCTATTGCCTCTGATCATGGAGAAAACCGCCATTACTACAGCCCTTCAAAGAGAGTTGGGCATCTCCTTAGACTTTGTGGTTGGCGAGTTTTCTGAGGATGAGGTCCCCACCCTTTTCCTTGACTCTGTCCTCCTTCATCCGAGTTATTTCACGGATGGGGGTCTTTCTCTTCCTCTGCCACGCTTGGTGGCAGAGTTTCTTGACTTCTTCAGCCTTCACCCATCTTAGTCGTCCCCAATTTGTACAGCATTCTGATGTGTGTGATCGCGTTGGGGAAGAAGATAGGAGTTGAGTTGGGCCTGATCGAGATCCGCTAGATCTACCAGGTCAAGGGTTCAACCTCCGGGCGGTCTCCGTCCTTCTATATCTTTTGCCGGGCTCGGGCGCCAGAACTGGTCTCGGCATGTCCTGGGGTGATATTCACGACTGGGAGAATCGTCGGATCCGGGTCTGGGGTCTTTGGATGCCAGATGGTTGAGATTCTCCCATCGCCACTTGTGCCATCCCCGGAAGCCGATGGTGGATGCCCCCAGGCCAGAGGTCGATGAGGTGAAGATGGATGAAATCTCCCGAGCGATGGAGTATCTGGATCGATCATGGTGGGAGCTGCTTGGATTAGAGGAACTGCGACGCGCTCCACCCATTGCCACGTTTCCTGGTGATGTGGTTGAGCCAGCCGGTGGCCACGCTTTGGTTCCTCCTCCACCTGCTCCGTACAATGGGGCGATGCGGCGTTCTTTGAGGCTCCTTCGGTTGGGTTTTGAATCAAGTTCCACTGCCCAACTGGTGGACTTTACTTTATCGCCCCCGCCTTCTATCTCACCAACTCCATCCCCTGCCGTTTGATCGTCTTCCCCTTCCACTTCTTCTTCTTCTTTTTCATCGTCTTCCTCAGCTTCTACTGTCCCTAGGGGTACTGCTCCTTCCACTAGTGGCATGGAGGTCGACACCCCGTCAATGGTGCCCCCGGTGACTCTAGGTGCTGGGACAGATGCTGCTCCTATTCTTGAGGACCATCTGCAGGGTGTCCCTCTCCCTCCTGGCGGTCCCTCTAGGAATTTGCAAGCCTCAGTTCATGCCGCCTCCCTCTCCATAAATCATTAATTGCAGTCCTTTCATGAGACTTGTGAGGGTGATGATGATCGCCTTCTGGACTTCATCAGCAGCTATTGCCTGGGCTACTCTGACCACTCGCGTGGTTTTAGACAGATGAGAAACAAGGAGCTGCCCACACTTCTTCACGCCATACGAGAGAGAAGACTCCGGGAGAAGGACCGAGCAGAAGACAAAGCAGAGGGTTGAACACATGTTGTACCTTTTTTTTGTGTAACCTTTATCCAATCAATGAATAAAAAATTACCTTGCTCATGTTTTATCTATTCGCGTATTTCATATACTGTTTCTCCTCATTGTACGTTTCCTATCTGTAAATCGTAGAGCTTAAAAAACCAAGGCACCTCGATCTTCTTTTTAATTACCCCATATTAAATGAGTGAACTAATTACATTTAAGGAGTAGAGGTATCTTGTTGTAGCCACGAACGTCGGTGACCAGGAGTAACGAATAGAATTCATGAATTGAACTCTCGAACAAATTTCATGAACAGAACTCATGAACATAATTCATGAACAGGACTCATGAACAGAATTCTCGATCGTGACCATCTGGTCATAAAAACCATCTTATCGATCCATCTTTTCTCCGTGCCACGTAGGAAGGTCTTGATTATGAGCTTGCCACATTTTTGAAACCGTGACCTCGCCTTTCACTCCACCTGTCCCTCGATTTTCATTGAAGATTTTGGTGGCATATCTCCCCACGATCTCGGTTTTCACACCATTGCCATGATTACAGGGGTTTCTCGAGGAGAGACTTTCCCCCATATAATCACCTTCACCTCGAGAATAAAAGGCAAAAAATCCAAAAAAAAACATACTCCCTTTTCGACTTCAAGCCTTGTTTCTTCACATTTCCACCATGTCGATGGATATTGTCCAGAGGATGTGGACCTCTCTATCCATTCCAGACTTCATCACCCCGACACCCTTCAAAACCATAGACGATCTGATGCAGTTCAGTCCTGAGAAGCTCTTCATGTATCCTTCTCAATGCTAAGAAACTCTCTCTTTTCCTCTCCCCGAATTGATCAAGGACTTCTTGCACCGATTCAAGTTTCATCTGGTACAATGCTCTCCCAACCTGTTAAGAGTCTTGATGTGCGTCGTCACAATCAATCACGGGCTGCAGCTCCAACTTGGGGTAGATGACATCTACCACCTGTATGATCTGAGGAAGACAGAGCACACATACTATCTGCGGGCGAGACCTGGCGCTATTCCCCTTATGGAGAAACTTCCCTCCTCCAACAGTGGATGGCGGGAAGAGTGCCTAGTACAATTGATCGGTGGTTACATGTCGTCGTTGAAGTGTGAGCGTAAAAATAATTGAACTTTTATGCTTACTTTGTCTTAGCTAACGAGCTTTGTGTGCTTCTCACAGATGACTTGGAGCGTGCCACCCCGGCTCCGTCAGCAGTGAAGTTTGATTTGATCGCTAGGACCCAAGAGCTGGAGAAAAAGGAGTTCCGTAAAATCCTCAGCCTCCCTGCCCCTAGAGCTTCAGGTTCTTCCTCGGAGGCTGATGGTTCGTCTTCGGGAGTTGATGTTCCTTCTGCTTTGTCTCCTGCGGTTGTTGAAGAAGTGGCTGAGCGGTCTGCTGCCACCAAGGCCAAATTTGCTTCAAAGAAGAGGTCGAAGTTGCCGCTTCCTTTAAAACGAAGGACTGAAGCTTCTCGCCCGACTTCACAGGTTGAAGAGACAGACTCTGAAGACCAAGTCGATGCCCCATCTGATGTCTATTGAGCCTCCCCTCTGGAGATCGATTTGCCTTCGAGTGTTGTTAGTGCAGATGTCGTTGAGCCTCCCGTGCCTTCCCACGAAGAGGGATGCCTACCAGGTCTCGTGGTTAGTCGTGCACCAGAGACGGTGGAGGTTCCTTCTTCTCCCAAAATCGAGGCGGTTGCGGCTCCCACCCCCTATCTTCTGGTCGCAGCTTTTGAAATTTCAGTTGAAGAGGCTCGTGTTGAACCCTCTTTCGCTGAGAAGGTGGTGACTGGGTCTCCTTCATCCTCTTCTGCTGGGGTTATTCCAGTTGCAACGACAGGTTTGGTACCTGCAGTCGTTGCCATGTCAGAGTGCCCCCAGCTGAGATGTTGGAGACTGCTTCCATCATGGCTTCTACCCCAAGGGTGCCACCAGTCCCTTCAACTGCTGCATGAATGCCCCCAGTCACTTCGATTGCGGTTGGCTCTCTGGGATCTCCTTGCTTGCATGCGCTCTTTGTCACGATGTCCGTGACTCCCCCTATTGTTGCCGTGGATGTTGGAGTTCCTCGTCCAACATCCTTGATGCCCCCTTTTGGTACGGGCCCTGCTCCTACGACTTCGGTCGACAATTCTTCAGGAGGTCCTCTTGCTGATTGTGCCAGCAAAGAGTTCGCAAATGTCCAACTGGGGCTGTCTTCTCAAGGGTGACCTAGACAGTGCTTGCCAGGCTACAATAGAGGCGCTTTTCACTCGGCTAGGCTGGAGCTTCTATAACGTAAGTGTTCCACTTCTGTTCTGAAGTTCCCCCTTCAATGTACTAACCATTTGCTCTTCAGAACTTTGTCATTTGACAGGTGCTTGGCGAGCGGAGCTTGGATGTGATGAGGCACAAAGCTCACTTCAAGTCACCTCAAGAATTCGTCCATTGAAGAGAGGCACAGTTGAAGTCGGTCGAGGAGCAATTTGTGATTGCGAAGCGAGCTCACCTTGCGGTGAAACTCACCGAATCTGTTGCTCGTCGAGACTTGTTTGCTTCTCAAGTTTGGGTCGTTGCTGTTGAAGAGCGAGTGAGAGAGCTCCTCGACATCAAACTCTCCCAATCCTTCGAACATGCTTCTTTTTTCTTGCGGGACCAGATGAAGGAGATTATAGATTCTTTGATGGCTTGCCGAGTAGAACTATAACTGTGGATATAGTCAAGGATATGAAGATACATCCAACAATGTCTCTCCTCGCATTGCCGCTGCTCGTCCTTCTGAATCCGATTCTCACCCAGATGATGGGTCTCAAACTTAGACATTTAGTAAAGAATAATATTTTCATAAACGACTTGTCTTTTACATGCCTGCTCATTTTTCACATGGTCTGAATATTTGGAGTGCTTAGGACGAGAGAGTTAGTGCCCTTTCATAATTTCAGCCTATAATCTAGTTCTGTTCATCCTTTCCGCGGGACCTCCAAGTGCTGGTCGTAGAGCCTGAGCTCTTTGAGACCGAGTGAGCATAGGGGGAAGCTTGTGCTTCCTTTCATCCTAATCGTGTGAGGGTGTCTTGTGCGTTCCTTCTCCTCCGCTTGAGAGCTTCAAAGGTGGAGTGCTTAGGATGAGAGGGTTAGTGCCCTTTAAGAATTTTAGCCCGTAGACTAGTTCCACTTGTCCTTTCCACGCAACCTCCAAAAGTTGGTCGTAGAGCCTGGACCTTTTGAGATCAAGTGAGCATAGGGGGAAGTTATACTTCGTAACGGCCTCACCTCGTGAATGTATCCTATGTGCCTCACTTTTGCATGTCTTTTACTCGAGTGCTTATCGGTGGATGGGGTGTCCCCAGCGCGACCTTTTACACAAAGAGTGCTCAACCAATTGACCTGAACTAGATCAATGCGCGACCTCCATAGACTGTTATTCTCGCGACCTCTTTGGATTGCGACCTCTTGTTGAGAGTGCTAGTCTTGCGACCCCTCTCAAGAGTGTTTTATTTGAAACCAAGTTTACGCGTGACCTTGAACGGGCGTTCATTGACATAAAATATTTATAATGAATTGAAACCAAGCGAAAAACCTTTTATTTTAAAAGTTGTACTTTTTCAAATGCATTACATTGTGAGGTCTTATGAGTGCCGCTCCATTCATTCGTTCTAGAAAATAATTTCCTTTGGGGCCCAGTCCAACGACCTTGTATGGTCCCTCCCCACTGGATCCGATGTTACCATCAGATCACTTTCGGGATTCGGGGAATACCTCTTAAAAGACCAACTCGAAAGCTTCATCATGAAACCCTTTTGTTGTAGCTGCGTGCAATCTGGTTCCGATAGTTTGCCATTATGATAAAAGCCGTTTCCCTTCTCTCGTCCCTCAGGTGTAGTTCAAACGCGAGAACCTCTTCATTAGCCTGAGGCTCAAAGTTCTCGATCTGAAAGGTTGGAATCCTGAGTTCTATGGGAATCACCACCTCGACGCCAAAGGCCAGAGAAAATAGAGTCTCCCCTGTAGCCCTTCACGTCGCAGTGCGATACGCATAGCACTGAGGAAAGTTAGTCCACCTAGTTGCCTTTGGCCTTGTCTAGCCGCTTCTTGATCCCGTCCAAGATGGTGCGGTTGGTGATCCCCGCCTGACCATTTTCTTGGGGGTAACGAGGAGAGGAGAAAAAGTGTTTTATACCTAGCTCCTCGTAAAATTTCCTGATGGTGGCTTATAAAATTGCGTCCCGTTGTCAGAGATTATAGCATTCGGTATCCCGAACCGGCATACAATCTCCCTCAAAGGAAACTTCACACTTCGACGTCACGGATTCTAACCAGGGCCATGGCATCCACCCATTTGGTGATATAGTTGGTGGCCACCAGGAGGAATCGCTTCTGGGATGGTGCCAAGGGCATTGGTCTGACTATATCGAACCCCCATTGAGCGAGCGGTCAAGGACTTGATAGTGTATTTAAATCCTCGGCTGGTCGGTGAATCAGCGGACCGAATCGCTAACACTTGTCGCATTTCCTCACTAGGTCGATTGAGTACTTTGCGAGGGTCGGCCAGAAATATCCGGCAGTCAATATGCGTCTTGCGAAGGACCTTGAGGCCGCATGGCTCCCGAATGCATCTCTTCCAACACCTCCTTAGCCTCCTCTAGGGTGACGCACCTGAGGAGTGGGCCTCTGAAACTTTGCTTGTATTTTCCTAGCTTCCACTTTGTCCGCTAGGAGGAAGTCTTCTTTCTGGTAGGACAGGATGGGGTCCATCCGGGTCATCTCTCGGGGTCCCAATTCTACCACTATAACTTGCTCGAGGTGAGCGATACTCAGTTTTCCTAAGAACTTGACTTGAATTTCTCAGGATGGTTCTCCTTCTAGAGCACTCACCAAATTTGTGAGGGCATCAACTTGAGTATTTTGCTCACGATCAATTGCGTGGATTTTTCAATCACTGATTTATGTGAGCAGAGTACGTGCATAGCTCTGGTAAACCGCCATGCAATTGTCCTTTCTCTGATATTCTCCAGTGCTCTGACATACTACGTGTTGAGAGTCGCTAAAGATCGTCAGTTTACGGACACCAAACTCTACTGCAAACTCTATGCCCGCGATGAGAGCCTTGTATTCGGCTTCATTGTTGGAAGCCTTGAATCCCAGCTCGATCGCATGCTCGAACAGGAATCCGTCTTCACTTTGTAAGATCAGCCCTGCTCCGGACCCTTTTCGATTGGACACCCCATCGACATGGAGTGTCCAAAAAAATTGGTCTGAGTCAGAGACAACGCAGACCTGTTGCTCCGCAAGTGTAAGGTCGGCGATAATGTCCATGACCACCTGCCCTTTGACTGTGTTCTTGGGCTGGTAGTGGATGTCAAAAGCTGAAAGCTCCACTGCCCATTTAAGCAACCGTCCTTCGACATCCACCTTTCGTAACACAGCTTTGATAGGCGAGTCGGTGATGACATGGATCGTATGAGCTTGAAAGTAATGGCTCAGTTTATGGGCAGAAACGAGCAAGGCAAACACAAGCTTTGTGATGCGGGAATACCTGGTTTCTGCCCCGCTGACCTCCTTCAGTAGCGTGGAGCTGACAGCATGTACTTTTTTATTTTCTCGAACGCCTTTTGACATTCTGGCGTCTACTCGAACCTCTGAGCTTTTCGCAACAGCTCAAAGAATGGCTGGCATTGATCGATGGCTCTGAAGATGAACCGGTTGAGAGCAGCCAACCTTCCGGCTAGCTTCTACACCTCCTTTTTGTTTCACGGAGGCTCCATCTCCATTATTGCTTTAATCTGATCAGGATTGGCTTCTATTCTTCGCTGTGTCCTCAGATACCCCAGGTGAGTCAAGTGGTCAACTCGGCGCTCACTTTTGACCATCATATCGTCGATGTAGACTTCCACAGTTTTGCCGATCTGGCGTTGGAATAACTTAGTCACCAGCCTCTGATTAGTGGCTCCATCATTCTTTAACCGAAACGGCAATACTTTATAGCAATAAATGCTAGTGCGTCTTTCACCTCATCTCGCACCACTTCTGCGTGTACTACTGCCATTCGTCACTCCTTCTGTCAGACTGGACAGATGGCTGATGAGATAAATAGCCAATGGTTCGCTACTTTGGGGTCGATCCCTGACATGTCTTGAGGCATCTAAGTGAAGATGTCCTTGTTCTCAACAAGGAGGTCGAGTAGCGTCTTTCTTTCTTCTACAGAGAGTAAACTTTCGACGAGAAAGAATTTTTCAAGGTCAAGGGGATCTATCGGGACCTGTTCGAGGTCTTCAAGAACTCTGTCTTCAGGACTGGGCCAGCGCTCGTCAGCCTTGACCCGGTCCTAAAGTAATTGCTACCTTTTTGAATGAATCTATCCATCCTCGGGCAACTCCTCGAATTCAGGTAGGGCCGACTTCCCTGCTATTGCCGCCATGTAGCAACGTTTTATGGCGACTTGGTCTCCTCGTATCTCCATTATCCCCTGGACTGTGGGGAAATGGAGACATTGGTGGTAGTTGGACAGGATCACCTTCATAGCCGCCAGCTAGGTGCATCCGATGATAGCGTTGTATGGAGACGGGAGGTCCATGACAAGAACTCTGTCATGGCGGTCTGGTTCCCTGCCCGGATTGGTAATGTAATACGTCCTACCAGGATGACCTGTACTCCGTTGAAAGCAACCAGAGGATCCTTTGTTGGGGTGGGATCAACAGCTTTTAACCACATTCGAAGGAAGGGTTTCATGAAGAGGATGTCGCCCGAACTTCCTGTGTCACCAAGAATCCTCTTAACGTCAAAATTAGAGATAAGCAAAGTGATTACCAACGCATCTGAGTGCGGGGCCTGAACTCCTTCCAGGTCGGCGTCAGAGAAGGTGATGGCTCCTTCATCACCACTTCTTGGTCTCTTCACGATTAGCTTCGGTTCTTGGTCAATCTACATCATCTCGAAGGAGACCTACATCTTCTTTGAGTCTCGTTGGATGCTTTTTGGCGTGACGAAATGCGGTACGCCCCTGAATATGACATCAATGACCCCCGTCGAAGTGTTGGGGTCAATATTTATTACATGCTGCTCGCTGGGAGCTGGGGTATTCTCCACAGGGACGTATTCCTTCAGGTGACCCTTTCGAACTTGGTTCTCCAAGAATGTCTGGAGGATGCAGCATTGGTCGGTGGTATGGCCCATGCCCTTGTGGTAGTCGCAGCAGAGATTTTGATCCTGCTTTGACTCGTCGCTCTTCATGGGTGCAGGCCATCTGATCCACGGCTGCCACTGGAACTTGGATAAGATCTGAGATGGGTGTCGGTGTTAAAAAATCCGTGTGTGTGGGGGTTCTTCAGGGATTCAGATCCGGTGCATGCCTTGGCGGGCTTGGTCGGATCATCTCTCGTAAGGGTGGTGGGGTTTTGTTCCTTGTTGAGGCGCCCGACAGCGGCTCAAGAGGATTCAGAGGTGTGTGTGATCACCACCTGCTTTCTCAAAAAGCAGGAAAAGTTGAGGGTGGATTTGATCACCTTCGTGGGGGAGTTTGTGGGGTCTCCGCTCTGGGATATGGATATACCGTACGCAGAGGTGAAAAACAGGTATCATATTCTGCTTCTGGGCTGACTAGAGGAGACTTGGTTCAAGTGGGAGTGTTGGTGGGGGTCGGCTAGTAGAAAATAGCCGTCGGGTGTGGGGTGGCTAGTTAGGGTTAGCCGCCTGTGGCCTGGGTCAACTTGGGCTGAACCTGGGTAGGAATGGAATTTGGTTTTGGAGAAGGTTAAACCTAGTTCAACCTCGATTTTGGGGAGTGGATTGGGAGGATGGATTTGTGTAGGGAATAGATTTATTCTCTCACAAATGGAACTCTCTCTCTCTCTCAAAGGATTTCAAGTAATGGGTGTTGGATTGTGAATTGGTGGTAAAGATTGGGAATTGTGAATGTGGATGATGTGTTAGAAATGCTTTGGACGCCCTCTATTTATAGTAAAAGAGAGACAGGGGAGTATCCAGTGGATAATAGATCAAATTGGATAATAGGGTGATTGATATGACCCCCATTAATCCCCTGTTCTACTGTCAGGGACCAGGTGAGGGGCGGCTAGTTGAAACTAGCCTCCCGGGATGGGGCAATTACTCTCAAGTAGTCGTCCCCATCATGACCTGCCAAACGTCCCATCTCTGACAAGCGGTGGCTTAGGTCGACCACTAAGGTTGAACCAGCCGAGATGGGGCGGCCAAAGGCCACAACCCACCGCAATGATCAGCATTAAATGCTGCTTTATGTCCCATTCAGGGAAGCGGTTTGGGGTCAGTCAGGGGGGCAGCTAGTTGAAACTTGCCACCCCTGTCCAGGCTCTTAAATATTTCTGAGTATGGGACTGGGACTTTCGGTTTTGGTTTTCTAAGGATGTTTTCAGTTAAGTGTCCAAAAGTGGTCATTTTCAATATTACTTGAATTAAATTTCTTTTCTTTTGGACGGTCAAAATTAGGGTATCTACAATTGTCCCTCATCGGACGGAGTCTTTGTGTGAAAAGAAAGACTTCGATCGATGATAAGGAAATAGACCCTTATTTTGGCCGGCACAACCTTCAAGAAGTTTAGGTGACATGACCAATACAGTTTCAGAGAGTTGATTCAGACTGTGAGAGACTAGGTCTTGACTAGAATTTTCAATTAAAAGAATGATCCAGGTGGAAGATGAGAAAAGTAAAGTAGTGAGTAATCCAACCCTCGAGCGGGGTTCTTAGCCATCGTGCACGTAGCAGCCCAGCGTCAGTTTCCTCGTGCCTACCGTACCCGTGCTTGGGTAGCTTAGCAAAGAGGGGATATTGCTGACAGAAAGCAAGACTTCTTGCCCCTTGCCCCGCTGGTCCTTCTAACGTGGCTCCTACGCACGGTTTGTTGCTGGTGCTGAGGTGGCCGCCGTTGGTGAAGACTTGGGCGCAGTCACCACTTGCTTTAGGAGCCTGGACTCCTCTTCCACCTTGGCGTACTTTTCAGCACGCCCCATCAAATCGCGTAAATCGAAAGGATTGCGCTTGATAAGCGACTCCTTGAGGCCGTTTTCAGATGGCAGGCCATTCCAGAAAGACATGATTGTAGTGTCTTCATTGCAGTCTTCAACTTCAAACTTCAGGATTTAGAAGCGATCGACGTACTGCCGAATCATTTCTCCTTATTGCATTTGGATCTTCAACAGATCCCCCAGATCTTTCTTGCTTCACCGACTACAGATGAAGTTGTCAAAAACATGGTATCGAGCTCATCAAAAATTATGATTGTTGCAAGGGGATGGAACCAGGTCAATGCGGCCCCTTCTAGGCTGGAGGGGAAGAGGCGGCACATCAACCGATCATAGAACTCATACAACGCCAATGAGTTTCGGAACGCCAAAATATGATCACAGGTATCCATTGTGCCGTTGTATAGCTTGAACTTGGGTTGAACGAACTTATGTGGAAGTCGTTCCCTGATGATTTTGGTACAGAATGGGGAGGTGAATCCCCTTAGTGCATGCCCCACCATACCGTATCAAGGTTGCGCGACAGCCTCCCCGGTTCACCGGTGAAACGCTGAATCGTCCTGATGTCCCTTGAAGCTTCATGCAAGGCCGATCTTCCTTGGTGTATCTACCTTCGCGATGCCTCTCGCCGGGTGGGTGGAGCGTTCCCTATGGGAAGAACACCTCTGTTCTTCATGAGGCCGTCGGCCGGCTCGAGGGGAGCGTGAGCACCGACGAGACCATTGCCTTTGATTAGATGAAGAAGTACTTTCTTCCGATCCCTCGGCAATGACGGCCGGAGGGTTGGGTAGTACAGGAGCTCGTGGCTGGATTTCCTCCTAAGCTGGTGGTTGCTGATGCATGTTCGCATAGAACTATTGAATTGAAGCTTCGATCATCTGCTGCATTGACCCCTGCAGACGAGTGAATAGAGTCTCTTGTGAGGACTCCATCGTCTGCCTGAGGTCCTGAACCTAGCTGACAAGGGTTACTGGCGAGCCATCTCCAGCAGCATCAGTCGGGAGGACATCTCTTTCCTGCCGCCCCCTGTATGGATGTTATTTGGATAAGACATTGCGAACACTAGTATTTTGTTTCAGAGTCCCACAGATGGCGTCAAACTGAGGTGGATATTTTTCTCCTTCAGTTAAATTTGTAATTCTTTTGGGATTAAAACTTCAAAGGATATTTTTGTAGGGATTCTGGTGGTAAAACAAACTTGAAAAATATGGAATTTTTTGCTGTGCCGTTACAGTGCTTGCGCGCAACCGCTTTATAGGCTGCCTACGTACCCCTTAGAGATCAAGCCACACGTAGTTCCCGAAGTACCCTTGTAACCGTCTTGCCATTAAGTGTTTAATGGGCTTTTTTCCAGGGAAACGTCCCTAGTTATTATGCTCCACGTCGGCCCTTGATTGCCCACGTTCTGCTGGTAGTGGGCCTTAAGTGCCAACTAGGCAGTTACAGGCGTTAGTGGTCTTTTGACCATTTCTCCATTCTGCTCGGGGTCTCTTGGTGTACTTGCCCGTGCGTTACATTTTCGAGTATGTCTGCGAGGAGTAAGGTATACCGACCAGACCTAGTGTCTGGTCGTGTCTTAGACTACTCGAGGTGACATTTGCTTACGAGGTGTTCGACCCTTAGCCTAGTCGTGCCTACACACCTGAGAGAGAAAGGGCAAGGTAGCTAGATAGAGAAAGAGAGAGAAAGAGAGGGGGAGAGAGAGCAGGGGAAGGGGTGGCGAGGTGGAGGTGGGCGGCGAGGATGAGTGATAGAGAAAGAGAGAGAGGGAGAGAGAAAGAGAGAGAAAGGGAGGGGGAGAGAGAGAACCAGGGAGGGGGTGGAGAGGGCGGCGAGGTGGAGGTGAACAGCAAGTGAGAGTGAGAGAAAGACAGACAGACATGGAGAGAGAGAAAGTGGGAGAGAGAAAGACTGCACTCCTCCCCCTTCTCCGCCCCGCTAGCCCACCTCCCTCTCCACCCGTTGATGCGCCGCCCTATCCTGCCCTCTCCACACTGTAGACATCCCAATTTTGACCGTTCAAATAAACAAAAATAATTCAAGTGATATTTAGAAATGACCACATTTGGAATTTAAAAGAAAACACATCTAGAAAAAATACTAGAAAGAGAAATCCTGGCCCCCAATACTTAGAAAAATTCAGGCGGCAGGAACAGGACAGTTACTTAAAAGTAGCCGCCCCTCCTTGAGCGGCTAATTTGTACTATCCCAACCGCTTTCCAAAGATGGGACATAAAATTGGCATTTAATATTGTTGATTGTGGCGATCTCTTCTCTTTGACTGCCCCTTCTCTGGCGGCTTACTCTTAGTAACCACCTCAAGCCATCGTAGGTCATCATAGGGGCGGCATCTTGAAAGTAGCCGCCCCTCACTGGTAGTTCACCTGGACATTGTTAGAAACACAAAGATCTAATGGGAGGTCAAATCAACCACCCTATTATTTAATTTGCTCTATTGTCAAGTGGATACTCTCCTGCCCCATTTTTACTATAAATAGGGGGTACTTCTTCAATCCATCACCAGTCAAGAATTCAATAAAATACACTTTCAAACCCACACCACCACTTGAAAACCCTAGAGAGAGAGAGAGAGTCTTATTTTGAGAGGAATAAACCTATTTCCCACCAAGTTCCACTCTCTAAAATCCTCTCCAAAACCCTGGTTAAACCTAGTTCAGCTTCAGCCAAAGCCTAAACCAAACCCTACCTAGGTTCTGCCCCAAATAGAGCCAGGTCCCAAGCGGCTAACCCTAACTAGCAGTCCCCCTTTAGGCGACTAAACCTTACTAGCTGGCCCTCCACTTACACCCTATCTTTTCAAACCTCCCTTTGTCAAGTCCAGGAAGCAGAAAAGAACTTCCCATTTTTACTTTTGTGTACGGCTGGCCGTGTCTCAACGCGGAGAATCCACAATTCCTCTCACGAAGGCAATCAACATTAACACCAACTTTTCCTGTTTTTTTGAGAAAGCAGGTGACGATCACAACCACCCCCTGAATCCTCCTGAGGAGCTGTCGGGCGCTTCAACAAGGCACATTTGGACTCGAATTCCCAGAAAACCCCACACACACCGAACTCTAGGAGTGGAAAAGCGATTGGAAATCAATACCGACAACTTGGCGATCATGGTGGGACCTCCCTCGTGAAAAATGACAAAAGGTAATCCTTTTTCTGCCTCCTTCAAAACCTTGACAAAGGTTCTATTAACCCCATTCTGAAAAACCAAAATTTTCCACCCTCCAAATTAGACTCTCCTCTACTTTGTATCACATCTCCCCTTACTGCTTTAATCACACTCTTTATTGCTTTAAGTCGCACAGAGCTGCACACCCTTTACTGCTTTCATCACACTCTAACTGCTTTAAGTCGCACACAGTTGTGCACCATTTACTGCTTTAATCACACTCTTTACTACTTTAAGTCGCAAACAGCAGCACATCCTTTTGTAACACCTGTGTATTTTCTCTTATTTATATATTTGATGTAAATATATAAATAGGATATTTGAATTAAAATTTGTGTATTTTGTGTGTTTTTAAGTTTGGCCCGTTTAGTGTATCTTTATAGGGCCTATTTCAGTTTGTAATTTTAAATACTATTTGTTAATGTTAAAAATTATATATATTTTTTCTTTTGAAGATTTTCAAGATCTTAAATGATTACAATTTTATAAACTTTTGATCTCAAAAGATTAAATTTTAAAATTTCAATGTTATTGATTTTTAGGGACCAAGTTTTGAATCTTGAAAATTTTATTATAGATTGGAGGGACTTATCTGGATTTCAGTTAGGAACCTATTTGTAAATCTGAAACAATCTGGGGGTCATTTTATAATTTTTGTTAGGTTTAGATATATATATATATATGTTGGGGTGAAAGGAAAAAAATGCGGTTGTGTATCTATGAGAGAGAGAGAGAGAGATACTCTTCTTAGCTTATGATTTTCTTTTAAGTTATTGTTATTTATGGGTGATATTAGATTTATGTTTAGATTATTTAATCTTTCTTTTTAAAGAAATAAAAAAATTAGGGTTTTGATTTATTTTCATGGTTATATATATTTTTATGTTATGGGATTTTTAGTTTTTGATCAAGTTAGAGTTTTGATATGTATATGTTCCTGTTGTGAGATTCTTATGATTTTATGAAAAACAAGGGTTTTGATCTATTATTTATTATTATTAGATCTATATTAGATATTTAGATTTTTGAGTCTTCATAAACTTAGGGTTTCGATTTATTATTTATTTTAAAGATTAGATCTATGTTCATATTTCTAAAATATAAGTTTTATTTATTTTTAATTTTACTAATTAATATTTTATTTTTATTGAAAAAAAGTATTTTCATATTATTTTATGAATTTTTGTTATTTTATTATTGTTTTAAATTTCTGGATTTTTGTCTTTTCTGGTTTTATCTTTTCTGGTTTCGTCTTTTAGTGTTTGGTTTTATTGTAAATCGGTTTTGATCTTCTTGTTAGGTTGGGGTATATGTGGACGGGTTTAGATTGTTGGGTATCAAAATTTATACCTATTAATTATGAATAGGTAATCAGGTCTTGGGCTTAGGCTTAAATTATAGGTTTAATTAATAATTTATTTGGTTTATATAGGTTATTTTTGTTGTGGACTTCATTCTCCGGACCTAGGGTCCATTCGAGGTGAGTAGGCCTATCGATTTATTTTATGTGAGTTTTTCTCTATATCGTTGAATTTCACGTGCTAATTATATTTGTGTGATATGATGTGATATCCATGCATTTATATTATGATAATTTTGCATGATTTGGATATTTTTCATATTGATCAAATTGCATTTTTTATTGAATAAAGTTGCATGATTTAATTCCTTCATCATGTCATTTAAAATAGCGTGAATTATGCTATTCATGTTTAAATAATTAACATAATACATTTTCTGATGCTTATGTTTTTGAAATAATATTTGGATTAAAGATTTTCATTTCGAGACTTTTGAAAAAATTTAGGACTAGTGGAGACAACCTAGTCCTATGAGATTTTATCAAGATGCATATCATGAGATTTTTGTGCAATAAATCTCCCCGTTGTATTTCACCTTTGGGGAGGAAGACTCGAAGAGTCCCAAGATCGGTGATGGGTGTGGTAAAGCATTCCTTGCAGCGATAGATTCTTTTGTTTGGAGTCTGCAGCAACCGGGGTTGTGCTGGTTGTCTCGTAGTGATGGCAGCAGTGACCCATCAACGTTTTCTAGATCCGACGTCTCCTCGAGGGAGCTTTTTGAGCGATTTAGTCGCTTGGGGCTTGACACACCTGTTTTGGGGGAATGATTCTTCTGATTGAGAACCTTACACGGTCATATCATTTAAGCTACATAATTTCTATGACGTGGACCAAGGATTGAGCCACATGATTGCGTTAATATATATTTTTAAGCTCATAAATTTAAATTGATTTATTAAAGAAAATTCTTGTTTTTAATATAACTTTATGTGTGTGTGTGTGTGTGATGGTATCATTTAACTCTCATGATTTATCTGATGTGGGCCAAGGATTGGGCCACGTGCGCATTAAAATATATTTTTTTAAATTCATGATTTTAAATTGATTTAAAAAAATAAAATATTTATTAAATGAAATTCTGATTTTCATAAAACTATATATTTATATATATTGTCACGTGAGGTAATTTTTCAATGGGCTTATTCACTGAGTTAATCACTCACCCTATTTCAAATGGCTGGTTGTTTCATAACCAGGTAGCTTATCTTCTGAGGACCAAGACAAAGCTTGAACTTTTCATAAGCTTCAGGGATCTCGTCGTGGTAGCAGTGTTGGAGAAAAATAATAATCACTGTCAACTATTTAGATTTACTTTAGTTTAGATGACTCCCACATGGGTGGTTTAGTATGTCTTTTCATTCTAATATTTTGTTTCCGTTAGACTCTGATATTTTGTAAGACCATTGGTGATTTAAAACCATTGGATATTATTTATTTATTTTTATTGGATAAATATTATATTTATATTATATTGGTATCATTCATTTCAAAAACAAATGAGTTCAATTTTTGTCATCTATTTGTATTAAATATAGTAGCGACCCGTTTATCGTCCGATCAACGGTTAGGTAAACCAAGGCGTTACACCTTTACTTCTTTATCATACCCTTTACTGCTTTATTTACTGCCTTAAGCTTGCATTCACACCCCAAACTATTCCACATCCACACCATGGACAAATACACCCAAGAAGACATGGTAGAGGAGGAAGTCAACCAGGGAAACCAGACCGGACAGCTCCTTAGCTCCTAGAGGAGAGGATGGCCACCCTAGGATACTAGTCGGTGGAAAACATATTCAATGACCTAGCTAACTTACGCCAAGTGAAGACCTTGAGACAGCAAACCCCGTCAAGACCCCCAAGGCTTACCTCACCCCTAATACCCCGCCAACACCCAGTTTCTTGGTTAATCCGAGTCCATTTTCTCCCCCCTCATTCTCGTTTACTCCTTCCCTCGCGAATCCAATATTCTCAATAGCTTTTGCCCCAGGTCCCTACCTGGCCACATCCAGCCCAGGACCACTAGACTGCCCACCCAGGGTAGAAATGTTGGATGAAACCATTCGGAAGATCATCTCTGAGACTGACCCTTCTACTCCCAAACACATGTCTCTACATAATTTGTGATAGATCCCATCAGTCGCCCTGCCGGAGGGATTTAAAATCCCAAAATTCCGTCAGTATAACGGTCATGGGGACCCTAATGTCCACCTAACCATTTTTTACCTAGACTCCTGAACCTTCCTGGACAACCAACCCCTCCTAGATTTCCTATTCCAGAAGTCACTAGAAGGAGAGGCACTGCAGTGATTCTCCACACTCCCTGTACGGTTGAAAGGATGAGACCCTGAGAGGAGTTCGAATAGTATATATCCCGGTCGCGCAACGTAGTCCAAAAGACCGGCCTGCAGTTTACAGAATGTCAAGAAATTGACATGATGTTACAGAACCTCAATCCTAAACTCCATACGAGTCTTTCGTACGGAGACTGCACCACCTACCATCTCTTGATAGACCACCAAAACAGGATAACTCATTGTGCAGTCCCACCCACGTCCCCACCTATCAGCCGTAGGGTTGGACAACCGCCACGAAAGGCGCAAACCCCCACGGTAGAGGAGATCACACCACAAGTTTTGGCACTCTACCCGAAAGGAGCATGAGTCCCTAATCGAGGACCAGCTCCAAGACAGTATACACCCGGTTCATCCGGATATGTGCTGCCTCGGCAAGCTTCTTACAATTTCAATTCTCAACTAGTACATGTCCCCGTGTAGACACGACAAAACCTTATAATCCAAAATCCTCCAGCCCAAAATCAGAACCAGCCTACAACTACCTCTGCCTACTCTGCTCCCCCAAGAGCATGAATTCAACTACCAGGCAGCCTACATAGAGCCCTTACAATGAGGTCGCCCCTCCCTTGTCTTATGGTCCGAGGTAGTTAGGAAAGAGACTCTTACCCCCCACTCCCAGAAACACTAACCAACATTTTTAAAGTAATGGTGGAAACCAATAGTTTCTCCCTACCCATGGCCAAGCCTCCACTTCTAGGGGCCAGCACTACACGTTACTATCAATATCATCAGCATCATGGCCACACCATAAAACAATGCATGATATTTTAGGTTTTTCTTTATGATTTACATGATGACAGGCGCCTTGATTGGGGTATGATCAAGAGTCATCTAAGCCGGGGCAACCCCCCTCATCAAACTACAAAGCCACTTGGCATATTCTCTAACCCTATGCCACACCACAACCAAGCTTCCACCTCAAGGATCCATGCCATCAATAGAGGAAGACGCCCTTCCCCCATACCAAGCAGCTTGGACAACTCAATTGACAGTAGCTCATCCGAAGAGTCAGGAGAAGAAATGGAGGAAGAACCCTTCAACCTGAACCTGAACAATCACAATATCACCATACTCTATGGTGAGGAAGAAGTAGAAGCCCCGGCCATCGTTAACATGATCAATATAAAATTGGACGAAAGTGGCCCAGGAGTGGTCGAACCCAAAGGGGAAGAAGAGGAACCATTTGAAGACGTTCCCGAAGGAGCAAGTGAAGGACCAGAAGAAGGAGAGTGTATTTCGGATGATCTGCATCCGGACGAAACTGTTCCTTCAAAATCCCAAACTCGGTTGACTGCCCCTGTCGTCCAATGACCCTATCATTTACCGATAAGGACCTCCCTGACCGAGGCTGCGAGTATATCCCCTCCATGTCCCTAGACGACTCCAACAGTACCCCTAAACAACATTTTCATTGACCCAGGGTCGTGGATGAATATCATCACTTGCCTCACTTATCACCAGATGCCCAAGAGGGGCCTGTCCCTTTGTCCAGCTAGTAGACTCGACCATCCAGGCATTTAACCACTCCGAAAATACCATCCACAGTCCTGGAGTATTCGAGTTGGGTCGTCAGTCCCCTAATCTGCGAAGTGGAGTGCTTCATAGCTGACATCGACATAAGGTACCCACTAATGCTAGGACGGCCGGGGTTGGACAACATCAAGGCCATATGCTCCCCACGACAACAATGCCTTCGCTTACCATTCATGGGTCACGTACTGACCATATGGGGAGACGCATGCCTCAAGTATGAGAATGAAGATAACTTGGGTGTTACACAATATGTTCGCTTTGACCTTGCACCCAGGTATCAAATCAAAAGGCGATAGCCCACCCGGATCCCCTTACAACAACCGATACCTCTCTAAAGGATCAGTCAGGACCATGAACTCGGTGAGCAACCACATGGAGCCCAATCTGATTGCCTTCCTCCCCTATGAGGTTGCCAAGACCGGAGCACACTCTGCACCCCTCACGTTCACCGCGGACCTCGGAGGAAGAAAATTCAAGCACATACTCATCGACACAGGAGCAGAAACCAACATCCTAACCTATTTCGCTTATCGAATGCTTGAAGATAAAATCCCCAGGTTGGACCCATCAGACGAGTCAAATCAACCACCTATTATCCAATTTGATCTATTGTCCATTGGATACTCGCATGCCCCATTTTTACTATAAATAGGGGGGTCCAAGCACTTCTTCAATCCATCACCAATCAAGAATTCAATAAAATACAATTTCAAACCCACACCACAACTTGAAAACCCTAGTGAGAGAGAGAGTCTTATTTTGAGAGAAAGAAACCTATTTGTCACCAAGTTTCACTCTCCAAAACCCTGTTTAACTTTAACCAAAGCATAAACCAAACCCTGCCCAGGTTCTGCCCAAATAGAGCCAGGTCCCAGGAGGCTAACCTAACTAGCTTTCTCCCTTTCAGCGGCTAAACCTTACTAGCCGGCTCTCTTTTTAAACCTTCCTTCGTCAAGTCCTGGAAGCAGAAAAGGATTCCCCGTTTCCACCCCCTATGTACGGCCGTGTCTCAGAGCGAAAAATCCACAATTCCCCTCATGAAGGCGATCAAAAGTAACACCAACTTTTCTTGCTATTTGAGAAAGTGGGTGGCGATCACAACCACCCCCGTAATCCTCCTGAGGAGCTATTGGGCGCCTCAGCAAGGAACCACGCCCCTTCCCCCCTTCTGAGAGATGATCCGACCAAGTCCGCAAGGCGCATTCGAACCTGAATTCCCAAAAAATCCCCACACACGCTGAACTCCAGGGACGGAAAAGCGACCGGAAACCAATACCGACAATCACCCCTCCCAGCTCTTTCTCTCTCTCTCTTTCTCTCCCCTTTTCTCTTTCTCTCTCTACTCCATCACCTCTCTAATGTCCTCCGGCCATCGTCGCCTATGTGTTTATCCATTCTTATTCTTGGACAACTAAAAGTATTTAATGTCTTTATACTAATGAATTATTTTGAGGTCTTTTTCTTTTTAATTTTTTTATTATTATTAGTGAATTCTTTTACTTAGCTTATTTAAAATAACAAATTATTTTCATTAATAAGTTTATTCTAAAGTAAGTTAGAAATTGTTTTCATGCTTTTATACAACTAATTAATCACATTATTATCCTACTCTTACTCCACGAAAGGTCACTTGAATATGCATGTGTGTTCTATGAAGTTGTATATCTCAAAATGATGCTTGATGTATCTTTATTCTTTTTCACATTTAAAATTTTTAGTGAAGTGATTAATGTTTAATGGGCACTTATCGATACATTCAATTCATTTTGCATTCTCATTTCAGTCAACACGCTACTAACACAATATATGATATAGCCTAATTCAGTATATACTCAACTTATGAGCATATACAATGTTACAAAAATGTAACAGATACATACATTCAATTTTTATATATCATTTTTTTTAATAAAAGAATGCATTTTAGTAGTCAAATTAAATATCTAATTTATAAAAATAAAAATTCTGCAGACTGTAAACGGACTACATAAAGGACGGAGCATTATTTTTTTCATGTTTCATGTAATCTCTGACTTCATAAAAGTTTTGGAAGTGACACCAAGTTAGAAACAATGAATCAATGTTGGCTAGTATCATTTCAAAACTTCTTCTCAGAAAAGTAATCAAAACTTCTTCTCAGAAAAGTAAAATGTTTTTTTTAAAGAAATTTGGACCTTTTATATCTGTAAGAACAGTTACAAGAGATCTGAATTGGCCAAAAGTGTCAAGCATAACCCTCGAAAAGTAAAATGTTAGGATGATCATGTCTATGATCTCTTTTACGATTCTTAACATTTTTATATTTAATATATATATATATATATATATATATATATATATATATATATATGAGCGATTAGGTGCGGTGTGCGGACGGTGCGGCGTCAATCACGGGCCGTCGATCATGGGTCCATCGCATCGGACGGTCGGGTGCGATTCACGTCGACCGTTGGATGCGATGGACCCGTGATCGGACGACCTATGTCGCAACCGCACCCGACCACACACCGCACCTAATCGTTTCACTATATATATATATATATATATATATATATATATATATATATATATATATATATATATATACACACACCGCACCTAATCGCTTCTCTCTCTCTCTCTCTCTCTCTCTCTATATATATATATATATATATATATGGTGAATCACATATCTTTATAAGAAAAATGAATTATATGTATTTCAATAACTTAAATACAGGAGAAAATGGAGTTGCACATGGATATTATAGTATTACAGTAATGACTGCGTATCAGTGTCCTTTGATAAAATTGAATTTTATTACACAATCTTTTTTTCAGCCCCAATTTCTAATTCTATATACCTCGATATCATCATTAGCGAGGTATATGTCCCATTAAATTTTTTCACAATTTCCCTAAAATAACGTATTTATTTAATTCATTGGAGTATATATTTTATATACTTCATTAGATGATATAAACTATTTTTAAAATTCAAAACTAATGGAGATTGAAATTGGCCTAGAAAAATGGTTGTACATGAGAAAATTAATCTCCAAGTGTTTTATTTTTGGAAAAAGATATATGTAGCCCACATTGCAGCCTCAATTGTAGTATATCTCATTTTTCTTTTTTTTATAAAATTATGCACTCACCCTTTGAAGTGCATATTATTATATGAAATGAAGTATATACTGAGATACATTAGTGTATTTTTTTCATGGTGAAAAAATGTAAAAAAATGGACTGCAGTATATATTATGATAATGCAGTATACACTATGATAGTACAGTATATACTAATTATTATAGTGTATGGGCTGCAAAATGGATTGTGTGTATTAGCACTCTTTATTTTTTAAAGAGAAAGGTAGATCTTTTATAACTGAAAAGTGAGTTACAACTTGGTCCCTAGATTAATCTCCGAGTGCTTCAAGTGGATTAAAATTGGCTGCAAACAGCATTTCAGAGAAACAAAGTAATGCATGCTATCGAGACCGTGAATCTCAAGACAAAGGCCCAACCTCAATGGGGTCCATGGACTTACGAAATGTTCCTATAAGACCTAAGAACAATGTTACATAATAAGTTGATGTATATTATTTAAAAAATAATAATAAAAAGGGGTTGCATTTATGGATGAAGACGAATCTGAATCTAATATATTTCTAAAGCAATGTTTAGCACTGCGTTACGGGGCGGCAGCGTTTGCAGACACTGACAGATACGACCTTCAAACCAAACAAAAAAAGGGAGCGTTGTCGTTTTACGTTGATGTTGGTGCATTTGTATTTTTGGCCAACAATTCTGACACGTTGAAATAACGCTTTTGCATAGCTCTATCGCTTCCCTCGTCGTGGTCGTGGTGGCGCCGATCATACACCCAAATGGACTAAGATATTAAACACCCTATAATCCATCCCCATCACACCATTGAAGATTCGCAGCTGATAACACACTATGGTGACTCATGAAATTCCAAAATGACAATATATGAGCTAATGAGGTATATACCTGATTATGCAATTATATACTCAATTATAAAAAAATATGAAAAAGTATGCACTCAACCCATTCAATTTAAGTATATATATATTTTAACAAATATAATTTATTAATAGTTGTTCTAGGCTGTCAACGGGTCGAGTCTACACAGTATCGGGGTGGATTCGGACCCGACCATGGTAGAATTTGACAGACTCAGGTCCAACCAAGGATCCGACAGGTCCTTGAAAATCTGGACCTGGACCCGGACCCGAATGGGATCCGGGTCAGATCTGGACCTGAGACATCATGGATCAACTCCATATGCATACACATAAAAAGCATTTATTCAAGATAAAATAATGTGAAATGAAAATATAAAAATGAAATTGTCAAGAATGCATCGACCATTGTGAATTTGTTATGTATAACATATATAAATTTTTGGCACACGGGTATTCTAGTTGCAGCCATACCTTTATTGTAACATCCTGTACCCCATCAGCAACTATGATTCTAATAGGAGGAGCAATTTCATTAATAAAATGAGATCGAACAACATATTTTTAAAACAATTTATAATTTAAAAATCTAGAATAATTTTTAGAACATATAACAATATAACATATAACATAAACAGTAAACTAACAGCCTATGTGCCAAAATGTTATTGCTGGGCCCAAAAATAAGGCCCATCCGTTAAGTTCCATGTAGCATCGGCCCACGACCCGTTTAAAGTCGACCCGCGGCCCATTTTAGGAATGCCCACGACCCGATTCGCCTACCACAATAGATCCGGTCCGTCGATCAGTCAAAATCCCAATCCAGTCAAGCCTATTGACCTCCCAGATGTGACAATCCAATAAATCTAGATCCATCATTATCAAAACCCGCTAAAATGCCTAGGGATGGGATCTGTGACTAGATCAACCATTGAATCTCAGCAAATATGGATTGTGGGTAAGGTCAATCTCTGTTAAATCAAATTGATGACCATGATCAAGATCCCATCTAATCCAAAAAGATGTGATCTCCAGATCCTGAGAACACTATAAAAAGGAACTACGTATGACTTGATCCCCAGAGGCAAATAGAGGGGTATGTAGGCAGCTTAGAGAAATATCTCAAGGTTCAGTCCAAAAATAATTTTCCACCACATCCCAGAGAGAGAAGCCGACCGGACGACGGAAGAGACAGGGAGGAGCGGAGCAGATGGATCTTGGTGACCTGAATCCGGTTAACCAATTTTCGGCCCTCTAGCTTGGCGTGCCAGGAAGGGGATGCGCGTGATCGGAATCATTCCTCACAGGAAGAATCATCCATCCCTTCCGCCCCTGGTGACTTGATCTGCACTGCGGAACGCGTTGTCCGACCCCGGAGGTCTGCCGAGAGACATACCGCGACCAGATGGAGACTGCCCACGACACGATGCTGAAGAAGCCAGACGTGAAGCTGAGGCGACAAAGCTCCGTCAGGCCATGGACAAGACGCGCCACGAGAATAAATGTCTTCGCAACTTGCTAGACAACCCGCCGGAGCAGGGAGTCAGGCCGCACCACCAAATGCCCGAAGGAGGACCCTCCATTACCGTGCAAACACCAGTCTAGCGAGGGACTCCCAAAAAATCACGCCCACAATGAAGAACCCACCAGCTCATCCAACGTGGCTGTCAATTCCAAAAGGCCGAGTTAGGAGGACCCGATACTCCGAGCAAATTTGATAAAGACAATGGAGCAGAAGTTCTATACCATGAGGCCCTGGACCACCGCTGATCATGCCTTCCAAACAGCGAAGTTGTTTCACTTGTCTCCGTTATCAACGGACATCCTCTGCACCTCTCGTCCGGAGAAATTCAGTCCCTCGAAGTTCAAACTCTACGAGGGGAGGACAGATCCTAAAGAACATCATTTTCTATTTCAACAACCCATGTCCGTGGAGGCCGAAGACGATGCCCTACTTTGCAAAGTTTTTCCCGCAAAGCTCAAGGTGGTTCCGAAAGCTCGCCCCTGGCTCCATCTCAAGCTTCCAAAACTTGTGTGAGGTGTTCATCGGTCACTACATTTGCCACTGCAAGCCCAAGAAGGATGTCACCAACATCTTCAGAATGAGACAAACAGAGGGTGAACGGCTAAAAGATTACCTCACACGTTTTAGTACGGAGATGACCCAGCTCAACGAATGTAACCCCAGGACTGCTGCTATGGCCTTTCGATCGAGACTCGTGGCCACCGGCAACTTCTACGAGTCCCTAGTCTGAAAGCCCCCCATCGATATGGCTGACATACTGTCACAAGCCGACAGCTACATCCATTTGGAGGAGGATGCTGCACTCACCACCCGAAGGTCGCAACCGCCGTCATCGTCACAAGACACAAAAGGGAGGAAGTCATCGTCACAAGACACAAAAGGGAGGAACGACCTCTAAAAAACCACCTCCCCGCCCGAAGAAAGGAGATGCCATGACACTAGCGAGGTGAATTACCAGGGAAACAATGTCGAAACAACCCCTCTTACCATCCCGATCAGGCAAGTTGGAAGGCGAACCGCGATAAGGGATTCTTCCGGGCCCCGGTTCCGATCAAATCACCTGTGGAGAACTGTGATTAGAGCCGAAGGTGCGAGTTCCATAACGAAGTGGGACACACCACCGATGAATGTCGTAGTCGTCCACGAGCTCAATGTCCACCTAGGCTCTACTCCCGTCAGACAGAAGCAGCGGCGCTTCACCCCGAAACGTAACAAGATCATATCGGACGAAATCGATCGTCTCCTCAAGGCAGGGTTCATCCGAGAAGTTCAGTACCCGGATTGGATCTCGAACGTCGTCCTCGTTGAAAAGAAGAACGGCAAGTGGAGAGTCTGCATCGACTTCGTCAACCTGAATAAGGTGTGCCCCAAAGATGGTTATCCTCTTCCCAAGGTTGACCAGCTGGTCGATGCGACAGTCGGATATCAACGCCTATCCTTCTTGGATGCCTATTCAGGGTACAACCAGATCCCTCTTCACCCAAAGGACCAAGAGTAGACACCGTTCATCACCGAGCGTGGGCTCTACTGTTACACGGTCATGCCATTTGGATTAAAGAACGTCGGGGCTACGTTTCAGCGATTGGTGAACAAAGTCTTCCACGACCTCATCGGGTGAACCGTCGAAGTTTACATTGACGATACGGTCATGAAGAGCCACTCTCACCACGATCACCTGGTTCATTTGACTGAGGTCTTTATGACCCTTAGAGCGCATCGTATGAGGTTGAACCCAGTGAAATGCTCCTTCGGAGTCTCCTCCGGTCATTTTTGGGTCACATCGTCCATCGACAAGGAATAGCAGCCAGCTTGGTAAAAATCCAGGAGCTTCACGAATCTCCTTTGCCAAATTCAGTGCGGGATATACAGGTGATTACAGGGAGGGTCGTAGCGCTCGCAAGGTTCATCTCCCGGCTCTCGGACTGTTGCCAACCGTTCTTCCAAGCCGTCTAGGCAGGCAAAGGAATGAAGTGGGAGGAGGCACAGCAAGCTGCATTCCGCGATTTAAAGGAACACCTTGCTCAACCGCCGATCTTGTCGGTCCCGGCCGAAGGAGAGGAGCTCTACTTGTACCTAGCAGTCTCTACTACCTCCTTGAGCGTAGTGCTCTTCTGCGAAGACATGGGTCTGCAATGCCCTGTATTTTACACCAGTAAGTCCATGTCCGAAGCCGAGAGTCGATGCTCCTCGATCAAAAAGATCATTCTCGCGCTTGTAGTTACCAAATGGAGGTTGCGGCACTACTTCGAGGCACATCACATTGTCGTCCTCACCTCACACCCTATCCGCATGTTCCTTCACAATCCGGACTTGTACGGACGAACAGCGAAATGGGCAATCGAATTATCACCATTTGATATCGATTATAAACCCTGGGTCGCAATGAAGGGACAAGTAGTGGCGGACTTCCTCCTTGAATTCGATCTCTCAGACGAGATGGAGCACTCGGTGACCGAGCTTGATGACCCTCCGCACCTCTTGGACTGGTGGACTTTACACGTTGATGGTGCATCCAACCACAGGGGGCACGGGGCCGGGATCGTAATCCATACCCCTGACGGGACCAAACTAGAACAATCACTCAGACTCGGCTTCACAGCGTCCAATAACGTTGCCGAGTACGAGGTGCTGTTGGTCGGGCTCTGACTCGCCAAGGCACTCCATGTCAGGTACTTGCGCGTATATTGCAACTGTCAACTAGTGGTTTTATAGGTCGATGGCACCTACGCTGCCATGGACCCGAGGATGGAGCGGTACCAACATATGGTGATCGAGCTATACAAGGAATTCTTTGGATTTGAGGTTCACTACCTCCCAAGAAGCGACAATGTTGCGGTTTACTCTCTCGCCACATCAGCCACCGACGAGGGCGGATACTAGGTTCATTCGGAAGTGTTTGAGCTCCCTTCTATTGATCCTGCCCCCTTGGTCAGGGCGATTCAACGAGAGTCCCCCTGCGGAATGGACGAGATCGAGGCCTTCATTCGGGATGGAACCCTCCCTGCGGACGCCATCGTGGCCCTCAAGCTGAGGCGTCGCTCCGCAAGATACTCAATCATTAACGGGGTGCTTTATCGACGCAACAGGGACGGACCGTTCTTGAGATGCCTCACAAAGAATGAAGCCGAGCCTCTAATGGAGGAAATTCATGAAGGATCTTGCGGCGACCACTCTTCCGGGCGGTCATTGGTGTCGGTGTGTCGGATTCTCTGATTTGTGTCGGGAAGGATCCGGCGGTGCGCGGGTGCGTGCGTGTGTGGGGATTCTTCGGGGATTCGGATCGGATGCGTGCCCTGGCGGGCTCGGTCGGATCGTCTTCTCGGAAGGGTGAGGTGTCGTTCCTGGTTGAGGCGCCCGACAGCGGCTCAAGAGGATTCCAGGGGTTTGTGTGATCGCCACCTGCTTTTTCTAAAAGCAGGAAAAGGTTGGGTTGGATTTGATCGCCTATGTGGGGGAGTTTGTGGGGTCTCCACTCTGAGACACGGATATACCGTACACAGAGGTGAAAAACAGGTATCCTATTATGCTTCCGGGGCTTGACTAAAGCAGTCTTGGGACATAGGGGTGCAAAATGGGGTGTGGATGGGGGGCGGCTAGTGTGATCCAGCCATCGGGTATGGGGCGGCTACTAGGGTTTAGCCGTCCGGAGCCTGGTCTGGTTTGGGCAGAACTTCGGTAGGAAATGGGTTTGGTCTTGGACATAGGCTAAACTAGGTTTAGCCCGGGTTTCTGGAGGGTGGAATGAGAGGGTGTTTTTGTGTAGGGAATGGATTTTTCTCTCACAAAAAAAGGGGCTCTCTTTCTCTCTCTCTTGGGATTTCTAGTGGGGGAAGGGAATGGATATCAAGTAGGTTGGGATTTGGTGGATGTGAATTGATGGATTCTTTAGGCTTGGACCCCCTCTATTTATAGTAAAAGAGAGGCAGGGGAATATCCAGGGGGTAATGGAGTGGCTTGGCTAATAGTGTATGTGATTAGACCCCTCATTAATTCTCTGGTTCTTCTGTCAGGACTAGTTGAAGGGCGGCTAGTTATAACTAGCCGCCCAGGATGGGGCGGCTACTTCCTGGTAGCCACCTCTATCATGACCTGCCAAACGTCTCATCTCTGGCAAGCGGTGGCTTGGGTCGGTTACTTGGGTTGATCCGGCCAAGATAGGGCGGCTAAAGGTCATGACTCACCGCAATGATCAGCATTTAATGCTGCTTTATGTCCCATCCAGGGAAGCGGTTCAAGGTCGGCCAGGGGGCGGCTAGTGCTAACTAGCCGCCTAGTATGGGACGGCTAATTATGGCTAGCCGCCCCTTGCCAGGGACTTGGGATTTTTTGGGGTTTTGAGTTTCTCTTTGGTGAGGTTCTGGTTTGGGCCAGGGTCTGGTTTAGGGTAGGGTTTAAGGTTAGGGTTAGGGTTTCCGGTTTAGGTTAGGGCTAGGGTTTAGGGTTTGGATTTTCGGTTTAGGTTAGTGCTGGGGTTAGGGCTTCCGGTTTAGGTTAGGGCTAGGGTTAGGGTTTGGGTTTCCGGTTTAGGTTAGGGCTAGGGTTAGGGTTTCCGGTTTCCTGAACTTTGGTTCTCTACTAGATGTCCAAATGTGGGATATTTCGGGTGTTACTTGAAGTATTTCTATCTTTCTGGACGGTCAAAATTGGGGTATCTACAATTGGCCCAATCGGATCTTGACCCTAGGTTATTACTGGTTGACGCTCCGCAAAGATGCCCTCAATTTTGCATGATGGTGTAAGCAGTGCCAGTTACATGCCCCTCTCATACACCTCCCGGCCGAGGATCTACATGCCCTCACTGTCCCATGGCCCTTCGCACAATGGGGGATGGACATTGCTGGGCCGTTCCCGATCGCCGCAGGAGGGAAAAGGTATGTCCTCCTAGCAACCGACTATTTCACTAAGTGGGTTGAGGCAGAGGCTTACAAGACCATGAAGCACTCCGACATCAAAAATTTCTTGTGAAAGCACATTATTTGCAGGTTCAGAGTACCCAAAACCGTGGTCGTGGACAACTGGATGCAGTTCGCTAACGCTCATGTTCACGAGTTCTGCGCCATATATGGCATCCGACAACGGTTCTCCTCCCGTGCGTACCCACAAGGGAATGGGTAGGCCGAGGTCACCAACCGCACCATCTTCCGCAGCTTGAAAAAGAGGCTCGAGGACCGGAAGGGGCGATGGCTAGAGGAACTCCTGGGAGTCCTTTGGGCATACCGTACCGCTCGAAGAAAGCCCACAGGGGAAACCCCATACGCCCTCGCCTACGGAATGGAAGTGGTCATCCCCATTGAGGTTGGCCTCCCAACTCTGTGAAGCTCACTTGCCAACTCTGAATAGAACGATGCGGCTCTCACCCAAAATCTTACCTTGCTTGAGGAACGAAGGGAAGCCGCCCTCATCCGCTTGGCTACCTACCAACGTCAACAAGCCCTCCACTTCAACTGGAAGGTGTGCCCCCGATCATTCATGTCGGGCGAGTGGGTGCTTTGACGCGTTACCGACAACACTCATGAACTCAACGCTGGGAAACTCGGAGCCACCTGGAAGGTCCATACGAAGTGGTGGAGGTTTATGGCAGGGGGCATATAAGCTTTGCACACTCAGGCCTCACAAGGTACCCATTTCAACACCATGAATGCTGCTATGAACCTGAGAAAATACTGTGTAGGCCGGGTGACTTTACTTTATAATGTTTAGAGACTTTTTATGATTAATTCATTCCTTTAGCTTATTCCTGCGTGCTCTAAATGTGGATGAATGTCTATAAATCTTGACTCAATACATAGCCGAGCACGTACAACTGCGGGTAGGCCCAATAAATGTTTGCCACCTACCCCTGTACGATCGGCCACCAAAGAATTGTTCCACTCCGGATCTAGCCGCGCATACGTTGCGGGACTAGATGGGAACGGGACACCCATCCACCCTTGTACACGCGGCCAGGTACAGACCAAAAATAAAATTCCTCCAAGGGTAACGTCGTTAGTCGGTTCAAGCCAAGGATCCGACTCATCCTTTCCAATAGGGTGACACCGTTAGTCGATTCAAGCCAGGGAATAACAAAATTCCTCTAAGGGTGACGCCGTTAATCGGTTCAAGTCAAGGATCCGACCCTTCCTTTCCCACAAGGTGACGCCATTAGTCAGTTCAAGCCAGGGAACAAAATTCCTCCAAGGGTGACGCTGTTAGTCGGTTCAAGCCGGAGGAAGGGGAGGGTCCCATAAAGTGATGTCATTAGTCGGTTCAAGCTAGGACCCAACCCATACGATCCCACAGGGTGACGCCATTGAGACGGGATTCGGTCAGGCCCCGTTTCGTCAGTTCGGTCAGCACCGAACTGCACCACGTTCAAATCGAACTGCACAACAAATTGTTGGGTATATTTTTTACTCTCTTATTGGATACTGATGATACTTAGGAATTCATATTTTCTCCAATAGTTGATTGAATCCAATAAGAAAGTAAAAAAATATACCCAACAATTTGTTGTGCAGTTCGATTTGAACGTGGTGCAGTTCGATTTGAACGTGGTGCAGTTCGGTACTGACCGAACTGACCATAGTCGAGCACTGACCGGATCCGAGCCCGACGCCATTAGTCGGTTCAAGTCAGGGATTCAACTCATAGGGTCCCACAGAGTGACGCCGTTAGTCGGTTCAAGCTAGGGATAAGCAAAATTCCCCTAAGGGTGACGGCGCAAGCCGGTTCAAGCCAAGGAAACAACCCAGAAACTCCACAGGCCGCATCGTTTACACAGTTCGCAACAAGGAACGACTCATGCCCTACCAAGAACACGGCCTGAGAGACTCCACAGCTGAGTCATTGACAGGCCCGAGCCAAGGGGGCAGAACGAGACTTTGATCGAAACTGATACAATGAAACAGGGACAAGATGTATACTATTCAAATGACTCGAACAGAGATACGAACTCAAATAGTGAAATTCATTTTCATTAACATCTTTCCTAGATCTATTACAAAAAAAATAAAAAAACTACCACCATCGTCGAGCACCACTCGAGTGATAACAACAACGAGGGGGTACCTCCGGGTACTGCCTCGGGCTGAATCCCTCCGCCGCATCAACTTAATCCGGATGACTATGCCTCGGGTGGCCCTCCGGCAAACTGACGGAGTCCCAACCTTCGCAGAAGCTCCTGGCGTGAGTCACCCTCAGGACGGCATCGATATGGCCCTCAAGATCACCCTCAGAGGCCTCTCGCTCTAGCGCGCGCGACTGCCATTACTCATCACGCTCGGCCTCCAGCCGAGATATTTGGACAAAAGCGTGCATCACCGAATCCTCGGCGCGGGCGAGAGCGTTAGGTGAAGGCACCCTGGGGGCAGGGACGGGACTGGCCGGGGCAGGATCCTTGACATCCTTGAAGTCCCAGTCGATCTCGTCATTGTCCTCCCCCTCCTCTGAAGATGACTCAGGGTCCGCGCCAGGACGACGACCACTGGCTCGTGATGGACCCTCATCGTTTGGCGGTCTCCTCGTGTAGCACCACGCCAGCAACCCTTCGGCATCAACCATCGGGGTGTGTACGTCGATCGACGAGGGGAACGAAGCGGACTAGACGAGAGTCTCAACTGCTAGTTTAACCGTCAGCTCCATGAAAGGGACCCGGGAAGCCGACAACTCCCTACCCAGGTCGACGCATCCTACATGGCACGGTAGCATGCACGTAAGGCTCAAAAAAAGGGGGGGGGGGCGGAGGTGTGCGAATACTTACGAATGATCCCGAACCTCGTAGGCACCAGTGGCACACCACGGATCGGGCATTGCCACGCCCCGCCCACAGCGACAACCTCCTCCTTCCACCTCTGGTCGACATCAGGGAGTGAAAATAGGATGCGACGCCCTCCGTTGGTGACAAAGTAGAAGTAGCACCTCTCGTGCGGACACACCGCGAAGCGGTAGCAGTACATTATCTCAGCAGTCCTGAGACCATATCCCCGCGTCTTGTTCAGGTAGAGCGCGGCATGAAGGACTGGAAAACGTTCGGATGCACCTGGAGTGGCACGAGTCCGAAGTAGGTGAGGAAGGTGGAGATCAGGGGATGAAGAGGGAAGTGAATGACTGAGAGATGGTGGTGAGAGAAGTACACCTCTCCCGGACGGAGCCCCTCTCCGTCCTCGATCCCGGGGGTATAACGGACCCTCCTTTCGAACACTCCTCGTGGGAGGCCAGCCATGGGAGACAAACGAAAGCACGAAAGCACATAGAAAGAGAGAGTTTAAGAGGAGAGAGTCGAGCGATGGTTTGGCCAGCCTCCCCTTGCCTCCATTTATAGTCGCAGCGGCGACCGTCCCGATCTTCGAGTGCCCACTAGCCTCTCCACGTATCCCCTAACGCCACCGGAGCGTTAAGGCACCTCGAGACGAAGCAATGAGCCCCCAACGACGGCTCGAGGGGGAGGCAAGCGTCAATTCCCTCGAAAACCATCACTTCGGTCAACGAGCGAACAACTAACGCGACCGGATGCCTTAACTCTCTTAGGAACCCACGCCTCGAGACGCGAACGACCCAGTTGACGCTAGCCCCTCGAAATCCTACAAGCCGCCACTGTGAAGGAATGCGCAGAGACTGACGCAAAAATGTTCTTCGGGCCGGCCTTAGTCCCAATCATGTAGAAAAAAGGGGTCATTTGTAGAGCGCAAAAGTAAGGCCCGTTCGTCAAGCTCCACGTAGAAGCGGGCCATGACCTGTTTAAGGCCGACCCGTGACCCATTTTAGGAAGGCCCACGACCCGGATCGCCTACCACAGCAAATCCGGCCTGTCGACCGGTTAAAATCCCAATCCAGTCAAGCCTATTGACCTCCCAAATGTTACAATCCAATAAATCTAGATTCATCATTATCCTAACCCACTAAAATGCCGAGGGATGGGATCTGTGACTAGATCAACCATTGAATCTCGGCACTTCTGGATTGTGAGTAAGGTCAATCTCTGTTAAATCAAATTGATGATCATGATCAGAGACCCCATCTAATCCAAAAAGATGTGATCTCCAGATCTTGAGAACACGATAAAAAGGAACTACGTATGACTTGACGATAAAAAGAAATATCTCAAGGTTTAATCAAAAAATAATTTTTTACCATATCATAGAGAGGGAAGCCGGTTGGACGAAGGAAGAGACAGTGCGGAGCGGAACAGATGGATCTTGGTGACCCGAATCCGGATAATTAATTTTCAGCCTTCCAGTTATGGATTAGAAGTTATGAATCAACTAATAGCCTATGGATTTATATATAAAACTGTCGGATCTCAGATCCATTGTATGTCCGGGTCAGATCTAAATCTGGCCTGATCTAGATCGGGTATGGTAAATTAAACGCATAATCGTGTCCAGGTCAACTGCCCGCCCCATTTACATGCTAGTTACTAGCAATATATATAATTTAATACAAGATGGAAATTATTGAAGACTCATCAGGTAATAAACACCACCTGATTGTGATCAGAGGGTGGGGTTTCAAAACCTTTCATGAAGGAAAAGAAAAGTAGATGGGACTCTTGAACTGTCTCAGTTTGACAATCACTGATGTACGTGATAGTGCGCATGCAAATCCATCACATATCACCAAATTAGACATCTCATGAGAAAGAGCTATGATTCGTTTTAATTATGAGATCAGAATACCACATTTCCAATACAAAGAATATATGATGGTTTAATCTCCACATCAATCGACTCCATAAAGGGTTTTGAGAACTGTTTGTTTTCCAATCAGAGCAACTCAAATCATGTAATGGGTAATTATGGGATCAGAAGACACATTTCCAGTACAAAGAATTTATATGATGGTTTAATCTCCACATCAATCAACTCCATCAGAGCAACTCAAATCGTGTAATGGGATATGAAACTAATGGTCTAGGTGGAGGTTGCTTTATTCTTTGTTGTACAAATCCCTTTAATGCATAGATCTCCAACAGTAGTACTTTTTCTTTTTCTATGCTAATCAAGCTTTTTAATTCATTTGACCAAGTCACATTCATGCTAGAATATCATGAATGATATTAGCTATGTACCTGGAGTATAATATGGTGCCACCAATCCCAACTTAATAGAGCCAATAATGATGTACATTATTATTCATTTTCTTAGTTTGACAGGTTTATATTTTTTTATGTATATGTACTGTATTTTGTCTTCCTATATATCTTGAGGCTCTCACATAACAGTGATTTTGTTTATGTTAATTGCTATACATTTTGATATTTGTACAAATATTTCGACCAATTAAACTTTTACCTGGCAAATGATTTTTTATTGCATGTAATTGTACAAATCTATAAATAAAATAAAAAAGATATTTATCTACTTATTCATGTTATGATTTGTTGGCCACCTCATAATAAAGTTCTCTGTCTTGAATGTGTAGAGACACTTGTACATAATGTTAACCAGATCTTTACTAGTACTAGAAAAGCTTAAACATCACGTATTCTTAAATTATTGAACATAAACCCACAAAATCAACTCATAAGACTGTACACACAATTTTTAGCAGTCGCGTAAATGGTAAAACTTGATCCCCACATAGGGGATCAAGTGTTCCACATTGCTACGCCAATGACCTTTCTACTAATGTTATTGATTATGAGCTAATTAATAGATGCTTTAATTCTGTTTATACATATTCTTTACTATTTTAAATGTAATAGCCCCAAGGTGTCCCATGTATGGACAGCTTATGTGTGAAATATCTGAGTAAAATACATGCACACGTAACACACATCTCCAAGGCAAAGTGTGTCAGTCCCATAAATATTATCATATGTACTGTATACTGACTATATATATAAAATTCGTGCAAATAATTAATCAAAGTATGAAGAGAAGAGAAGAGAAGAATACATTGATAAAGGCAAAGAAGGTTGAATTGCAAATGTCAAAAGTGTTGTTTCCTAGAACACGTTTTTTTAAAATAACTGAATCGTACACTGAAACTAGACCCTCCAAAGGTTTAAAAAGAACTGGGGATTAAAGGGCTTCAATTCATGGAATAGAAATGCCTAGGAACACATGGTTTGTGTGTACATATGTATGTGAGAATCATTCATGTGGTCTATTTTAAAATGCATATATGTTTTAATTTTTTTTTAATGAAGTAAATACCATTTTTTGAAATAAATTAAAAATATACTTATAGATGCGGGACGCATGGGGTGTGGTGTAAAAAATGTTAGCTAGGGGCAGTCATTTCTGCTCCTTATTTTAACAGTTCTAACATTTTAATTTTTTTGAAAAATATATTTATTTAATGAAATACATATTTTTTAAAAAATAAAATGTATACTCAAGTGAATTGAGTATATAAAGTTTAGGAACACCTAATTAATGTGTGCGTGTGTGTAAATTGAAAAAAATGATAAGAACTATCATTCCTGCTGTATGCTTTGAATTCCTAACATGTTACAAATTTTTTGAAAATATTTTTTTTAATGAAGTAGATATCCTTAAAAAACTGTGTATATACTACTTGAAGTGAGCAAAACATGATTGATGTGTGTAAAAAATGTCAAAGGATAATCGTTCCAATTGTCTGTTTTGTAATTTTATTATTTTTATAAGAAATATAATTTTAATGAATTAGATATTTTAAAAATAAAATATATATTTAAATAAATTAATAAAATTATTTTTGGTTGTTATATACTATGTTAGAGAAAAAAGAACAGCATAAATGAGATTGTACATATGTATCCACATCAATCTCCCACTAAAAAGTGCCAAGTTCATCACACACTCTCTCGCTCCATCATTGTATCATATAAATAATCATACATAATCATACAAGAGAGAGTCCGTTAATGGTGTATAATAAGTCAAGCTACCCCATCTTTTCTTTATTTCACCTCTACCAAGTCAATCCATGTGAACTGATTTATCAAATACATAAATAATATCATCTCCCATAGCTACTAACCCCAACCAAAGCAAAAACAACAGTGCTCTCTTCTTCTTTTTGGAATCCCCACCAAAAAAAAAAAAGGACTTGAATTATTTTCCCCACTTTGAAAGAGAGAGTTTTGATACACATAGACATAAGAGAGTGTGTGAGATAGAGATGGACTGAAAAGAAAAAGATCACCTCCACACATCAACTTCCTTGAATGACCTTTTCCAGTCCTATCACAGACAATGTACTTGCAATCAACTGTTGAGACCTTCTGTTTTTACCCAGCTTTCTGTCCCATCCTCCCAATATTCCAAGGTTGTGGATCTCATTGGGTCTGCTCCCAATCCACACAACACCCCCCACCCACCCACCCACCCAACCCCTTCTCTTTCATATATTTAGCTTTGCATACTTGGTTCTGTTAAATAACAAGAAAGAAATAATAGAAACACACAATTTTTTAAAAAAAAGCAAGTAACCAAATCCTCCCCACTAGAAATGAAAGGTTTATAACCAGACCTTGAACATACACTGAACCATCAATTTCAATTTTTTTCTTTTTTTGTTTTGTTTTTTCTAATGTTTTGTTCAAGGTCTTGTTATAAACCCCTCCTAGTCTCCCCAAATGAGGTCCCACCCCAATCAAACATGTTGAATGGATCCATGGACTTGTTGTTGTTGCTGTTCTCCCTTTCTTCACCTGTTGTGAAGCCCTTGGAGAAGATTAGGTTTAGTGGGTCTGTCTCCAACTCCACCAAGTCTCCGAAGAAGTCATCGTCAACCGACGACGTCGGGTCCGGTACCATCGGCTTATAACTGCCCTGGCAAAACTCCTGCTCGAATTCAAATTCCTCGACGGATACCACATCGATCGGCCTCTCCAATTCTCCGATCTCTTCTTTCACCGGAGCAGAATTATTCGATATCGTGGTGGAGGGGGTGTCTTCGGGCGGTGCGGCGTCCGCCTTTTGTTCTTCTTTGATGCTTCTTGGTCTTTGAGTGGATGGGGAGGCAACCTTTGAAGCTGTATTGTTGTTGTTGTTGTTGTTGTTGTTCTTTGATGGCTGAGAACGTGTTGATCCAGCGAGTGCATTGCGTTGCATTGGCCATGGATGGTTGTGCTCGGATGTGTAGGTGATGACTAACATGTTGGGATCAGTCCGGCTCCGTTCGACTTGTTTCCTCGCCGAACAACCTTTGGAACTGCTGCACCTGTAATAGCCTCTGGAATTGATAATAATGTGTGTCAATTTTTTTTCAATGGAATACCATATTGAGAGTTTAAAATATGATTGATGATCAATGTAGTTTTGAATTATGAAAATGTATGGGCAGTTGAATAGTCTATTTGTTTAATTAGTTTTGATGATCTGACAAGTGAAACATGAATGTGTAGTACTAATTATCTATTTAAGGTTGCCTTCACAGAAAGATGTGTTAAGAAAATAATAGAGAAAGTTCAAGAAAAGTAGATAGATTTTTTTTTCTCGTGTTTCTTAATGCATGCATTGATTTTTCTTCCTCTCATTCTGGGCTAAGAACAACTCAGTTAATTGGAGACCTCCAATTTTATAATAGAGTGGGCATGAATATGAGGGGGAAAAAAATTAAATGAATTAGTGCTCATATGATTAGTTAATTATTACCTTGGATAGGGAGAACCCTTGATGGGTTTTTGGCCATACTTTCTCCATGCCCAAAGATCAGATGGAACCACTTCTCCACTTGGTCTACTGGTTGCAGCTGCTGGAGCTGGTATGCACACCACCTTCTTTGCCTGGCTCTTCCTACATCAACCCAAACAAAAAAAAAAGAAAAAAAATAGAGAAAAGCTTGACTTCGTCTTGAAGAAGTCCAAAACCAGATGAACAAGAAATCTAAAAAGTTGTACTTGGGCTCCATACATTAATTCTTGTATGATTGATGCTTGTCATCAAACAAAGAAAGATCGAAAGGAGTCAATTATACATGGAAAGACTTTGGGTTCACTGAGACTGAGTTAGGCAGCCAAAAATTTCAGATAAATACACATGAAAGTTAGGTTTTATGATTGTTATCATAACAGATGCACTAATCATACCTTTTCAATAAGGGAAGTTTTTGTATGTCTTGCGAAGTGACGACATGAAAACCAAGTACATGGTCTGTGTTCTCTCACATTAAAAAAAATAAAATAAACCTCAATATCCTCCAAAGGCTTTTAAACCATGATGAGTGTTTCATTCAATCGTTTTATGAATTTCAAGGAATCCGTTGATAGAGCGACCAAATAATTAGTATCAGAGCGATTTGGATCCCAACAAAACTTAACCCACTTTTAAAATTTGATCTACTTTGACTATAACCAACCAAATTTCAAAAAACATTAGCCTACAAAACCCAAAAGGTTTCTATATATTATAAGTTAATTTGGAAAGAAGAAATATCAAAGAACAAGATTGTTGTATTTACGCATCAAAAAAAAAATATTGAATTTTCAAAATAACTCTTGTAGCAAGCACTTCATCCATCAAATGGTTCATCAAAAATCCTCCAAATAAAAAAAATCCGAGTAATCTTAGAATGCTCTATAGATAAATTACCTCCTCTTAATGCCCACGGTGCGAGGCGATGAGATCTGCATCCCGCCCGCCTCAATCGACACATTACCAATCAAAGCCGAGGACTTGATCCCTCTCGGAGTTGAAATCGCCACCCCCATCGAAGGCAGAGGCGAATTGCTCGAAGAACACATTGAATCAGCCTTACCATTCGTCGGAGAGATCTGAAGCATCCGGGAGAAGATGTTGCAAGGTCTCTTCATCTCCTCCCCAAGCATCATCTTCTGTAGGCCTCCATCACCACAATCTGCATTCGTATTCCCAAAACCTCCTCCCGAAGAGTCCGGTCCATCGAACATAGCACCTGAGCCTGCTATGTTGAGCTCGTGGAGCAACGGATCGCGAAGGTTCGGGAAGGTGTCGCTGTTGAAGTCATTGATGGGGAGATCGGGTTCAGAGGGGAACTGCCAGTCGAAGATGGGGTGGTGGTTGGGGCTCATGACGAAGCCTCCGCCGCTCGCCCGGACTACGTCAGCTAGGTCTCCTTGATCATTCTCCATTCGCTTCAAGAAGTAGCTGCACATACTACTATGTATCACTTCCCTATGAAAATCAACACATTAGACTGAGCTTTGAATAACAAAAGAAGCTTCAATGGGTGGTTTGTTTTTGACTAAGGGTTTCAAAAAAAAAAAAATTAAGAAGGGAAGGGTTTGAAGAGAAGAAGGAGATGGTTTGTTGTGTTTTAACAACAAAGGGGAAAGGAAAACAAATGGGCTCTACTTGGAAAACAAGGGGAGCAGTTCCTGAAGAAGAATTGATTTTTTTATTCGAAGAGACAGAGAGAGATTATGTTTTATATTGTTTAGCATATCATATAACACGCTGACTTTGTTTTTCTTATTAGGCTCTTCTTCTCCATACGCAACAAAGAAAGATAGAGGGGGGAAGAGAGATAGAATGTGTGTGTTTGAAAGAAAAACTTTGAAAAACAAGGCAAGGGAAAAGTGAGAGAAGGGGAAAGTTAAAAACTCAAACAGTGTGTGTTGTACATTTCATAAACCAAAGCTATTACACAGCGTCCATGGAAACAGTCTATATACCTTAATAGCTATTTGACGCAGAAAGCATATCTTGTTAGCAATTTTTTACATCTTTTATTCAATAGATCCATGCGAAATATCATGAAAATATGTAATTTTAAATATAAAAATATATATCTCATTAAATAAGATTTATTATTAATTTTAAAATAAATCAAAACGTACGACTCTTAGTACATGTGAGAGTAGTACATACTGTCCCTAATATTATTCTTCATGGAAACCACATTTGTATGTTTGTGCAATTACATGAGTGAGAGTTACTTTTTGTGTAAACCATTTATTTTATTTTTCCTTCTCCATTATTTATTTTTCTTCTACAGGAGGAAGGTGGTTTTTTTTATTTATATATTTAGATATCATTACACACAATCTTTAATTGGAGTATGTACTATATTTTTATTGAAAGTATTTCATTATATAAATTAAAATATATATTAAAAAATTCAAAACATTTGAGGATTATACATAGAACTGCATATGAAAACCATAGCGTCCTAGTTTATGATATACCATAGTGATATCGTTTCTATTTTATTATATGCTTTAGTTCTTACTAAAAAAATTATCACTTGGTAAGTATAGCTACAATTTCTAATTGTGCTTACGCAAATATGATAAAACACCCATTAAAATAAAAGCTTATGCATATCCAACGCATCCATCAATATTTTTCATTTTTATTTTTGTCACTGCACATAGAAATTCAACCAAGCATGCCTAAACAGAAAGATTAATTTGAGTAAGCTTGTGTTAGGTCACCAATACAATAAGAATTCCGTACAATGGATGGTCACATGTGTCCAAGATTCTTTATCACAGACCATTAGACTAAGATGCATGACTTGCATTTTTGCCCCCTATTGATTATGAAACCCTAACAAATGATTATGAGTTATTTAGAGTTAGATATCATGTGCTTGTGGTATTATAGCAGGTGTAATGTATTGAGAATCTTCATTTTCTGCCACTATTATAAAAATATTGTATGATCATGTGTGACCATCTGACTAATTAATACAGATATCCTTGTTTAATTTTCTTGGTTGAAGATGTGTACACTACTACAATTTGGATGAGAATGTGTAGAGGTCCTGGAGGCTAGAGTGGAATGAAAATGGAAATGTTGGAATGAAAGGATTAATCGATCGATCGAATCAAGAAAAAATAATAATATAGAACACAATTTTATAGTGCAATTTAAAGGGATTTTTATTTATTTACAAAACTATGTGAAATTTAATTCATAAGTAGCTGTTGAGTAAGAATTTGCATCTCTAAAGTGGAAATAAACCAATGCCCAAGAAAAAAATATATGAATGACTGGTTCGACCATATATATATGCTGAACTGATTTATATACTGTTAATGTTTTTCTTTTCCTATAAGGAATTTCATGTTTCATCAATGTGACCTATATATTGCCCCGTTTGGGAAGCGGAATAGGCGGGGGTATAAGCGTAGTATAAGGGTGGTATAAGAATGGATAAGGAAAATGGTTGTTTGTTTGCAGAGTATAACTTGGTATTACTAAGCCAGTTTAAATGACTATAAGAGAGTATAACAATTCTAAGTAACCCCTAGGATAAGTTATACTCACTTTATCTATTTTCATGGGCTCACATGTCAAATCAACTTTTTACATCTTACCACATTAAATCACCTATTAACACCTCTTATACATCAAAGGGTCCACATGTCAAATCAACTTTTTTACACTTTATTTATATTTTATTTTATTAACCAAACAACCAACCTTTATTCTTACGTTTTCAATGAGAATAAAAAAAATACAACCAAACAGAAAATCTCTTATTCATGTAGATTTGCTATTAATACTGGCATAGTTATCTATCCAGAATAACTCAATTCCGCTATCCAAACGGGGACTACATGATTGAGCTGTGCCTTCTATGAGATTTTACATTAAATTTCAGTGTATACGTTATCTTCATTTTTAATTTTGGTACCATTTGATGTTTTCTATATACATATTTTTTGGAGGTTTTTTTTTCACATTATACATAGTCAATGACATCGAGTGTTTTGCAATAATATATATTAAAAATCATATAAAAGTAGTGTTAAATATATAATTTTCTAATGACAACTTCCCCATTTGTTAAAATTTCCAAACCCAATATATAAATATTGTTGATAATCATCAATAAATAAGCACCAAGCCACCATTCATAGTTATATTCATGTAACACATTCCCAATCAGATAAAATCTATACTAACCATGCAAGTGGTAACTCTTTAAATAAGTGATGGAGACAGTATTAGTCATTTGAATTCTACCTTGTTAGTATAAACAATTTATATATATTTATTATTAATTCACTAAACAACTTGCACTATTCTTTTTAATTTTGTGAAGATAGATAAGATTTGACATCTTTTGAGTAGACACTAGGTTTCTTTCTTGGGAGAGTTACTTTGAATCAGTCTTTGCATCTTCAAATGCATTATCTCCATTATATATGACAATTCAACATTTGATATATTAAATTATTTAATTTTATCCTTATGAGGTAATTAGGTTACATAATTAATACTTATTTTTTAAAATAAAAAATCATGAGAAAGCCAGAGAGGGAGATGGATTTGATGTTGTGAACTGCGCAGATCATGTTAATGATGGATTACTTTAGGTGGCACTTCTTTTGGGGAATGGTCATGGGGTTGACCTCAGCATGTAAAAACCCTTGAAAAAGATTATATGAAGTCAAACTGATTTGACTACTACTAGATCATACATATTTGATTTATTTTTAATTTTTTTGGGTGGGTCACATAGTCAATTTTTTCAACAACTCTTCTCCACAAATCTTCAAAGACCACCATTCAATTTATATTCTCTAATAATTGAAATTAATCTTATTGGCCCCTTTTACATCCACTTTTATTTTTGGATCATAATAAGTTATATTTGTTATATAAAACACTTTTATCCTTAAAAATTTTTTTTGTATGTACCCAACTGAAAATGAGTGGTAATATAAAAGAGATGAGAAGGGTGATTGATGCACCTATATTTTTTTGCTATGTGTAAGGATATTTACTATACTAATCCCCCTCATATGAACTTTAAACTGTTTGAGGATCTAAAATGGTATTCTAATAACACATAGGCTCCATTTGGCGGAACGGTTTCATAGAGTTAGCGGCGGTGGGCACAGACGCTCAAACAAACAGGCTTCCCAGCTTCTGCATTTGAGGGGCAAATGTGCAGTTAGTGTGTATTTTTCGGTGTCTTCACCAATGCTTCAAAAAAAACCCGCTTTGACATTTCTCCCTCGATTAAGCGGACACAGCGGCTTATGAGTGCTCCCAAACATATATATATATATATATATATATATATATATATATATATATATATATATATATATCGGAGGAACCCCATGACACTGTGATTGACCTTACAGTCAAGTTGGGAATGCTATATCTGTTTGTTTGCCCCAATCCCATAAAAAATTCTTTCGAATAAATGTTAACAGACAAGTGGGTAAGTCAGTGTTAAAACTCGAATCCAAGACATACTCTTAACTCATGTAGTTGCTAACATTACTGTTCTCAAATGGTATTAGAACATCAAATTATCTTTATGCCATGATTACAAGTGTCAATGTACTACTGGCAAGGGGACTCATAATTTCCTGAATATTTGTTTAGTCGTTACTGTGTGTGTAGTTGATAAATGGACAGAAAACTGTTTTGTTTTTCAGTTCTATTAAGAATTGGGTGAAATGTATATACAAGTCTAAATTGTGTTTGCAATTGTTTTTCGAGGGTTGGATTGGGTAGGTTCTGATTAGTGTTACATGTATATCAAAGTTGTTCATTACAATTATTTCATCATTAACCCTCCATTTGGGGTATGACACAAGCTTATTTGCCCCTCATAGCCGGGATAAATAACAATCATTGCTGAATAAACTAATTTTTGTTTAGTTACTTTTTCTGTAATTCTTATTGAGAAACATAAAAATGATATTTTTGTTATTTGACTCACTTTGGATAAAGTGATGATAAGTTGTGGATAAAGATGAATAATAGTTTACGACTTTATAAATGATAAATATATCATTGCATAAATTGTTTGTGTTTGGAAATAAGTGAGAGATTTATGTGTGATATAATAGATGTGACTATTTTTGAATTCTGTATGAGTGTTAGCTAGGTAAGATAAAAAAAATTAAAATGACAAAGAAAAATATTTTTATCCATTGACATAAATAAGTGCCGACTAACAATTCCTGCATTTTCTTATAATAGTTATAAGGTTTTATCCTAGTTTATCTAGGCATAGCTATTAAGGTATAATTTATTCTAGCAAAACAAACATCATTTTTTTTTTGCTAGCTATTCCACTTTATTCCTCCCTATTCCTTGCTTATGTTCCACTCCAAATGGGGTAAGATATGATTCTAAATGTTATGCTTTGTTTTAAGTTCATGGTCTCATGAAATTTATATGAGGTTGATAGGAACAAAAAATTAGGTTTTTATGAGGTGGTTAAGTAAATAAATTGGTGATGGAGCATGGGAAGTCAAGTACGGAAAACTAGAAAGGCCATGTGAAATATTAACTTCAATTTGTTAGCTGGTAAGCATCGAATGAGTCATTGATGGTTTAGGTAAGACAGAGCTTTACAAAATTGTAATGAATCACTGTGCAAGTCATTTTTAATCTTAAAATAATTAAAATAAAATAAAATAGCAATGCATAATTTTATAATTCACTTTCTAACAGACGGTGTCAATAGGAGTCAATGGCACTGATTAGATGTAGCTTTTAAACAAACAATGATAGATGGGAGTGTCTTAGCATGGGTGATATATATATAATGCTTGACTATCTTGATCTTACAATCTATAACACAATAGTTGGTTACTACAACATACAACTAAATGTGATTTCCCAAGAGATCATTAATTTTATAACAATGTGAAGGATGGTTTATTCACTCATAAATATCTACATATGTGATTTCCCAAGAGATCATTAATTTTATAACAATGTGAAGGATGGTTTATTCACTCATAAATATCTACATATGCAAAGTTTTTAACTTTTAGAAGACTCCATGCTTGTGTGGCAAAAAAAAGTGAAGATATTCTAACATTTTAAAAATCAAACCTTTTAATGAAATTTTCAGAAAGAGCATGAGACAAAGGTGTTAGAAATGGGGAGTCTTATTAGTGTTACAAAATCATTATATAAGTCTTTCATGCAATCTTGGGTAAAGCTTAAGCAAAAAGAGTCACATTTACTAATAATAAAATATTTCCTTTCCTGTAATGTAGTTCAAGAAATAAAAGGGACTAATTGTTCTTTCATGGAATTCAGTGTGAAAAGACAGCCACAAAGATGTAAATCTTAGAAAAGAGGGTCTTTGGTCTTTTTGGGGTTTCTAAGAGCCAGGCTTATTTTATATTTTCTTTCATTTTTATGGTTGATGAACTGTCAAGAGATAAGGTGTGATGCATTATCTTTTTATATTTATGTGGAAAGTTCTTGGCTTCTCCCTACTTGTTTATTAGTTTACAGATCAATCTGTCAACTAATCATACGTATTTAACTACAGATTATTAGATAATTGAGGGTGGTGATGTGTGGGTGTGTACTTTTTGTTTAATTTTTCTTTGAGGGGATTGAAGTTTTCAATGACCCAATGATATATTGAAAGTATCTTTTGTTTTGTTGGGGACCCCCTCTGAGAATCTTTTTATATGGAACCAAATCTCAGTCTCTCTTTCCATACACTCATTCGTATAAAACACACTTTACCCCCCGTTTAGTGAACGGAATAAACGAGTATAAAGGTGGTATAAGAATGGATAGAGAAAATGGTTGCAGGGTATAACTTGGTATTATTAAACCAGTTTAAACGAGTATAAGAGAGTATAACAATTCTAAGTAACTCATAGGATAAACTATACTCACTTTATCTATTCCCATGGACCCACATGTCAAATCAACTTTTTACACCTTATCACATCAAATCACTTATCAACACCTCTTATACATCAAAGGGCCCACATGTCAAATCAACTTTTTTACACTTTATTTATATTTTATTATTTATCGACTAAACAACTCAATCTTTATTCTTACGTTTTCCAATGATAATAAAAAAAACACAACCAACATAAAATCTCTTATTTTTGTGAATTTGTTATCTATACTGACATAGTTATCTAACCAGAATAACTCAATTCCGCTATCTAATTGGGGACTTAAGGAATTGGGATTAGAACCCTTCAAAGAGGCCAGATGATGGCTCAAACCTTATCTTGCCTCCAATTCCTCACCTTCCCTTCATTTTATCCTCATTCACTCTTCCACTTTAATTGCTCATTCTTAAAGTTGATCATGGTGTGGAATCCCTGTCTCATTGGACATCTAAGCTAGTTTGAAAAAAACAATAAGATGTTTTTTTAAGTTATATGTTTGTCAAAGGGAGTGTCTGAGTCACAATTTGTACAATATTGTGCATTTTTTTTATATCTAAAAAAATATTTATCAAATTAAAAAAAAAAGTTCTTGTCAAAGCCAAAATGAAAAAAAGAATGGACAAAAAGTGAGATTGAAACAATTGTCTATACAAATAACGAGTTTGAATGGCAAGGACGATGAACTCCCTTTAATCTCTTATTTCATTTAATATCTAACATGATAAGTTATAGTACTTTAATGACATATCTCATTTCTATCCACTTACCAATAGCATCAAAATTTTGACCCAAAATTTGATCTAATCAATAAAGAAAATGGCAAACGTGTCCTTTTGGCTTAAAATGTATTTGGTATATAAATTGTTCAACGTTTGGGTCACAGGACTAAAAAAATTGCCAAACTAAACCCCTAATGTTATTGTCACAAAAAATTAGATTCACTCACTAGCTTGAATTATATCACATAAACTTTGAGATCCAAACATTCCAATAAATTTGAAACCTGAAAAAAAAAATTCACTCACTTTAATATTAAATATAGATTTTGGTGGCCATTCATGCCAACCAGTTCAGGGAGTAAAATATCATTCTTTTATTATAATTTGTTCTCACAACTCATACGTGGAAAAATAAATAAAAAGACTATATGGATCAACTAAATGTTCATAGGACAAAAAATGGAATTGAAAAATTATTCTGATAAAAAATGGTTACATGATGTGACACATTGTGATTGACCTATTTTTTTGTTCACTGTTTCTAAAAAATCAGTTGGTAACATGACATGTTCTGATTTACTCCAAAGAAGAAAACTAATTTAGAGCAGGGCTCATTCATTTAATTTTTATTTTTAATCTTGGATGTTGATACACTCTCTGTTTTTTACAACCTTATTAATTGCAGTAGCCACATTAGAAACATGATTTATGAAATCAATTAATACAGTATATATATACTTCAATATGTTAATATATATTTTATAACAAAAAAAAAGAAAGTACTACACACAAGACACTGGGAATAACGTTATACTTTTGTCTTTTCAAAATAAATCATGAATAAAGCACTAGATTTTGTTGATGATGAATTGTCCTTATTTTGCACCATAACATTCAAAGTTTTCAAACACCCCAGTCTAAACCTAAGAATCAAGATGCAAATTAATGATGCATGTCTCCCTATACATCCTGTGATGATGCAATTCCATGCCCTATACACCCATTAACACCCTAATCAACCCCTCCCATGTGATGATGTTAATTGTAGGTGTGCAAACCCCAAATTATATATACAAACCCATCATAGAATATCTATAAAACCTACACAATCACACCAATATATATATATATACACACACACATGATTAAAAGATATCAACTTGCCCATGTAGTTCAATATTATTATTTTTCACTGATGTACTTGACTCAAGTTGTGATTGGTCCAATCCAACACATAAAATGAAAAACCCTAGCTAGTTTTGGTTCTCTCTCTCTCATTTATTGTCCTCCATGAGGAGCTCCAGCTTCTCTCACGTTCTTGCATGAATGAAAGACATATATAATCCAACCCCACTAGGGAACAAATTAGCAAACACTGAGATTCTCTCTGCAACAACACTTTCAGTGCCTTGTCTTCCTCAAGTGGCAGTTCTTGCCACCACCACTAACAAGGAATCAGAAGCATCTCCTCCCCCATGTGATCCAAAAAATAAAACAAAATAACATTTGTTTAGTGCACAATTTGCAACACTGAGATTGCCACATTATGTGCTGAGGACAGTCACATTGATCAATGTGATTGTTTATATTAATCTAATAAGATGTGTTGGATTTGTTTAGTCATCATATATTATGTATTGATTAATAAAAAAAAGTCATACTTAGCGGGAAATTACGCGTGACAACTGAGTAAGCCTGTGATGTGGTTGGGACGTCACCGTCGCTGCCGCGGCATTTATTTGTGATTTAATTAGTAAAATATGATAATTGAGGATTAATTAAAGTATAGAAGGTTGTAGCAAAATTATCAGATAAAAAAATGTATTTTTTTTTATTGTTTGTGTTATTTAATGTATGATTAATAATATAATTAACTAACAATATTTATATCTATATATTTAAACTAATGATTTTTTAAAAATATTTTTTTTGGTTTCATGAGAAATATCTATATGTTTAGTATTTATAACTTGGTTTAATATTTAAAATACACAATTTTTCATTAATTGAAAATGTCGTTTAATAATATAATTAATATTTATATCACTTAGGATAAGTATGTGTTTAATTAGATCTATATTCACATGTTGTAATATTCTCATCAAAATCTTTCCAAACAAAAGAAATTAGAGACAGTTTTCTCATTTTTTTTAATTTTTTTTTAAATAACACTCACACAGTTTTCCTATTAATCCTTTTCTTTTACTGTTACCATGAAAATTTCAAGACATATCCAAGACCTACTACCCACTAAAAAAAGGTAGAAAATACATCTTTGACTAAAGCTTATCCCCCTGGTCAAAGGGAGGACCCACAGACATATGGCAGTGCCAAATTATATTTCAAATAAAAAAAAATTAAACCACATATATATTAAGCATAAAAAAGGGGTAATTAGCACTTTTAACCCCGAGAAAATGAATATTCGCAAAAATAGCCCCACCCCTCGAATATTAACAAAAACTAGCCCCGATGAGAGATTACACTGGAGACGGATTATATATATTCCGTCTCCAGTGGTAAATTTTTTTAAACAACCCTAACTGCGCAGCGAGAAAATACACAGGTGACGGCATGTGTACATGCCGTTCCCAGGGAAACGGCCGTTTCCCTGGAAACGGCATGTATACATGCCGTTTCCAGGGCACGGGATATTTATATCCCGTGCCCTCTTTCATCCCCAACAAACCCCATTTTCACCCCCCTTTTTTTCCCTCTTTCATCCACCCACTCCCTATCAAGCCCGAAAATTCAGTTTTTCTCACTTGAAAAACTTTTAATCCAAAGGTAAACATCAAAAACCCTAAATGTTCTTAAGTTTATTTATTTATTTATCAATTGTTTTGATTTTATTGATAAATTTTTTGTTTTTTTATCAAAACCCTAAATGTTGAATGTTGAATATATTTATTATTGGCATGGGTAATGTATCTTGTTTAGTTAAGTTAAATGTTTTTTTTTTGTTTTTAATTTATTTAAAATTTCTTACTTGTGAAAAAAAAACTTTTATATCTTAAAAAATTTGATTATCATTTAAAAACTTTTTAAAAAAATTTAGGGGCCTTCGGAAAAAATAAGATGGCCGCTTAGAAAACATTTTAAAAAATTTGAAGGCCATTTAGGAAATATTGGTTGGATGAATGTTGTAATGGCATGGATGTATTGGTTGGATGAATTTTTTTTATTAGTTTAGAAATATATTTACTAAGTTGAATAGTTTATGGTTTAGATGGTGAAGAAATCTGATATTCCGTTGATGTACTCTTTTAACGGGAGGATTGTTCAACGTGAAGATACTTCATTTTATGAAGGTGGTACCAGAAAAACCACCATCATAAATAAGAAGATCTCTTATGTCGATTTACTCCAAATGATGTACCATTTGACGGAGACCGATCCAAGTCGGTACAAATTGTCCATGAGTGCTGTGCATCCCACTCATGATGGAAAGAGTTTAGGTGCCCCTCTCGAAGATGATATGGGTGTGAAAGTGATGATAATGTTGTATCCTAAACACGTGCATGTCATTCAAATATGGTTAGAGAAGGAAGAGATCATACAAAGAGGTCGTGGTGCGATGAATTATGATGCAGAAGATTCATATCCCTCCATTGTACGTGATCCATATCAACCTTCAGGGTCGTCGTTCGTTCCGTGTACCCAAGAAGATTTAATTGATGCAACACCGACCAATGCCCATGGGAGTGTCAATATATCACGTGTAAGTATTGTGTATTTATAGAATTTTTTTTGGGGGGGGTATTCATATGTGTAAGTATAGTCTATTTGTATTTATAGGTCTCCATTTCATGACATGGGTTGGAATGATATTCCTGACGATATTCAAGTAAACTATGAAACACATCAAGAAGTTCAGGAAGGAGGAGGAGAAGAAGATCCTGAAGGAGGGGATACTGAAGAAGGAGAAGATACCGAAGAAGGAGAAGAGGATCGTGGAGATTACTGGGTTGAAGGACCTGATACTGAGGATGACCAAGATGTGGAGACAGATGCCATCCATGAATATAGTGTTCCTCAAATGTATCCTACACATTTCCTTATGGAGCAAGCAGTGCCAGAAAATGTCCATCCACACATTTATGAAATCGGATCTTCTTCGTGTAATGAACTTCAGGTTGGTCAGCTTTTCGCAAATAAGAAGTCACTCATTAATGCTGTCCGAACTTGGAGCATAAAGAAATGTGTGCAGTGTCAAGTGGTGAAATCAAATGCAGAAAAATACGTCGTTCAGTGCATAAACGATGAATGTAATTGGAGATTATATGCGAAGAGGGAAGGTGGTTCAGAAATGTTTAAGATTTCAACTTTGAGAGTTCCTCATACATGCTTGGATCCTCTACTCAGTTCAAATCACAGACAATTTACTTCTGATTATATCTCACAGCTGATTATGCCAACGATTCGTCATAATTTAAGAATCAGTCCTACTGAGATAATGGACAGGATACGTGCTGATCATCACTACACAATTTCATATTCAAAGGCACACCGTGCCAAATGGAAGGCTATGGAGAGGATATTTGGAAATTGGGAGGAGTCATATGCTGAGTTGCCTCTATATGTTGATGCACTGAGGAGGTCTAATCCAGGAACATGTGTGTTCTTCGAAGGTCCTGTCGTACAAGAGAATGACATAGGTAGACCAATCCGGCAGTTTCAACGTGTTTTTTGGGCATTCGGACCAGCCTTAGAGGCTTTCAAACATTGCCGTCCATTGGTTTGCATCGATGGAACACATCTCTATGGAAAATACAAAGGAAATCTCCTCATAGCTACTGCTTGCGATGCAGAAAATGGTTTGCTTCCGATAGCATTTGCTATAGTTGAATCTGAGAACAGAAGCAGTTGGATCTTCTTCCTATGGAACTTGTTCTTTTCTATTGGTTGTATAAACAATATGTGTGTCATATCTGATAGACATTTGGGCATCATAGCTGGCATGAAAGATATTGAGGTAGCCAATAATGTGACATGACACCATCGTTTTTGCATGAGACACATGATAGACAACTTCAAAAAAAATGTTAAATCAAAGGAGTTGAGTGATCAGGTGTGGAGGGATACCACTTTGAAGTGCCCAAACCAATTTGCTGGTGAAATACGAAAGATTCTTAGTGCCTCCCCGCAAGCTCGCACATGGCTTGATCAAGTCCCTCCACAAACATGGGCCCTTTGTTATGACGATGGTCGTCGTTATGGCACGATGACCACCAACAGAGCGGAAAGCATGAACAGTGTATTGAAAGGTGTAAGAGGATTGCCAGTCACTGCCATATTACAATAGACATTTATACGGTTGTCAGAGTATTTTTATACGAGGCGTGAGTCGGCCGAGGGCATGTCGGGTGAACATGTGCCATCTATGCACCAATATTTGGAGAGGACTGCACATGATGCAAGGGCGATGCTAGTAAGAAGGCTTGATAGGTCAGAATTCAATATCCAAGACAAGAATGCGGTTATGTACACTGTCTTTTTGTATTCTGACCATGCAGATTGTCAATGTCATGTTCCGAGATTGTTTCACTATCCATGTGCACATGTCATAGCGGCTTGCGGGTATGCACGTATCAGTCCTGGGAGATATGTGTCACATTGGCTTTCCTCAGACTCATATAGACACACTTATGAACCCCGATTCCACTCTGTTGATGATAAAAGTCGGTGATGATATGATGAATGTTCAGTTATTTGAGTGTATATCTAATTTGTGTTCTCTTTACAGGTGATGGACATACGTGAGTGGCATGGACCCATGGTTGATGATTTGTTGTATTTTCAGGGATCCCATAGGTGTCGTCATGGATTTGAGGGCAAGGTATGAAAATTGGTCAGTTTTTGAGTTTTAATTATGATATGATGAACTTCATGGATTTCAATTATTCATATATAAATTTTATTATTTAATTAAAAATTAAACTCCTCATTCAGACCGACACCTCGAAGTTCACGATCCACATGTTGGCATTGCGTTACTGGGTCATGGATCCACGCATCGAGCCATACGTGAGGGCGTCAGGGTTGTACTATTTGACACAGATGGGATATACCAGATCAGATCATCGTCTTCTGCAAGCATTGACTGAGAGATGGAGACCAGAAACCAACACATTTCATCTGCGATATGGCGAGATGACTATCACACTTCAGGATGTTGCTGTTTTGACAGGACTTCCCATTGATGGCAAGCCCGTGACCGGTATCACTGATTGCGACGATTGGGCTGGCGTTTGTGAGGAGCTGTTAGGTGTTGGCCCCCCTGCAGATAAGATCAAGGGTGGAAGAATTTATCTCTCCTGGCTTAAAGAAATCTTCAGCATCGTACCAGATGTTGATTTGGATGATGATATCCTCCAGCAGTATGCACGTGCATACCTCTTATTTGTGCTTGGATCGACCATTTTCGCTGATGGCACAGGAAATAAGATACATGCGTGCTACCTTTATTTGCTTGGAGATCTTGAAGATGCTGGCCGATATTCCTGGGGTGCAGCTGCTTTGGCCCACTTGTATAGAGCGTTGTATAGAGGTAGTGTGCTTGGAGAGAAGATGTCGGCAGGATCTCATGGTTTTTATTCTTTGCTACAAGTAAGATTAAATCTCCTAATTTTCTTTCATTCTATTACTTAGCTTTATAACTATGACACTTATGATTTTTTTCTTACGCAGTTATGGTCGTGGGAGAGGTTACACATGGGACGACCGGATTTACATGACCCAGATTTTGCTCTTGGAGATCGACCATTGGGAGCAAGGTAATGTTTTCATTTTATCTCCTTTCGTCAGTTCACAAAAAATAAGACGTTACACTTATTTGGATTTGGATTTCAGGTGGAAGGTGACTCAGAGGTTCGATGAAAATGCACGTGTTCTCATATACTACAGGGCACAACTCGACTATCAGCTAGGGTCGCAAGTGAGTATACAATTATATTTATATTTCACACATCATATAGGAACATGCTAATTGTGACACTAATTACAAACTTCTCATTTTTTGTAGGTTATATGGCAACCTTATGCTTCCACATATGAGGCGCTACCACCTGCATGTATGGATCATATGGAGTTGTGGACGGCTAGGGTGCCACTTATATGCTATGATATTGTGGAGATGCATGTGCCAGATCGAGTCGCACGTCAATTTGGATGGCATCAGGACATTCCAGCTGATGTGGAAGCCATCGACCGGGTAAACAGGGAGGTAGACAGGATGTTAATTGGATGGTTTTTCACAAGACTTATATCGAGCGTTGGGACCAACGCTTGGATCACATCCACTAGTTCTCTGCCACCCGGAGTTCGAGGAGATATATGGAGTGGTACTGGGAGAGAACAGTCAGACACATCACACCTCCACCACCCCCACAGTACCATCCAGGCTATGTCGCACCTCACTCGGTATGAATTTTATGTGTGTGTTAAATTTTTAGAAAGTGATAAATGAATTAATAACAACTGTTAATATATTTAACCTTTTGTTAACAGGGGGGTTATGCAGAACATCAGTGAGGTGCTCGCAAGGGGTTGGTATTATACCCAACTGTGATGAGTGGGGTCGTATCATTGCTGTGGCACGTGACTATGCGGAGGCGATGATGGGAGATAGGGAACAACATTCGAGTACCTCCAGTGCCACTGCAGATGCTGAGGATGCTGAGGATGTGGTGGATTATAGTTTCGCTCACACTGAATTCACAATTGATGAGTTCTTCAGTGATGTACGACTCGAGGCAGAAATCGATGAGCAGCCACAACAATCAGCTCCAGTTTCAGATCAAGCTCCACAGATGACACTCCAGACATATATCCGTGGACCACGCAGGGTTTGGTGTTCTTCTACTACTGTTGGTCGGGGATCGGACGAACAATTTACCACTCCGCCACAATCAGGTGTGCCATCCACAACGACTGACGTACCCTTTTCATCAGCACCTCTTGCTCCAAGAAAAGTTAAAAAGAAAGAATTTATGAAAATATTTGGATGATTGATTGTATTTATGGAACGACATACATGTTTGGAATATTTAGTGATGTACAAATTTGTGTTTATATTTATGCATTTTCATTTGTGTTTTGAAATTACTCATTAAAATGGATCTTTTTGTTCAAGCAGGATTTCATGTAGGTGAACCAAAAAAAAAAGGCAGGGGGGCCTGGAAATGACCTGGAAACGGCATGTATACATGCCGTTTCCAGGTGACGGCATGTATACATGCCGTTTCCAGGGGAACGGCATATACACATGCCGTCACCTGTGTATTTTTTCGCTGCATGGTTGGCGTTTGTTTAAAAAAATTTACCACTGGAGACGGAATATATATAATCCGTCTCCAGTGTAATCTCTCACCGGGGCTAGTTTTTGCTAATATTCGAGGGGTATGGCTATTTTTGCGAATATTCATTTTCTCGGGATTAAAAGTGCTAATTACCCTAAAAAATGTGTATAATTCAAACATAGGCTAGGTAATTTTAAAAAAAATATATTTAAAAACCATACTTGATCGGTAAATTAACTGGTTGAATCATTAACCAGTCTCTAATTAACCCTCAAAACCTAGATAGTAGGGTATAAGAAATGATTTAAAATAACAGTATAAAGCACTTAAGAAAGTGGAATAACTTCTTTGACCGAAGTTCACCACCATGGTCAAAAGGAGGACCCACAAACAAAGGGACTTTTATGAAAAACCAAAAATCCAAACCACATTTATAATGTATAAACTAGGCTAGCTAACCTAAAAAAAAAACCTACCCCATAAGATCCCTCCTTTAAGAAACACACATGCACACATGTGTCAATAAAAAAAAAGGAATTTGACTGACTCCCTCTATTTAAGCTGTCACCAGCCCTAAATAAGTGATCCTACTACAATAAATAAAGAAAAAATTAAAATAAACAATAAACTATATGAAGATAAGCACTTGTGAGAACATGAGAAGCTTTTTTTTGTGGGGACTCCAAATCACAAACCTTTCTCCTCCATCACTCATCCATCTTTGTAGTGTCATTTAAATTTTATTTAAGGATGACAACAAGCCTTGGAAGGCGTGGCACGTGCTTCAATCCTATGTGGTGATATTTTTTTTTTTTTTTTTTTTTTTTTTACAAAAAATCAAATAGTTGCGAACTATAAGCGAGGATGCAAATAGGATTGTCCCTAACATTTACTATTTTATATCTTAATAAGCTATATGGAGGTCAGGGTCTTCTTCTATGATACTCTCCATTGTGTGCACACCATTAATGTCCAACCCCAAACACTACAAAGCCAAACAAACAGTCCTCTTTTTCCAAGCACACCTTGTTTGTCATTGTTGGAAGTTCTCAACAAAGAACAAAGGAATACACAGGGTGGGGCACTCAACAAGACCACAAAAAAAAAAAAAGCTTGAAAACTCATGGGGTTTTTGTTTGGGAGTGAAAGTAGTGCTTTCCACAACACTGTTGGAGGAGTTTAAATCAATTTCGTGTGACTTGTCCTTTCAGATGGACAAGAAGAGGAGGGGAGGAGGATTGCCTAGGAAACTATATGATCTTAAAAAGCATTTGTTACACAGTGTTTGTACACATCTATATCTATGTGGGTCTTTCACAACTCATGGTTTTTTCTAACACTGATGTTATTTTGTTTAAGTGAGCTACTAATCCAGTTGCTATAAAATAATTCTCTGATGCTTATTGCAAACTCTAATCCCGTGTTTGGTTTGAGAATAGGCCTGAAATAAGTTGGAATTAGTCGGAATAGTCTTATTATGGATTGTTGGATAGCTTAAATAAATAAGAATCTATATGCCGACAGTATAAATTGGTGTATGGATTCTAATTAACCAATTTCTGAAATTAAGTTATTTCATGTTATTTAACCCAAAAGAATAGGTTGACTCACTGTCAAATCAACTGTCATCACTTTTATAAATCAACTGTCAAATCAATCGTCATCATTTTTTCACATGTTATAAATCTTTATCAACGCTTTATTCACATTTTATCCAAACAACAAAATCTTATTATTATGTTTCCCAACGAGAATCATTCAAAACACAACTAAACAAAAAATAAATTTATCATTAATGTTTACTAAAATAATCATAAACCTCACATTATAACTTAATTCTTGAACCAAAGGCCAAAAACATGACAAATAAAATGCCTCATTAATTCTATTATTACGATTACGACATGATATGACTCATGTTACATCAACAATACATCAGTTTCAGAATCACCCTAATGGCATGCGAACTTTGTGTAGGGGCCCACCGAAGCGGGAACTCTGGTGCCCGTCGAACCCGCCAAGGGGGCGGGGCCCGCGCACGACAGGCGGTCGATCCCTACCGGACGGACAGGATATGACGGGACGGGGTTCAAAAGGCAGGCTCACGTGAAGGGGATTTTTATTTTCACAGGAACAATGTTTCCTGGCTTTTCTTTCACAGCCCTCCCACACATTTAATCCCTCTCTCATCACTTGAACAGAAGCATAGAGTGGTGGTGGACACCACTACACACCACTAAAAACCAAAAGCAAAAGATGAGATCCTTTGCAGGGATGGTACTCCATCTTTTATGTTCAGTCTCTCATTGTTGTTTTCTCTGCTGAAATGATTGAATTCCATGCAATTGATAAAAGTAAAGGCCATGCATTGGAGATTTTTTTAATAATTTTTACAGTCTCTTGCAATAAAAAAATGTGTGTAATATTTACCTTGTGAAATAAAAGGTGTGTATAATAATAATTATAATTAAATGAATAAAATGCATTCATTTTATGTTTTCTTAATATAATACATGCTAACATAATAAAATCTTACTCCAAATACTTAGATTAGATGACATGACGTCAACAGAAGTGTCTGAATGTAAGAGAGCTGAGGCCAGACACATCAAATCCAGGCTAAAACAACTAAATCACAAGCTCAAAACCTGTTCAAAGTGCTCATTGACATCATATTCCCCCATATATCACCCTATCCTCCAGTGTTTCAAGCTAGTGCCTGTCTTTTTCCCATATTCTACCTCTGCTAATACTAGCCCCTGTTTGTTTCACGGATAAGAAGGTTGATACAGGAAGAATAGGAATAATTTTGGGGGATAAAACACGTTTGTCTAGCGTAAGAAACAATAACAGTTATACCATCATAAAGTAGAATAATCTTAATGCTATAGTTGAGGAAGATAAGTATATTCTTATCTGTCTTTATCCATCCAACACTATAATGATACTCTAATAAAACAAACTAAACATGTAAAGATCTATCTAGATAGAGAGGAATAACAAACAAAAAATGACCTAGTAACTTGCCTAGATATGCTATCAATCCAACATCAAATATGGTGGAATCATGAAAGGCAATGGGGTGGGGATGGTAGTTTCAAAGATTATCAGTTGTGTACAAGTATGGAAGGATGCAAGCATTCAATTGTGTACGAGTATGGATGTATGCACAGTGAAACAAAAGCAATCAATATCAAACCCTGTAATTAAATCATTACATCTTATTATTGTCATCAATGAAAAAGAATCAACATGTTTGACATATAAAACAAGGGATTCGGGAAGGTTGGGGGAAGGAAGATTACAGAGGAAGATTTACAGTGGGAATGAAAAGCAATCCTCTGTCAGTCTCCTTTTATCAAGGTAATGATGTTTGGAAAATGGATGGTCTACTGAAGGAATATGATAGATGAAGCAATATCATTTTATTAATGTAACATTAGAATGACAGACCCAAAAAAAAAAATTGTGTTGGCTATGGACAGTTACTTAAGAGAGCAGGTCTTTTGTAAGTCATCTGTGAAGAGACTGGTACTTAAAGGGGGAGATTTTGTCAGAACGAGGTGATGGCTCAGGGCTCTCAGAACACTCCACCTGCGTAGGCAACAAGTTGAGGAAGCTTCCTTGAATAGGCTGGTGATCTGGATTCGATGTTGTATCTGCGACAGAATGGCAGACAAAAGCATCTCAGAATTGGAGCAGGTCGTTAATAACCAAATTAGGATTCAACTAGATGGAGGGTTTACCGAACAATGTTTTGATTGAGGGCCTCTTTGTTTTGTTAGGCTTTTTCTTCAAATCCGCTGTGCACATTAAATAAGATAATGATGGTCTTGTCAGCACACTGAAGTGAGATCATTTTACTAATCCAATTTTAAAAAAAAAGGGGCCAAGTGAACAAACCGATGCCAGGGACATTGCTGTCATTGATGATTTCAAAGTTCTTGTAGGTATAACCAACAAAATTCGCATCTTTGGATGAGAGCATCTGCATGGTCAATTATTTTTAGTTGCACTGAATGCATAAAAACAATAGTGTACACTCTTGTAAAAAATTAGGATTGGTTCAAAAGCTGTACTGAATGCATAAAAAGTACTGAATGCATAAAAAGTAATTGTTTGTACTTCAAAATTAGGATTTAGTTGTACTGAATGCATAAAAAGTTATTGTTTCTACTTCAAAGGTAATTCGACTCAGGATAAAAAGCTGAAACTGCAGATGGAAGACCATCTTTCTTTTGCTTTTCTACTCTTTTCATTATTAACAAACCTAATGAGAGAAATTAAACATATTAATACAGCACTATGTAATTAACTAATTATGTAATTATATAACTAGAATTAGTTAAATTATACTACATTTCCATATCCTTGTAACAGAAAATTGGAGTATTTATTGAACTATGAATTTTATGATCCAAATGGTAAGTTGTATTTAGACAAACATATCGTGGAGCATGGGGAATCAATGAGAAAAACCTAAAGCATGAAGCTTTTCCAATAAAGATGGAAGTTACTTGTTTTCGCCACACCAAAAAAAAATGTGACCCACCTCCTGGCAGCATAACTTTTCTGGAACAAAACTAACTACCAGCATATTTTTTTAAAGTTTCATCTTAGTCCATTTTGATTGTGAGTTCCTTAACTAGAATCCCAAAATTCAAATGCATCACATAATGACATAAAACAGGCACAGACATGCTGAAGTAATTTACAGTAAATGTTGCTGACAGCAAAATTGTAAAATTACCTTTCTCCAAGGACCTCCTTTTGAGGAAGATTGCATAGCAGCCCCTGACTGCATTGGCAGCAATGGACAAAAAGAGTCACAACATAAGGATGACAACATGATACATGAAGCCATTCTAAACAAAATAATTCAATATTAAACTTTTACATCTAAGTGAAAATTGAGAAAAAATGAGAATAAAAATAAATTGCGAAAGAATTTGAACTTTGATTGGATAATGTAGAATAAAAATATCATAAAATTTAACTTCATTTGCAATGCGAATGTCCTGATTTCATCTTTAAAAGGAATATAATATACCATATATTTTTCAATACCATCGTAATAGAACTTTTACATTACATATCAATGCTTCCAATTGACAAAACCCATCCATTGCCTGATAAAGTGTGATAAATATTAAGTAGCTAAGTCATAGATAATAAAAACTTCTCATGTTGGACACCCAATTCCAGGGGTCCTGTTTCATAATTTTATAGGGATGGAAACCCATTTCCATACCATAAAATAAAATGTACAGGGAACCAGACAAACTTGATCTTGAGTTATACAGAGGTGAGGGTTTGGATCCTAGTAAATTAATGAAAAACAGATAAGTTTTAATTTTTAAGGGCAATCATGAAGAAACATTCTAGTTGACATGGAATATACATACATACATGACACTTACATAGTAGTAAGTTCCAAGCTTTTGTAACATGTACCTAATTCAATTTTCTAAGCCACAATGGTTGCACAAGGACAAGTACAAAAAAAATCATTTCTCAGGGATAGATCTGTCATTGCTCAGGAATAGATCTGCTTGCAAAATATGAAGTATATAGCTTTACCTCCTCAAACTTCTCAAAATTCTGAGTATCCAACTCGTCATTCACTTCTGGTATAAAAGCAGCTTCCATCTGATATAGTCTATCCCATGGAGTACTTTTAAACCATGGGTGTGCCTGCACTTGATAAGGCAACACATAATGTCCATCTATATATCATTAGATAAATTGATACTTTAGAAAATATGATAATAATGTCATACTTTTATTTCATGAGCTCCTCTAGTCCCGAGCCTCTGCTCTACATTGCAAAGCAGTTTGATGATAAGGTCTTTTGCTTCAGCTGACAGCTTTGCCTCCCCAGGAAACTTTAAATGTGATCTCCAATTCACAATCTGCAAGTATTGTAAATTTTATCATTCAAAATTAGTTCAACAGCAATTCAAAGTTCAAACCACTAATCCCTGTTCATCATTCATGAAAGAATACTCATGAAATCAATTTGATCAACGGGAGTTATAGATCTTTCCTTGTGCATGATGAAAATGAATTGGTAGTAAAAATAAAATTGCTGGATGTTATAAACTCATCTTCCCCAGGATGCCATTTTCTTTTCTAGGACATAGGTACCAAGAGTACATTCTCTACACTCTTGTTATGAGTTGTCGAATTCAGATTATGTCTGATACCTTATTGTGTCAAGTGTCAACCAATATCCTCTTGCTTATCATTTTTGATGCAGGAATAGATTCAACAGGAATCAGGGTAGGCTTGTGGACCAAACAAAGGCATGTAGGTCCATATTTTGGTCATAAATTCTGTGATATTGAAAGTCCCGTAAAAACAGACGGGACCTAGAGGTTTAATCAGTTCTGATTTGATTTCCCTGGTATAGAGTTTTAACAAAATCAGGAGTCATAATCTATGTTTCTTTTTTAAGAGTTGTTTGATTTAGGTTACGTAAGAGCCCTAACATTCTAATCAATTGGATAATTAGGATATGGTAGAATTCTAGACTTGGTTGGTCATAACAACCCGAAAGTAATTTTCGTCATATCATCCGTAAAATTCAATATCTTGAATTTTTTTAGCCCATATTCCAGCTCTAAACTGGAAATTTCAGTATCATCTTTCATCTCTTCTCTCACAAATTCTTTGCTTCTTCCAGTTGCTTGTTTACTTCATTGTATTTATGCTTCCACTATGTTTACCACCATTTTTCAGGAAGAATAAGTATAATATCCTTTGGGTTGCTTCACTGTGGTCTGTGCATTAAATGAGACGCTTTGTCAAATTTCAATTCTTACATATGTCAAAGCCTAATGCACTGTATGCAATATGAATACAGTACTCTCTTCATTTACTTACATGGTACAGAGAAATGTACGATCAAATTGAAATGTATGATTAAATTTCTATTTCAATATCATTCCATTTCGCCCATCACCCTGACAAGGAATGGGGAAAACAAAATCTCTATAATTGTCTTATGCCGTATTTTTGGGAGGATATTTTCAAAATAAGCCATATTTAAAAAAACTGTGTTTATTTTGACGTATTTTAAGAGGGTATTTTAAAAAATGGGGTGATGAAAGGTATTTGATTACTCCCTTCCCTTCAAAAAGGAAAGCAAAATACTTTAAAAACGATCTCTCTATCAATAACTCATTCTCTAGCCAAAAAAACATTAATAATAACTCATTATTTGGAAAATACTATTTAAAATTCCTTGTATTTATAATACATTGAAACAAATGCCCCTATGAGAATCAACAAATATAGGCACCTACATCAATCCCTCACGTGGAGTTACATACTAATAACAAATGCCAGGGAGAACTCTTTCCTATCAAATTTTGCCACTCCCCAAAATATACCCCTTATTGCCATGTTACTCCAAAGAGATTTAAAACACTTAAATGTTTCTCACCTCCCTTCATTTTTTTACCCAATCAAATGCCTCCTCTCTCTCTCCATCTTATTATGTGTTTTTTAAACCTATTTGGAAAATCGTGGGAATAGAACGATGTATTTGGGGAAGAGTCACAGTTCAATCAGAATGAATCCTCGCAGATGTTTTGTTAATAGCTTGTTATGCCTACATGTGAGGGATTGAGCCAAGTGTCTAATTCTTATTGGCCTTCATGGAAGTTTCTTGTGTTTGTTAGAGGATCCTCACCCACATAAGACATGTGACCCACTACCATTTCCTTTGATGCACGAAAATAACCAGCCTGGGGGCTGTTCGAAGAATTCACAACACTTCGAATAGGGATGGAAGCGATTCAAGAGAATGGTTAAAAGCACCAGCATACAACCGTGAAATAGGATATTCTTGAAACCAAGCCAATCCATGACTCAACAATGATATTAATGAAACCATCACAGAATAGGACAGTGTCCGTTCATACCCCAAGGCAGCTAGATGAATAATTTTCCATTTCTTGTCCAACCAGGAGTAACATCAGAAAATTGGGTACACTATTTTTTAGAAATTTTTTATACTCATTGTGGCATTATGAAGAGAAAATCCAAATAGGGAGAGAAAAGACAAGGATTTTGACTTTCAATACAGTAACAAAAAAATAAGTCTTATTGCATCAAAAATAGGGTTTCCTGACTCCTGAAATAGGGAGATGTACGCATTGAAGACAGAGAATATAGAAAAGCTTTGGAGAATCATTTTAAGGATTTTGTGAAAGATAAAGGTCATGGGTTCCCTCCCTGGAGGGAAAATCATCTTCACCGCATCCTTTCTTGTAGTTGTAGGGAAGTGATTTGAGGCTCACTTTGGTGAAGGGGAAGTTAAGGAGGCAAATTTTGAGATAAACAGAGACAAGGCACCTGGTCCAATGGCTTCTCAGTAAAAAAATTTCCAAAGCCTTTTTGGGGTGTGCTTGAAGTCAATATAATGGAGAAGAGGACTTCTTCAATGAAAGGCAAAGATGCACATGGTTTAACACTTCATCTCTTTAATTCCCAAGAAGGGTGGTGCCAATAGTATTGATGACTACCATTCCATTATCTTCTCAATGGAATCTAGAAAGTCATTATAAAGTCCTCACACATTGGATTAGCATAATGATTGGCTTCTTGGTTTAACACTTTATCTCTTTAATTCTCAAGAAGTTTCAAGGGAAAGTATGCACTTCTCTCACATACAATATGAAAACGACACCATTCTTTTTCGCAATAAGGAGAAAATAACTTGGTTGCTTTAAAATTCATCATTGAGCCCCCGTTTGGATCGAGAAATAAGTTATTATGGGGTTTATACCTATTCCAGGAACAAATAACTTTATCAATGGAATAAGTGATTTTTGTTTGGTTGTATTTTTTTTATTCTCATTGAAAAACGTAAGAATAAATATTAAGTTGTTTGGTTGATGAAAAATAAAATGTGAATATGGTGTAAAAAATTGATTTGACATGTGGGCCCTAGTGATGTATAAGAGGTGTTGATAGGTGATTTGATGTGATGAGATGTAAATTTTTTTTTATGTGAGGGTGGGCCCCACTTATCTATAGGAATAGATAATTTAGGTATAGCTTATCCTAGGGGTTACTTAGAATTATTATACTCTCTTATACTCATTTATACTGGCATAATAATATCAAGTTATACTCTGCAAACAAACGGCTATTTTCCCTATCCATTCTTATATCACCCTTATACCCCCCCTTATTCCACCTTAACCCCCCATCCAAATGAGGGGCAAGAGTTTCAAGATTTTTTCTAGCTAAAAGGTAAATCTCATCAAGAGCAACTTGGTAGGCGCATGATGAGGAGTTATCTATTCAACCAAGGAGGATGGGCTGTTATGCTTCATCTTTCCCATTAAATATTTAGGCCTCCCACTTCACATGTGGAAACTTGAGGAAGTATGGTTGGCCTCCTTTAATCCATAGGTTTGACAAGAAGCTAGGGAACTAAAAAGATAAGTCGTTGAGCATGGGCATCCATCTGGTTCATTTGAAACCAGTTCTCACAAGCCTTTCCTTATACTACATCCTATTTACAAGGTGCCTTTCGGCGTTGTTGAGAAGTTAAAAGAGGGAAATATCTTTAGTCCAGGAACAAGATAAACGGAAAAGACCCATTCTCGGCCAAGTGTGAGTATGTATGTAGGGACAAGGAGGTACAGACATTCTTAACCTTTACAATATGAATTAGACTCTCCTGGACAAGTGGCTATGGAGATTTCTCATTGATTTGGAGTCATTATGGAGTTATGTGGTTCATGAGAAGTATTATGAAGATTGCAATAGATTATCCATGGATCCCAATGTAAGAGTTTGTTTGTTGACAATATGGAGACACATTGTGGGCATGAAAATCTGAGCTAAGGTAGAGTTCAATTCAGTCCCACTAATGGGGACGCTACCCACTTTTGGAAGAATCACTGGCTTAACGGAGAAACCCCAGCGTCCCTTTTCCTTATCCTCTTTTTGTTGTCTACCAACAAAGATGACTTAACGTGGAGTCCTTTACAAGTGGAAGGTAGAGGTCACTCTCTCTAAATATGTTTAGGTTGAACTTGGATAACAAATCTAATGTTATTTGAAAACGCGCTCCTCTTGATATGCTCACCAAATTTGAAGCACATCATCTCCTTTGAAGGCTCATTGTTTTATGTGGTTTCTCTACCTCGATAAGCTCCTTACAAAGATGAATCATTCAAATGAGCAAGGGATGGAAACAAAATTTATGAAAGTAAGCTTGAAGAGGAAACCTGAGCTCATGGTCCAGGGTAGGATGGTTATTATGACTAGGTACAGCTTCACCAACCTTGAAGACAGAATGGAAATACTTTCGGAGAAGAGTGAAAAGAAGAGAACGAAATTTAAAAAAAAATAACTTAAAAGGATTGTTTCTCAGGCACTACATTGGGGTATTTGGCTTGCTGTGAATGAAAGTATCTTTCAAAGTAAACATTTGGGCAAGAATCATTGGGTTCCTTCAAGCTTGGCCCTCTGTACTCATCTGAGAGGATTCAAGCATTTCTATCTTGGGAGACAATTGGAAAGGGCTCCAAGCTCATTTATAAGGGTTCTTGTCGTTTTTATTCTTCTTCCAGTCTTTGCATTTTGTTTCTTTCTTTTTGGAGATCCCTCGTTTGCTTTTATTCAAGAGGCAGCATGTCTTAACATGATGCTTGAATCTCTCTCTCAAGAAAAAAAGAGGACTATTTATAAACAGATATCTCAGAAACTCGATAAGGCTCTACAAAGATTGAGATAATTTACCATGCCATTTGTTAACCTGATGAACCCTCTATAATGGTTTCTTAAGAGGCCACTTGATGGGTAGAAAAGGAGAATGTCATTAAGTCATCAGTTTAAGACTAATAGGAAAGTATGGACCTTATTAGCTTCCCTAAATTTTAAAACTATCTTGACAAGGAGGTATGCATGCATTTCCATATAGGATCTGAATCAGAAAATGAGTCAAACTAAACACAAAATATGAATATAAAAATCACCATCATGTTTTCCAATTTAACGAAAAATTAATCCTCCATTAGCGCAGAGGTGAAATTTAAACCAACTATTCTAACAAAATACTAAATGTAATGTAGTATTGTGACTTGTCTTCTGAAATTCTACCAGATGCAGCATAACCTCATAAATTGGAATGCCCAAATAAGTTGATCAAGAATTTACTGTTAATTCCATGTACTCAGTGCTGACATTCTATTTCCCATGCTTCTCCATAGCTGCATGACGGGGATGTCAGAATAGTTAAAGGGTCTGAAAGGTTAACACACAGCTCAAGATTCATGCAGTCAGGTGGACTCTCTCATTTAATAAGGTGCTTTCTAAATTAAATAGGGCCGTTTGGATTATTGACACCCCTCCCAACAGCAAGCTCCATGGAACTCATACAGAATCAAAACATTTGTTTATGAAGCGTTCCTAAAGCAAGGATATCTGGTAGATTCATATAATTTGAAATTCTTTATAAACTTTAAAGCAATAATGATGTGGAGCCTTCAAAGCCTTCCTTTTTTACAAAAAAGGTCTATGACTGAAAATTATTATTTATTTGTGACACAAGCAGTCTGCTGGACAATTTCACCAACAAGAAATGAGACACCATTTGCTAGTGTGACCCTCAAAACACATGGGCATCTGTGATTTACCTCTTGAAGGATAGGGGTGCCCATTTGTGAAAGCCAAAAAAAATATGCATCATTTGAGGAATTCTATCATTGCTGAGTGAGTGACACATGTGACAGTGGGGATACTAATCTGGACATTCTTGTAATTTATTATTTTCTACAACTTTTGTTTCCATATTGTAGCTTACCTGGATTTTTTCCTTCTAATATAATTGGTGAACACCACCCCTATTCAAAAAACAAAGATCCCAAATGTCTGCTTTTTCACATGGTAGTATGACTGAACAATATATAAGAAATTTAACATCATTGTTGCTGTTTATTCAATAAATCCACTACATTATAAAAATTTCTTAATAAAAATTAAAGCACGCAATTTACTAAGGGTGCGTTTGGTTGCGCGATTGCGCTCCTGCACACAGGTTTCAGGCAAATAGTGCCCAAAAGCTGCGATTTCAAAAAACTGAGAAAGTGAGCTTCCTACATAATCAATTTTGTAATCGCAGATTCCTGCAGAATCAGTTTTGCAATCGCACAACCAAACGCACCCTAAATCCTTTTGTCTGATATGGATCTATTTCCAAATGTTTCACATCAAAATTTTCAAAGCTACTCCATTTTCTATCCATTAGTCCATCATAGTGAATAAACATTCCTACAATAGTACAGATGACTGATGAGAAACATAGGTTGTTCTTCTATAGCTTAGATTACGATATCAATGTGTTCATGTGTGTAATGAAGAAAACTGCACCTTATCTTTTTCAAGCATACCTTTCTGCAGGTTGACATTGGTTCTTCAGAATAAAAAGGTGGATAGCCAACAAGCATTTCATACATGATCGCTCCAAGTGACCACCTATAGAAATGTATTAGAAATAAAGCTCTTAAATTAAGTAGTCTTTTATAACAAAGCTTCCAACAAGACTAACCAATCACACTCCATTCCATATCCTTTCTTCAGCAGAACTTCTGGAGCAATATAATCCGGAGTACCAACTGTTGAATAAGCCTGCAGCCTCAAATAAATAAGATAAAAAAAAAATTCACTACCAAATTACTTCTACACTTGATCAGATGTCAGATAATCATCAAATACAGTGAAGTCAGAAAATTATATCATGAATGATTTCCTGAACCCCTATCCAAATTCTTTGTTTATTCAAATGTAGAAGTGAAGAATGTTTGATACTGTAAGAACAAATAGTTAGAGAGACACATAACCAACATTACATGGAACAACAAGATACTAGGGAGACTAACCAACATTCTTCGATTCTTTTGCCAGTGCAACAACTGTTCCTGCTGTGTACGCCTAGGAGCAGGGGAAGCATTGGCCTGTTTATCACTATCCAGAGAAGGCTTGACATCTCTTCCCAGATCATTGTTCATCTCACTAAGGGTTGGAAAACTACTGCAATCTAAAGGTTTACACAACCCAAAATCTGAAAGCTTCATATGACCATACCGATCAAGTAATAAATTGTCAGGCTTAATATCCCTACAAAAAAATAAATCAATAGTTAAAAAAAGTTTCAAATGGTAATGCACGCGCACATGCAATTTCTTGGGATAATTTAAACCCACAAAAGGAAACCACACTAAAGAATTTCCTTACCTATGGATGTAATTGTGCTTATGAATGGATTCAATTGCCAGTACTGTCTGGCCAACATAAAATCTGGCATCATCTTCTGTTAAAGTATCCTTGCGCATCAGTAATGTCATCATGTCTCCACCAGGAAGATATTCCATGATAAGATATAAATATTCATCATCTTGAAAAGAGCAGTACAGTTTAACAATGCAGGTACTATCAACCTCAGCAAGGAGATTTCTTTCAGCTTTAACATGCTCCACCTTCAGAAAGGTAACCACAGATGAGGTCACGATACAAAAAGGCATAAATATTTAATCAGTAACAAAAGAAAATCCATGAGTAATACCTGGCCCCTGCGAAGCATTTCAGATTTTTTGAGCTTTTTCATAGCATACACATTCCCTGTACCCTTTTCCCTACACAGTCTCACCTGCAGGGTACAATTCAAATAAGTACATGTTCCTCTCCTGATATTTGAAAGTCAAAACATTCAAATAAAAAAGGCACATGGATTGTCAAAAACTTTGGAAGTTAGAACTACTTATAGATAGACCGACAAAATTAAATATCAAGTCAACCTATGTGGCACCAGAAGACCAAATCTAATGGCCAAACTGTTGGGTATTACTACAAAGGTATCACAAAATTTGATTTTATATTAATCACATCTTCTCAAATAAAAACTGTGAAATTAGTTCATTGATCATCATAGAAACTGTAATCACATTCATCCCAACCATTCTGATTCAGTTTTGAAGATAGTGTCATGTGACTTATTGTCATGTGTTTTAATTGTCAACAGCACACCTTAGGTTTCATTTTTCAGCTCGAAGTCAGCTTTCATTTTTCAGCTCAATATCTTTAGGATATGGTATATGAATGTCAGAGTTCCTTGGCAGTACATGAATGTCGATACCATATCCTTTCTGCTTCATTGTCACCATGCACAAATACATAACTTTAAATACAAAAATGAAGACTTTACCACCTGAACTCACAGTTGATTGATTGATAAAGCATGGCTCTGTATGGCTCCTTAAATCTTCCTTGTCATTTTTAATTTTTCTGCCATTATCATGCATTACTCCAGAACAAATAATATCCTCTATTCATAAGAAACATTTCCATCATTTAAAATTTTTGAACCATACATGCAAAATAGCTTTAAAGAATTCTAGGGCATCTCCTCATTATCAAACAGATGCCCCTTCTTAATAAATATTACCCATTCACCTTTTCTTAATAATAGATGATAACATCGTTAATAAAGATAAAGGAACTCATTGCCCATGGTCATACAAATTCCTCGTGGACAATTTTAGGAAGCAAAAATTGATTAATACAATAGTGAATGCTCAACCTTGATGGTTCTATTCGAATGAATTTTCTGTGGGATCAAGGCTAATAAGCAGAGGTAGCCTTCCCAGCTTGACCTTCCCAACCATCCAAGACCCTGTTGCTACATTGACCGCCCTAAAAGAAGAGGTCTTACTTCTATATGTCCATGAATAACACATGCCGCTTTCAAATATTGAATGATTTGTTTGATCAAAATGTATATATAGAAGCCGAAGATACACCTTTCACATTATCTAATTTTGACTCAAAAATCTAACACAAAGAATCGTACCACTTCTTATATCAGTAAGTGGATAGTGAAAACTGCACAAACTATTTCATCAATTGAATTTTTTTACTTTATCACAAGTGGGGGAGCTTTCTGTTCCTGACACACATTTTTTCCGCTGGACTTGAATACTCCCACTAGGAAACATTCTTGTAGCTAGTTTCCTCTCATCCTAGTTCAAAAAATAGCCTATAACCCAAAGTTACATATAAATTACAATGTCTCATGCATCACCCTAGAAAAACTTGGGTATGTAACCCATTCTTCTCTTGTCAGAATTTTTATCCCAAATTCCAATAGAAAACATCTTCCATAAAATCAGAAACAGACTTAAATATGAGAATAGTCTTTTTCACCATCTAGGATCATAAATTGATAGCTGAACAAAAGACTCAGTGTCCAAACTTTATTGCACCTTTTCCAACCCGCTTCCCCCACCCCCCCACCAAATCCAAATAGTTCCTCTGAAATGTTACCAACACTACCACATGATCTCCATTTCCCATATGGATGGAGTTCCCATTCAGTGCTCAAGTTGAATTATAGCGTGAGTCTCATACAACTAACTCAAGGGTGTGGACCTTTGAGTATTTTGGTCTATCATTCAATTTGCTTTTTGTAAGAATACCTAACTATCCATTGTCCAATAGACAGATAAGATCTAGTTTGTAGTTAACTTTAGAGTTAAAATCCAAAATGTAATAGATGTTTGATTACCTCTGAATCACTTTGAACATTTTGGAGTCCTATCTTCTCTCTCTTCTCTAAGTAAGGTTGAGATTTGCTCCTCTGTTATTGAGTGCTAGGAGTATAGGACCCACCTCTTGAGATGCATATTTCAAGCACAATCAAAGATTCCCCATCACTTTGTGTTTTCTCCTTGATTTTGCTATCTTCTTTGTCTGTTATCCCATTCCTTGCATAGATTGACTTGGGCCATATCACACAGAGGTTGGGTAACCAAACATTTACAATAACTTAACTCATGGAATTGTCCCCCCATAAGAACTTTTCTGCCAATCTTTGAATACAATCCATATACTTCTATCTTTAAAACTCACAAAAGTGTTTCTTTGTCTGTGAACTCATGTAAAAACTCAGCAATGCTAACTATCCTGCTAATTTGGAATACCAATCTTCTGGCAACACTTAACAATACAAGCATCAAGACACCTACTTTCTAGTCTACCAATAACTTTCCTTGTGTTGGATGTCATGTAGCATGTTATCCTCAAAACAACAGTTAATCAAAGGGTCGAGTTGCAAACATCAGAACATTTTTTTTTTACTGATAATTATTTCATGAGAAATAGAGACCACAATAAAACCTACAAAAGATGGTTAAAAGAGTTAAGAAAGTCATAGACAAACCTCCCCAAAGGCACCCCTCCCAATGATAGTCAGAAGTTCAAAATCATCAACACCCATTTTATGTCTTTGAAGGCGCATGTATTCAGTTTCCTTTTTCTCCAAGTTCTTCAGAAGATTGTTCTGCTCTTCCTCGGAAACTTCAGCATCAGCTAGCTTCCTTTCCAAAATCCAACGTCTAAATCATACATTAAAAAAAAGGGAGAGAATCAATGCTCTAAGTTTGTCACAAAGGGATCCGATCACACATTATGCTATGTTGCCACTAACAAAAGTTCAATCAATATGGAATTAGTCAAAGGGCATGGTAAATGTTCTGAACTAACATAATCAACACATGTAAGGAATACCAACATAAAAATTTATAAGCTATGTATGTTTGGGTTTTTACTATGGTAAATTGTAATACATAATGTGAGCTATGTGGTTAAGAAGTACAGAACTGAAAACCTTACGATGAGTAGTAGAGAGAGGCAGACAGCCAGATGGTGTGTCCCTGAGTATTTTGGGGAGCAAACATATTTTGAAACAGTGTAAAGGTAGTAGTTCCATAAGGTGAGTAAATATTTGAGCCAGAAGTAATAGAGGAAAACTCAAGCAGCTCATTCCTTGTGTTATTTATTGCTGGGTTTTATAGCTTACAAGAAACGAGAATATTTTTCTACAAAGCCAAGATATGTTATGAACAAAAGAAAAGAATCATTAATACTTGAAGGGCATAGAGCAAATGTAACAAAAGATCCAGGGCTGTTATACGAAATAGGGATGGTCATCATTTGTTGAGTTAGGAAAGGGTGTGTGTATTTTTAGGGCTGGGCTGTGAGTGTCAATGTAAATCTTGTCTTGGGAAGACAATTTTTAGTCTGCCCATTTTCATTTGACATTTCCCATATATCTCCTGTGGCCATCCCACCTTTCAAGAAAAAAAATACGTAAGAGATACAATAAGAACCCCTTCATCAAGATGTCTATTTTAAATGTTTTAACCAAACTTATTATAGCCAAAAATCTTCATCTCCTTGTAATAAACTATTGATACATTATCTTGGGGACTGTCAATGCATTTTCACTGTATAAAAAAATTAACTGATCACTCAAGAAACTTAACAAGAAATAAGGAAATTCCAGATAAATCATTGATGAACAAAAACCAAGTACAAATAAAAGTGTGCTAAACAGTTTGTTTCCTTTAAAGGAAAGAATAGGATCTCATAGTGCGCTTAACAGTTACATTAAGGTTTTGCTCCATCAACAATAGTTCAAGAAAATCCACGATTTCTCAATAAGTGGTGACCACATCAACACCCAAATATAACAGATGCAGCATTTACCTCTCCTTCCGATCTTGCAAGCTCTTCATCTGAGACTTGTAGTGATTCTCGATGTACTGCTTCGCAGCGGCAACCTTCTGCTTTGTCTGGTTGGAAGGCGCCTCGTCAATTGGGGGTTTCTGACTGTCCTTCCCGTTCTCCATTTCCTTTTTCTTTGGGAGACTCAGCTTCGATTTATCCCCCTTTGGTTGGAATTTCTGAAACCAGCTCCGCGCTGAATCCATTTTTCAAAATCCAACGAGCACCATTCTCCAATCGGAAAGAAATACTCTTTTTCTTTGTTTTCAGTCCTAATAATGGTACCACAATCAACGAACATGCATCAACATATAGTTCGCTATGCAATTCAAGTACAATTAAACAGAAAAACAAAAAAGTGTCAAATTTGTTCAATCCTCGATAATTCACAAAAATCAAATTTTTACACGAAATTCACATCAACAGATTCTGAATTTAGTACGGCAGCAGAAACTCTCTCGATGACCACTAAAAACGGAACAAAAATAACAAAATATACTGAAAACGCACGCATTCAGATTATTCAAAAAACCGCAAAAAGTCTCACAAATCCAGCAATAAAACCCCAAATTCCACAAACACAACCGAAAAACCTAAAACGAAACCGAAAACCCTAATTTGCATCATTTCAACACCACAATCAGCCACGAAAGACTTCAGAAGACGGGAAACCCCACCTGGATCGTATCACAACCAACAAATCGATGAATTGAAGAACGTCTGACTTCAAAAATCACTTATTCGGATTTAAAAAATAAAAAATTGATCGATCGCTTTGACTCTCCGCAACTTCTCATCCAAAGCGCTTTCGTTCTCACCTTCCTCTAAAGTCCCCCCGGTCACGCTAGCTTTTCAAACCGATTAAATTATTTAAATTACATTTCCACCCCCACATCTTTTTCACAAATTCCGAAGTCACGCATGTTTACAGATGAAGGGTGGGGTTATCCCACCACCACAATTACTACAACCACCACATTTTTAAACCCCCCACCTCTCATTTTATCTCACACACCCCACCTCATAGTAAATACACTGATAATGAAATCTCAATCCCACTACCTACCCATTTTCAAATCGACTCCTCTCTTCTACCTCTTCTCTCTTTTTTTTATCTTCTCCTTCACTTCCGATGGTGCTGTGAGTCTGCCATGTACACCTTGAGTCTGTCACGAATTCGTTATGAGGTCGCCAAGATAGTGATCCCCATTTATAACCCCTCCATCGGCCTCCCACGACATCCCCCAACCTAAAGAAATGACTAAATGATTATTCAAATCTCCTTTACATCTATTGTTATGAGTGATTTTGATCTCTTTCTATTTTTTAATTATTGAGATTTTTTTTTGAAAAGTAGGGTTTTAATCGGAAGTTAGGGTAATTTTAGATAATGTATGATTTGGGCTCTACTTTTTAATTTTTTTTATTGAAAACTAGGATTGTGATTGCATTTGTTTGATTTAAACCTTTAAATTACAAATATTCCATTTAGAGCATATTTAGAGTTATTGATAGGAAGATAAGCTATTGTTAGAGCAATATATGATTTGAATATGTTTGTTTGTAGACTCCCAATCGATGGAGATGTGTCTACCTTATGGGCTTCAGACAACAAATGTCGATCGAATCTCCACTATATTTTATCGACGGAAGTGTGTCGATTTGAGTCTGTTTGTTTGTAGACTCCCAGTTCGATATAAGTGTGTCAAACCGATGGGCTTCAAACGACCACCCTTCGTCGAATGTTTTGCGTAGATATCTCTGTAAGGATGTCATTTTTTTTTTATCTTAGTTTGTTTGTTTGTTTACACAAAAACTAGTATCTCTTCAACCAACGAAATCAATATTATTTCATTCATTCTCATCTGTCACCTATAGTGATTTTTCAACCAATCAAGAAAGTATATTCTCATTTTGATCAACAATGGAATAAAGTGAAACCAATATGATCTTAGATGGAATAATCTAAATATTTGATAAACTTTTATGAAACTTATGCCATTTTTTTCTCTGTTTTTTCTATGAATGCTTTAGATGACATTATGTCTAATGTCATGTTGATAAGAAAAAAAAATAAGAAATTTTTTTTCCGACATATCTAGTGTCAAAACTAGTCTTAAGTTTGACATAAACTAGTCGAATTGTTTCTTCATAATATCTTTGAATCCAATCTGACGAGAGGTGTGTTAACTTGATCGCGTTTTCTCAACATGTTATAGTCAACTTGATAGGTTTTCTTGACAACACCTCTGTCAACCCAATAACATTTTCTCGACGGCCCTCTATCAACATAATGGACGACTTAGCTTGACAACACCCTGTCAAATACCTATGTATAGGTGGTGGGATTGATGTTGTTTTATGAAAATAGAAAATCATGTCTTTTAGTAATATTATATGGTGGGATTGACAATCGGGGTGGTGGGAATAACCGCCCCCAATTGAGGGTAGTTAATATTGGTTTTCTTCCACGCACAGTGTGAATGTAAATAAAAAAAAATTAAAACAGTTTTCAAAACCAACACCCTTATTTTTCAACCCATATATTTACTCAACTCATGTTATATATAGATAAATGATATATAATAAAAATATGAATATGATTAAATAAATTATTTAATGAAATTTGTTATGAAATTACAAATGAAAAGAATACGTTACAACTTTAAAAAAAATTGTGTGTGTGTGTATATATATATATAGAGGGGTGATTACGTGCGGCGAACGGCGGGTGCGGCAGCGATCACGGACCGTCGATCACGGGTCCATCACATCGGACGGTCGGGTGCAATTCACATCGACCGTCGGATGCAATGGACCCGCGATCGAACGGCCCACATCGCGGCCGCACCCGTCGTTCACCGCACCTAATTGCGAGCATATATATATAATCTCGACCAAATTTTATAACATCAAATTTTTTTATTAGAAGTCTAAACTCTATAACCATCAATACCCCTCAAATGAGTAAAAAATAATATTTATACAAAATTTAAATCCTTCTGAAGAGTATCATTGAAAATAACAAATTTTAGATATAATTTAATAAAATGTGATTTTTTAAGAGTATACAATAAAAAAAATCCATAGAAACTATTTCAGAAGACTCAGTGGATATAAATATGATATTATCCAGTTTATACATATATATACATAATTTCATGAATATCTCATATTATTTTTTAAAATATATTAAAAAAATTGTTTTTTTAATAGAAGGTAGATATTTGTTACCTGATTTCATTATTGAATTTAATAAATTTGTTAGAAGATAAAAATTGTAAAATTACACTAAATACCATTGAATAACCTTTCCAGTTTAGTATAATAATAATAATATATATATAATATAATATAAATAGATTGAAATCCGAATACTCGGTAGCCGGTGAGGGGAACTGGCGCCACCTACAAAGAAGCAGACACGTGGCGATGATCGGGGGCAGCAGAGAAGGTGATCGTGAGTGCATGGAGTCGACCCTCGATTGCCACGTGGGATGACATTCGTGGTTTTAATGCGCTGATTTTTGGGAACAATCGTGTCCGTACACGTTTTCGTACTGAAGCGGACGTGGATTTTTGTCTTTTTGTCCGAAAAGAGGGTCTCTTTGGCCCCAAAAAAAAATATTTGATTGAAAATTTTAAAATATATACGATATCTGAAAAATTCATGTGCGTGTGTGAAAATTTTCTGAACGAATACAGATGTCTTTATTTGATCCATCCGTATCCAAAAATATTTATTATATAATTGTTTATTTAATTATACATTTATATTTTTTAGGATTAATATGTTTTTATTTTTATTTTTACTTTAAAACATGTAATATTTTATGTTTATACTTATAATTTTATGTTTTATATTTAATAATTCTTAGATTTTTTACATATTTTAAATATTAGATATATGATTTTTATTTTTAGATATTGGATCTTTCGATATTTTAATCAGTCCATATTCATTTTAAATTTTTGGATATTTTTTATAATTAAATGTATCTCAATCCAAAATTTTTTATTGGATACAGATACTTACTTTCAATATCCGTCGGATGCATATTTTGGATATCCACGAATATAAATATGGGCCTATTTGATTCGTATCGTCCGATTGGCAGGTTTATCGGACAATTGTGTTTGGAGAATCTCAAAACAAATCGCTTTTCTTGGGACCGGGCTGGGTTGAAATGTTTGACCCGACTCCGGCACTAACTGGAATTCTATGACACGTAATTTTAAATAATGAATTTAAGTCCATCATCTAATTTATGTTATTTAGTGATTGATCTCTCTATTTTTTATATTTTCTTTTAAGTTTTCAATTTTAAACGTTGTTTCGCTATTAACCTCTCCACCAAACGTTTACTTGTTTGGATTGACGGATTGTTGAAATTCATAAACTGTCCTTCGAAATATTTATTTTTAAGTCCCTATAAAGTTATAAAGTATGTTATTTAATTGTGGATTTCTTCATTCTTCATATTGCATTTTAAGTCCCCAACTTAAAACGTCTGCATATTTGGAGTTAATAAATAGTTAAAATTCATAAACTATGCATCCCCTAAATGAAAAAAACCCCAATGAAACTATTTTTAATATATTTATAACATGATATCAATTTTCTTATTTAGCATATCTTTAACTTTCATTACCAAGTTGGGCTTCAAATATGGAAACCCATCTGAAGCCTTCTAGAACTAAAAAAAACCTCTTTTGGAGCCCGAATATGTTGTTTAGGTAAAAATAACATTAGCGTTAATATATGATCAGTTTGTTTTGCAACCTAATATGCATTCTCATGCACTATATGGCGGACGTCCGGTCCCGCGTGGAGGGATCAATCCGCCTCGAAGACGACGTCTCATTCACAACCCAAAAAGCAAGAACTGTCGTGACAGTCGCACCACCCCGCAAGGATGCTCATCCCCCGAAAAAGCAATCTTCTGCAATGTCGCAAAAGGACCAGAAGAAGCCCAGCAGCTCTCGCACCTCAAAGGTGAGAGATTTCATGCCCACACCTCTCGCCGTGTCAGCGCGGCAGGTGTGGTACGAAAATAAGGACAAAGGATACTTCCAGACTCCATTCCCATTGCGAAGTCCCCTCAAAGGCAGGGATAAAACTCGTAAGTGTGAATTCCACAACGAAGTCGGGCACACCACGGAAGAATGCAGGAGCCTTCATGGCCAGATCAAGAACCTAGTCCGAGACGGGCGACTTGCGCATTACGTGGAGTGGCAACCTCCTGTCGCTAAGCCCGGCCTCGACAGCGGCGCACACATGCCCAAATCTGATGCGGCGCTGACCAGGATCGTATCTGTCATACACGGAGGGCCTGATGCGGGTAGCACCGATCCGAACCCAATGGGCCATTCGGGATCACGGAAGCGGCCCACCGCTAATCCATCTCATGAACGCGAGATTGCAGTGAATTCCATTCGGTTTGGAGCGGATGATCTCGAACATGTTGTCGGTGTTGGAAACGCGTGTGTGGGGGTTCTTCGGGAATTTGGATCCGGTGCGCGCCTTGGCGTGCTTGGTCGGATCGTTTCTCGGAAGGGTGGTAGGGGATCTCATTCCTGGTTGAGGCGCCCGATAGCGGCTCAAGAGGATTCCGGGGTGTGTGTGATCACCACCTGCTTTCCGAGAAAGCAGGAAAAGTTGGGTCAGATTTGATCGCCTTCGTGGGGGGTTTGTGGAGTCTTCGCTCTCAGACACGGATATACTGTACGAAGAGGTGAACAATAGGTATCCTATTCTGCTTCTGAGCTGACTAAAGGAGTCTTAGCTCAAGTGGGGGTGTAGGTGGGGGGCGGCTAGTGGGTCTTAGCCGTTGGGTATGGGGCGGCTAGTTAGGGTTAGCCGCCTAGGGTCTGGGTCAACTTGGGCAAAACCTGGATAGGAATGGGATTTGATTTTGGTAAAGGTTAAACCTAGTTTAACCTGGGTTTTGGAGAGTGGATTGGGAGGATGGATTTGTGTAGGAAATGGATTTCTTCTCTCACAAATGGAACTCTCTCTCTCTCTAAGGATTTCAAGTAGTGGGTGTGGATTGTGAATTAGAAATGGGAATGAAGATGATTATTGGATGTGTTAGAAATGCTTTGGACCCCCTTTATTTATAGTAAAAGAGAGGCAGGGGAGAGTCAGTGGGTAATAGAATGTTTGGGGTAATAGGGTGTTTGATTTGATCCCCCATTAAACCTTTGTTCTTCTGTCAGGGACCAGGTGTGGGGCGGCTACTCTCAAGTAAGTCTGTCAATTATCCAAAAAAATATCCGTATCCGATCCGAATTTGTATCCGAAAATGCAAAAAATATCCGAAATCCGAAAATCCGTATCCGTATCAGAACCAAATTATCCGTATCCAAAATTTTTTGGATCGGATCGGATACAGAATGTATCCGATCCGAACAATATCCGTATCCGAAGTGCTATTTTATTTATATATTATATTAGGATTAATTTCAAACTCCCATCTCTGACCCCATCCGAAGTGTTATATTAGGATTAATTATAGCCGCCCCCATCATGACCTGTCAAACGTCCCATCTCTGACAAGCGGTGGCTTGGGTCGGCTACTAGGAGTGAACCGGCTGAGATGGGGCCGCCAAAGGCCACAACCCGCCGCAATGATCAGCATTTAATGCTGCTTTATGTCCCATCCAAGGAAGCGGCTCGGGGTCGGTCAGGGGGGCGGCTAGTGGAAATCAGCCGCCCGGGATGGGGCGGCTATTTCGAAGTAACCGCCCCTGTCCAGGGTTTTCAGTTTTTCTAAGTGTTGGGTCAGGATTTCCGGTTTTAGTTTTTCTTAAATTGTTTTCTATTTAATGTCCAAAAGTGACTGTTTTCCAATATTACTTGAAGTAATTTTCTTTTCTATGGACGGTCAAAATTAGGGTATCTACGCAGGTATCTGTACCTCACGCTGGCCCTTTGGTCATCACCATCTATGTATGCAATTGCCAGGTACACAGGGTCATGGTCGACGGGGGGCAACGCTGACATTCTATTCCTCCATGCTTATCGAGAATGGGGTTGGACATCGAAGAAATCAAACGCTCTACCCCTCCATTGGTCGGGTTCGATGGCAAGCGAGTGAGCCCCATCGGCGTGATTACTCTTCCCGTCACAGCCGCTGACTGCACCATCAACGTGGAGTTCATTGTTATTGACTCTCCGTCGGCTTATAACGCGATCATGGGACGCGAATGGATCCACCGCATGGAAGGAGTTCCCTCCACCCTTCACCAGGTCATGCGGTGCCTCACCAAAGATGGACGATCCACCATCAATATTCAAGGAGATCCATTAGGCGTGCAAAAATGCTATGCCTTGGCGTGCCGAACTCCCGAGGGTCCTACCGAGGGACCACCTTCCACCACCTTATAGCAATTAGCCGACCGGCCATCGAAGTGGGTGCAGGCGTTGCTCCAATCCGAACCAGAACCACCCACTCTTGAGCCGGTCGACACAGTCTGCTGGACAGGGACGATCTAGAGAAAACCATACGGTTAGGGAGTCTTCTTCCTGACCATGGAAAGATGTCTATAATTTCGTTCTTGCAGGAAAATTGAGATGTGTTCGCCTGGGGTCATAGCTGTCGGTACCGTCGGGGAGGCCTCCGAATGTGTCGGAATGTGTGTCGGAGCGGATCCCGGCGGGGTGCGCGGTGAGCGTGCGTGTGCGTGTGTGGGGGTTCTTCGGGGATTCGGATCGGATGCGTGCCCTGGCGGGCTCGGTCGGATCGTCTTCTCGGAAGGGTGAGGGGTGTGTCGGTCCTGGTTGAGGCGCCCGATAGCGTCTCAAGAGGATTCAGGGGTTTGTGTGATCGCCACCTGCTTTTTCTAAAAGCAGGAAAAGGTTGGGTTTGGTTTTGGTCGCCTACGTGGGGAGTTTGTGGGGTCTCCGTTCTGAGACACAGATATACCATACACAGAGGTGAAAAACAGATATCCTATTCTGCTTCTAGGGCTTGACTAAAGGAGTCTTGGGACAAAGGGGTGTGGATAGAGGGGCGGCTAGTTGTTTTTAGCCGTCGGTCAGGGGGCGGCTAGCTAGGGTTAGCCGTCCACGATCTGGGTTGGTTTGGGCAGAATTTCGGTAGGAAACGAGTTTGGTTCTGGACAGAGGCTAAGATAGGTTTAGCCCGGGTTTCTCGAGGGTGGGATGAGAGGGTATTTTATGTAGGGAATGGGTGTTTCTCTCACAAAAGGGGCTCTCTCTCTCTCTCTATCTTGGGATTTCTAGTGGTGGATTGGTGATTTGTGGGTTTCTTGGTGATTGAAGATGAATTGGTGATGTTGTATTTGGGCTTGGGACCCCTCTATTTATAGTAAAAGAGGGGCAGGGAAATATCCCGAGGGTAATGGAGTGGGTGGCTTCTCTGGTTCTTCTGTCAAAGACCAGGTGAAGGGCGAACAATCTAATCTCTTCCCAAGCTAGTGAGGGGGTGAGGGTGAGGGTGTAGTGGATCTAACTAGCCGCCCGGGATGGGGCGGCTACTTCCTGGTAGCCGCCCCTATCATGACCTGCTGAACGTCCCATCTCTGACAAGCGGTGGCTTGGGTCGGCTACTTGGTTTGATCCGGCCAAGAGAGGGCGGCTAAAGGTCATGACCCGCCGCAATGATCAGCATTTAATATTGCTTTATGTCCCATCCAGGGGACTGGTCCAAAGTCGGCCAGGGGGCGATTAGGGGGCGGCTAGTTAGGGCTAGCCGCCCCTTTCCAGGGACTCAGGGTTTTTTGGGTTTTTCTTAGGTGGGGTTCTGGTTTGGGGCCAGGGTTTGGGTTTAGGTCTAGGTCAAGGCCGGCTAGGGTTAGGGTTTAGGTTTAGGTCAGGGCTAGGGTTAGGTTTAGGGTTCGGGTTTAGGTCTGGGGCTAGGGTTAGGGTTTAGGTCTAGGTCAAGGCTAGGGTTTAGGGTTTCTGTCTAGGTCAAGGCTAGGGTTAGGGTTTAGGTTTAGGTCAGGGCTAGGGTTAGGTTTAGGGTTTGGGTTTAGGTCTGGGGCTAGAGTTAGGGTTTAGGTCTAGGTCAAGGCTAGGGTTTAGGGTTTCTGGTTCTCTGAATCTTTGGTTCCCTATTAGATATCCAAATGTGGGTCATTTCCGTGTGTTACTTGAAGTATTTTCTGTCTCTCTGGACGGTCAAAATTGTGGTATCTACAATTGTCCCTAATCGGACGGAGTCTTTGTGCGAAGCAGGAAAGACTTCGACCGATGATAAGGAAAGAGACCCCTATTTTGGCTGGCCCGACCTTCAAGAAGTTTGCGTCAAAACGAACAGTACCATTCAGGGAGTTGGTTTAGACTGTCAGAGGCTAGGTCTTGACTTAGAATTTTTAGCCTAAAGGATGATCCAGGTGGAAGGCGGGGAAAAGTAAATGGTGAGTGATCCAACCCGCGGTCGGGGTTCTTAGCTATCGTGTGCGGAGCAGCCCAGCGTCAGTTTCCTCGTGCCTACCGTTCCCGTGCTTGGGAAAACTTAGCAAGGAGGGGATATCGCCGACAGAAAGCAAGTAAAAGTTGATTTGGGTGAATTGGATCATCCGAAGGATAAGGACTCTGGAAAAGAACCAGAACTGAAGAAATTCGAATTTGAACGGTACTGAAAGTGTGGCAAAACTTCGGGAAAGTCGTGTTTGATCAAGTAATGTCTAGAAATAAACTAATACATGGCTGTTTGGTATGGAGAACCTTGGAATTTAGGGCTGAGAAGAGTTTGGAAAGGGGTTTTGAAGCCAAACAAAGAAACTGGGAGGGGCGGCTAGTGCTAACTAGCCGCCCGAGAGGGGGTGGCTACTCGTGGGTAGCCGCCCCTCGACTGGGCCCCTTATAACCGAAAAGGACCCTCTCTCTCTCCATACGTTTCAAAAACGGTTTCTTTTCCCTCCTCTCTTCTTCTCTTCGGTTTCAAACTCAAAAAACCTTAACTTCTTTGCCTTTCTTTCCTCCATTTCGACCTCAATCTTTCTCTTTCTCTTGATTTCGAAACCCTAGTTTGGGTTCTCCTTTTTCTTTATCAAACTGAGGAGATGACGAGGTCGAAAGCGATTGCTTCGAGGGGGAAACGACCACGGGTGGCTCGTGGAGAGCGTAGCCCGAGCTCTTCATCATCGGAGAGCGATAGGCCGGAGGTCGAGGCCGTGGGGGAGGGTATGGGTACGACGGAGGTGCCGCCGATGGACATTGGCGTGGTTGAGGTCGGGGATTTGCCTTCGGGGGTTGTCCCGGAGGTAGGGGGGAGTGTGATAGGCTATACACGCAAGAGGAGGCGTGGGGATCAACCGGTGGTGGTCGAGGAGGTGGTTCCAGGGGTTGGAGGATCGATTGAGGGTGCAACCGAGGGGTAGGGGTCGAGGGAGTTGGTGAGGATGTGAGGGCGTCGTTGGATGCCCTCTTTGGGATGCTGGATAGGGAGGCTATGGAGGCCAGGGCTGAGGAGGAGGAGAGTAGGGCTATGGGGGCTTTTGCGGAGTTTATCTCCGGCGTGGGGGGGGGGGGGGAGGGGATAGGAGAGGCTAGGGATGGGGCCGGGGAGGCCGAGGGTATAGGCACTGGGGCTGCCGAGGCCGGTGTGGGTGTTGGGGCTGAGGAGGCCGTGTTCGAGGAGGATGAGGAAGAGGGGGATGACGATGGGATGGACGATCCCGACGAGGCCGAGGTGGACGCTCCTGGGTCCACACGGGCCGTGGTATGTTCCTAACTCTTTAGTCTTTAGCCTTTTATTTGGTTGTATGTGTATGTTTATTGGGTGGTATGGATGGGTGTATATTGTGTATTATACTCGTATATGTGTGTTTTAAATAGGCATGCTTGTGTATAAGTTTAATCACGGTGGGATGTGTAAGCATGCTGATATGGGTTTGTTTTTTTTATAGGGAGGGGGGCAATTTCTATATATATATATCCATGTTTGTTATATGCATATAAAGGAGAGAGAAATGTTATAGCTAGTATGCTTGCATGCGATACTTTTCTATGTGTATGTGATTTCGTACGTGTTTGATTGTGGTAGGGCCTGAGGGAGTGTATGCATGCATTTCATGGGTTCGAGTTCTATATTGTTGTATTGCTTAGGTGTGTTTAGGGGAGGTATAAGCATGATAGGCTTGATGTAAGAAAGTGTGTGAGTGGTGACCACGGTGGGATGTGTTTGATATTCGTCTAGCAGGCGTGATCACATGAGGAGTGTAGCTTCTTACTTTCATGCTTTTGTTTCTTTTTTAGCATGTGAAAGTTTTATTTCGCTAAGCATGGTTTAAAATGATTTCGTAGATTTAGACTTTTACCTCTCGCTCGTTTTTAAACTGACTCATGTTCCCTTCGTTTGTTTTGTAGAGGCCGAATCGTATCCGGGCTTTATGGCACGGGACGAAGAGATGGTACGACGCCTTGGGGCAGGGGGAGAGGAGCTTGGTGGATGGAGCGGGCTTCCGTTCCTTCTTCCTGATCGAGCCATTCCACGTCCACCGTCCTTACGTGGAGGCTTTGGCGGAGAGGTGGGATCCGGAGAGTTGCGCTTTCATTCTCCCTACTGGTGCTGTCATGCCGACCCTTGAGGACGTCCATCGGATTACTGGCCTTCCGGTTCTGGGGGAGGCAGTGATCGCGGCCACCCTAGCTGACTACAGGGGGCTTTTCCGAGAGTTGATCGGGGAATGGGAGTTCATGGAGCGGGAGCGGACGCTGAACTGGATCCCTTTGGGGCGGCTTTCTGGGCAGTACGGCCTCGGTTCCTTTACAGAGCGCCAGAAGGGCGAAGCTGCAGCTAGCTTCGAGAGGCGGTGGGCGATGATCGAGGTGAGAGAGGCGGCCGCGTGCCCACAGAGGGCACGGAGGGAGTTGAGAGCGTTCTTCCTTTACTTCTTCGGCCGGGTCCTCTTCTCGACGGCCTCCGACAAGGTTTCATCGCATTCCCTTCTGCTGATGAGGGACCTGGAGGGCATGGGGCGCTATGCTTGGGGAGCGGCGATGCTCGCCCATCTCTTTGTGGAGCTCTCGAAGAAAGTCAAGAGGGCCGGGGGAAAGAACCTTGGTGGCTTCGCGCCATTTCTTCAGGTACGTGTAAGTGATAAATGTCCTCTTTTCGGCTTAGCTTACTTTAATCGTGATAATTTTCTTCTTGCTTTGTTAGATCTTCGGGTACGAGCATTTCGCCATTGATCACCCGACTTTGGCACCGTTTGATCATGCCCTCCCCTGGGCTATGAGATGGTAACCTCGAGGGTCTTCTCGTTTGCACCGCCTCGCTCAATTCCGAGAGGCCTTCCGCGTTTTGTCGGAGGAAGAGGTATGAGTTTTCTTTGAATTTCTTTGGCTTGTATTTGGTTTTCTTTTGACTAAGCGCTCTTCCTATCTTTCGATGTTTTTTTTTAGATGACATGGAGGCCTTACTCGGAGGAGGTTCCCGAGGCCCTGGCGCGAGACGTCTGGCTGATCTACTTTAATGAGGTTGTATTCCATGCGATCAGCCGGGTTGTCCGCCAGCTTGGGTACCATCAGTGGGTGCCCGATCCTCTTCCGCGGCGCCCCTCGATTCCGGTGGCCGGGATTCCTCAGGACACGAATCTCCCGAGGAATTACGCTACGTACGTGGCGGGATGGATGGGCCGAGGCGTCTTGGTAGAGCGTCGTCCTGAGGTGACTTCGAGTGACGAATACGTAGCTTGGTATCGTCGGGAGTATGCGGATATCCTCGGGACGATGGAGGAGGAGATCCCGGACGCCTATCTGAGTCGAAAATCCTTTATCCTTTCCTCGTTTTCTCTTGCTTGAGTATCTTCTGAATGATATTTCTTTTTGTAGGTTGAGTTGAATGAGATGGAGAAGAGGCTCAAGACCGCCAATGAGCACCTCCAAGCGCGAGCTAGGCAGATAGAGGCGTTGCGGGTTCAGACCCGGAGTGAGTTGACGGCCGTGCGGATGAAGCTAGGCCAGGCGAGGGGTAGGGCTTCTCGGGCTGAGGAGGAGGCGGACCGGCTGAGGTCCATGGTGGCCTTGAGAGAGGAGGGGTTCATTACCCTAGGCCGTGAGAGGGACTCCCTCCAGATGAGGGTGTCGGAGACCTGGTTCGTTCTCTCCAGGCGGCCGGGGATAGGGATCGAGAGGCGCTCAGGGCGTCGGAAGCGAGGGCGCGGGAGTTGGAGGAGAGGTTGAGGGCCGCTGAGGATCGGGCCAGAGGGACAGAGAGTCGCCTCCGACAGAGATTGGAGAGGAGAGACAGAGACATGCAGCAAGTCCGTCTCTAGGAGGCCACTATGAGGGGGAAATTGGTTGGAGGGGGCTCTATGACCGAGGCGGACCTTGATCTTCTTCCACTTGAGCCTGATCATTCTCTCTCGGCTTCCTTGGCTACTGGGGCCACCTTCAGCCGTGCCTCTCGTCCTTCGGCGTCTCGGAGTCGTGGGATATATGCGAGGGCCGCGTATTCGGTTCGAGAGACTCCTGCTGCTCCCGATGTTCCAGAGGTTCAGTCTTCTCCTCATCTGCCGCACCCTTCTCAGCCAAGTCAGGACGTTCCTCCTACTCAGCCTTCAGCGGACGACGATACTGTAGATACCCCAATTTTGACTGTCCAGAGACACAGAAATACTTCAAGTAACACATGGAAATATCCCACAAGTGGACACCAATAGAGAACCAAAGGTTCAGTAAACCGGAAACCCTAACCCTAGCCTTGACCTAAACCTCAACCGGAAACCCTAAACCTTGACCTAGCCCTAAACCCTAACCCTAGCCTTGACCCTAAACCATAAATCTAAATCAAAACCTAAACCCTAACCCTAAGCCAAAACCCCAAACCCTAGCCCAAACCCTAACCCTAAACCAAACCCTAGCCCGGACCTAAACCTAAACCTACCCTAGAAAAAACCAAAACCCTAAAAACCTAAGTCCCTGAAAGGGGCGGCTAGCCCTAACTAGCTGCCCCTACTAGCCGCCCCCCTGACCGCCCCCTGGCCGACTTTGGACCAGTCCCCTGGATGGGACATAAAGCAATATTAAATGCTGATCATTGCGGCGGGTCATGACCTTTAGCCGCCCTCTCTTGGCCGTATCAAACCAAGTAGCCGACCCAAGCCACCGCTTGTCAGAGATGGGACGTTTGGCAGGTCATGATAGGGGTGGCTACCAGGAAGTAGCCGCCCCATCCCGGGCGGCTAGTTAGCACTAGCCGCCCTTCACCTGGTTTCTGACAGAAGAACCAGAGCATTAATGAGAGGTCCAATCGAAGCCAACCCACTCCATTACCCCCTGGATCTTCCCCTGCCTCTCTTTTACTATAAATAGAGGAGGTCCCAAGCCTTCAATCAACATCCAAAAATCACCAATTCCTCTTCATCACCAACCCACCATTCCCACTTGTTCAAACCCTTCCACCACTAGAAATCCCAAGAGAGAGAGAGAGAGAGCCTCTTTTGTGAGAGAAACACCCATTCCCTACATAAAATACCCTCTCATCCCACCCTCCATAAACCCAGGCTAAACCTAGCTTAGCCTCTGCCCAAGACCCCACCCTTTTCCTACCAAAGCCCTGCCCAAATTCCCCCAGACCCTGGACGGCTAACCCTAGATAGCCGCCCCCTGGCCGACGGCTAAACACAACTAGCCGCCCCCTATCCACACCCCATATCAACATCCCTTTGACCCATAACTCCTTTAGTCAAGCCCGGAAGCAGAATAGGATTACCTGTTTTTCACCTCTGTGTACGGTATATCCGTGTCTCAGAGCGGAGACCCCACAAACTCCCCACGTAGGCGACCAAATCCGACCCAAACCCTTTCCTGTTTTTAGAAAAAGCAGGTGGCGATCAGAAACCCCCTTGAATCCTCTTGAGCCGCTGTCGGGTGCCTCAATCAGGAACGACACCCTCACCCCTTCCGAGAAGACGATCCGACCGAGCCCGCCAGGGCACGCATCCGATCCGAATCCCCGAAGAACCCCCACACACGCGGATTTTTCGACACCGACAAATTCTGGCGATCACGGTGGGACCTCCCTCGTGAAAAACAACAAAAGGTAATCCTCTTCTGCCCCCTTTTACAAGCTTGACTAAAATGCTATCAACCCTCTAGGAAGGTTAGAGTTTCTCACTCCTTGAATTAAATCCTCTTCTACTGTGCATTATAACATCCTTTATTGCTTTGTAAGCCGCACACAGCTGCGCAATCCTTTACTGCTTTCGTAAGTCGCACACAGCTGCGCAATCCTTTACTGCGCACACAGCTGCGCAATCCTTTACTGCTTTATTTACTGCTTTCAATCTGCATTCATCCCCCACTCTACGTCATGGAATCCCACATAGAAGAGGAGATATTAGAGGAAAGGAATCACCAAGAGGGTCAGGCCACACAGTTCCTGACCCATCTAGAAGAAAGGATGGCTAGTCTAGGGTATCAAACGGTAGAGGACATGTTTCATGACCTCGCTGACTACCGTCATACCAAGACCTCGAGACAGGAAACCCCTGTCGAAACCCCTAAATCCATTCCCAAAACCCCATTCACACCCAGTCACTCGGTCAACCCGAGCGTCTTTTCGTTCACCCCCCTTTCCCCCGCGAATCCAATGTTCCCAGCCGTTTCCACCCCAGGCCCCTACCAGACCACCCCAAACCCGGGACCGCTAGGCAGCCCTCCCCGGGGAGAAACACTGGACGATACCATCCGGAGAATTCTCTCGAGACTGGTCCCTCGGCCCCCAAACACATGTCTCTACATAACCTGAGACAAATCCCGTCAGTCCACCTACCGGAGGGATTCAAAATCCCCAAATTCCGCCGGTACAACGGTCGTGGAGACCCAGACATTCATTTAACTGCCTTTTATCTAGACGCACGCCCGTTTCTAGATAATCAACCTCTACTAGTCTTCCTCTTCCAGAAATCATTGGAAGGAGAAGCACTACAATGGTTCTCCACCCTCCCTGTAGATCACTTGTCGAATTTCTCGGCTGTAAGCGAGAAATTCTTGGGCCGCTACGGTTACCAGAGGATTAGGACCCCCTCTATTTCAGATTTAACCGTAGAGAGAATGAGGCCTAGGGAGGAATTCGAACAATACGTGTCTCGGTGGCGCACCCTTGTCCACCGAACCGGCCTGCAACTCACAGAATGTCAAGAAATTGACATGATGTTACAGAGCCTGAGTCCAGAGCTCCGTACGAGCCTTTCGTACGGAGACTGCACTACGTATCAACTTCTGATTGACCGCCACAACAGGATTTCCCGTTGTGCAGCCCCAGCAGTCCAAACCCAGTCCCCACCTATCAGCCATAGGGTTGGACAACCGCCTCGTAAGGCGCAAACCCCCACGGTAGAGGGGATCATTAACCAAGTATCGGCACTCTACCCGAACGGAGCGCGAGTTCCTGACCGAGGAACAGCTCCGAGACAGTACACGCCCGGATCATCCGGATATGCACCGCCTCGGCAAGCAAATCAAAATTTTACCCCTCGATCAGTACCCGTCCCCGTGCCAATACGACAAAACCCCACAGTCCAAAATTTCCCACTCCAAAGCCCTATAATCCAGAGCCAAACTCAAACTCGGGCTCCCTTTTACTCTGCTCCCCCAAGAGCACAAAATCCAACCCCTAGGCAGCCCATACAAAGCTCTTATAACGAGGTTAGACCTCCCGCATCCTACGACCTAAGACGAATGGGAAAGAGGGACTCTTACCCTCCCCTCCCAGAAACTTTAACTAGGATCTTTAGGGTGATGTTGGACACAAATAGTATCTCCCTCCCCGACGCCAGGCCTTCACTACCCGGGGCCAGCACGGCGCGTTACTGTCAATATCATCAACAATATGGCCATACCGTAGAACAATGCATTGTTTTTCGGGACTTCGTTTATGATCTTAATGATGACAGGCGCCTTGACTGGGCCATGATCAAAGGCCATCTGAGCCAGGGAAATCCCCAAGCACCCAAGCCACTTGGCATATTGACTGACCCCTTGCCAGGTCACACCCAAGCCTCCACATCTAGAGCCCACGCGGTCAACATGATCAGGAGAGGGAGACAACCATCGCCAGAACCAAGCAGCTCGGAAGATGCTACTGATGGCAGCCTATCCGAAGAGTCCGAGGAGGAAGAGCAGAACGAGCCCTTCCAGCTGAACCTCGACGACCATGACCTCGCCATACTCTATGGCGAAGAAGAAGACGCAATCCTCGCCCTTCCCGCAGTCATCAACCTCGAGTCCGACGAAAGCGGACTAGAAAACCCGGGAGAAGACGAAGAAGAAGAGCCATTCGAGGAGATCCCCGAAGGAGCTAGCGAAGGACCCGAAGGAGGGGAATGTACGTCGGATGATCTGCATCCGGACGACAACGGGTCCTCTAAGAGTACCGACACTGTCAATGGCCCCCGCCGCCCAATGACCATTTCATTCACTGACCAAGACCTCCCAGATCCCCGACTGCGAGTCTACCCCCTACACATCCGCGGACGACTTCAGATGTTGTGGCTGAACAACATCTTTGTAGACCCAGGATCGGGCATGAACATAATGACATGCTCCACTTACCAGAAGATACCCGGACTAGGCCGTCCTCCCGTCCAACCGGCCCACCATACTATCCAAGCTTTCAACCATACCGGGAAGACTCTCCGCGGCCCCGGAACATTCGAGCTATCCGTCGGACCTCTCATCTGCGAAGTAGCCTGCTTCGTGGCCGACATCGACACAAGGTACCCATTGATGCTGGGGCGACCGTGGTTAGACAGCATCCAAGCTATCTGTTCCCCCGACACCAATGCCTTCGACTGCCCTTCTTGAATCATGTACTGACAATTTGGGGAGAAGCACGCCTCCAATACGAGAACGAGAACAATTGGGCGATACACAATATGTTCACCTAGCCCTCCGACCGGGGAACGAGAATGAAGGCGGTAGCCCACCTGGGTCCCCTTATGACAACAACTCTCCCTCAGAAGAAACGGCCAGGACCCCGCATCCACCAGCAATCTATGGAGCCCAACTCGATCACCTTCCTCCCCCATGAAGTCGCAAAAGCCAGAGCACGTTCCGCACCCCTCTCAATCACCGCCATACTCGGGGGAAGGGAATTCCGTCACATTCTCATTGACACGGGAGCGGAAACTAACGTCCTTACATATTCCGCCTACCAAAAGCTAGAAGGCCGGGTTCCCAGATTGGAGCCCTCAGACGAATACATTTACGCCTTCGACAGCACACGCAAGAACGCCTGCGGACTAGTCACGCTCCCACTGAAGATCGGCCCAGTCTCCACCATCGTTAACTGCATGGTGATGAACATTCAATCACCCCACCCTCTGATTGTTGGGAGGACATGGCTCAACAGCATTGAAGCCGTCTCATCCACCCGACACCAATGTCTTCGCTTCCCGTACCGCGGGAAAGTAATATCCATATGGGGAGAGGTGCGCTCTAATAATACTCAGGCCCGAAATTGGAGCGTCTGTGCCATGCGCATCCGGCTAGAGGTGCTCGCATGTTGGCAACCAGGCGCCACAGACGAAGAACTGCTCCATCAAGGGAGGCCCCTGAAGAGACTCAGGGAGGGAGAATTTGGGAACAGGGGACCCCCACCAGACATCAGCCGGCCATCAAAAAGAAGCCGACCTGAGGAGGCAATACAAATTCAAGAACCAGGTACCGATCCTCCCGGGTAAGTTTTCATCACCCTGTACATATTTGTTTACAGCTTTTCCAAAAAAAAAAATACAAAAGACCAAAATATTTGTTTACTAGCTTTCGCTTTCAACTCCTATACATATTTGTTTACCTGCTTCCAAAAAGAAACCAAAATCCAAAAAATACATGCTAATCAGCTTTCATTTCTCAACCTTGAACATACTTATTTCCAGCTTTACCCCCACGTCTTTCTTCAAAACAAAAAAATATATTTTCTAACTGTCTTTACATCATTTCTAAAAACAACGAAAATATTTACAAACTACATTTCCACACTCTTCTTCACAACGAAAATGTTTTCCAAATCTGCGCTTCCACACCTTTCTTCAAAGCAAAATATTTTACAAAACCGTACTTCCGCCGAAAAACATTTTTACGAACTATCTTTCCATACTTGTCTTCTAAAAACAAAATCGTTTTCCAAACTTTATCTCCATTCTTTTCTTTCCAAAAACATATCTTTTCGCCGACACAGGCCCCTTTTCAAAAACATAAGTATACATTTATCTTTACTACGCCTCGAACTACTGGACGAGAAGAGATTAAGAGCGGCAGACCATGCCCAGGCCTACCAAAGAAGGGTGGCAAGGGCATTTGAAAAGAAGGTGATAAAAAGAAAATTTGAAATCGGGGAATTAGTACTTAAGCAAATCATGCCATCAAGACAGCCTCACCCGAGAGGAAAGCTGCAACCCACATGGGAGGGACCCTATGTGATCACCCATGCCTATTCCGGGAATGCCTACCGCCTGGTAGATGCCGAAGGAGTCGAGGTTCCAGGTTCGTGGAATGCACTTTATCTAAAGAAATTCCATGCATGAAAAGCTTTCAATACTTAAGAACTATTATTCTTCCTTCCTGCGATTTCCAGCGTTTAGTACTTGATGATAGAATTGTAAGACTCTCAAAGATAAACTCGTATCTATTTGAACACGTTTCCGCCAAATCATGTCATTCCCTTCACACACGTATAACTGGACTAGATTTGCCTGATTGAAGAAAAATTGCCTACCCCATAGACTGGGACAATTTAAAAACTCCCCAAAGCAAAATGTCCCTTATTTCCGCCCCGCTCGTATTAACCCTAGGTCAAAATGAGGAGTTACCCGGACCTAGCATATGTCCCAAAAACTGGCTCTGGCACTATATAAACACTTCTAGAGGGGAAGCATGAAAAGAATCGGGGTGAAAAACAGAAGAGCCCCCCCCTCAAATCAAATCAAAACAAAAAAAAAAACACAAAAAGAGAAAATCAGGCAAGGAGAGGCCAAACACCCAAGTGAACGGGTTAAACTCTCTATTTAGCAGGCTTTCACACCTTTACGCACGGTATACGCTAAATAACGGCTATACCAGTACAGATCCAATCAACGGACTGTACCTTTCCACCCAAAAATAAAGAAGTGGTAAAAAGAAGAAAGCCAGAGGGACCTAGGAAGTAAGACATGTGCTAGACTGGGACAATTCTAAAATATTGCCCGAAAGGAAGATATTACTCTTACCTCATTCACCCTCTCCCCTTTTTATTTTTTTGCAATGGGGGTTCAAAATTGAGCTATGTCCACTGGGAAAAGCAAAATTTTGACCAAAGGTAGATCACGTCCAGGTTTACACCTACACACACACTCACACGAGTTCATTTAGAAACTTGCCTATCCAAAGGAAGCTTATTTGACTTGACTCTTGGTACATTCATGGATTTTTCAGCATGTTTAGAATAATACAATTAAGCATTGAGAACCGTGAACCTAGGAAAATCGACGCCTAAGGCTTATACCTCTCAAATACAATCCTGGTTTGGACATGAGTGACCACAAGGGCTCCTCCACGGGGACTTGATGGCGTCTTTTACTTATGAAAATCAAGAACATTGCCCTCTCACCTAAAAAAGTCATTGAAGAACTAAAATGCCCCCTTATGCCACTTATACTTACGCATAAGCTTGCATTTTCCTTTTCAAAACACCTTGGCATCTGATTTTCTTAAAACATTAAAGTTAACCCCCCCCCCCCGAATATTAGAATTATCCCCACTCATATGAGAATTGTCCCCACGAAATTTAAAATTATCCCCACTCATGTGAGAATTGTCCCCACTCACCTCATGCCCTTCCGCACATGCGTAAGAAGAAATTGTCCCCACCTCCTACACATAAGTTCTTCTTCACTCACGCACTTGGAATCCCATCCTTGCGCACTAAAGCCTGGTCTCCCGCACTTTACTTTCTCGCATTTATATTTCCATTCCGCCTTAAGATGGATTGTAGCCCTTGACAATTCAAGCAAGAAGGGCTCGAAAGTCAGTGCAGGGGCACAATCTGGACAGATTTAACACTTGGTCCATGGAAAGAATGTTTTTTAGGTACTGAAGGTTAGAACGGTCGCAAAGACTTTCAGCAGCAGCAGCAGACAGGAGCAGCTGGACCAAACTGCCCCAGGCAGGGGGCGGCTAAGCTCGACTAGCCGCCCCTGCCCTTTGTTTCAGGTGAGGATGCCCCAGGTAGGGGGCGGCTAAGCACAACTAGCCGCCCACACTAACCGCCCCTTGCCTGCACCTATTCCAGTGCTGTCAGTCCTATTTTAATCAAATCTTCGTATCTCCAAATACCTGTTAAGAACATTTCATTCCAAAAATTGCATACACACATTTCATACGCATATACATTCATAAAACCAATATAAATACACTTCGAAAAACAACCATATCTCAAAATCATATGTCCATCCATGAATCAAACCTATGAAACCAAGATTCATCTACGCAAACATACATATCCATGAACCATCCATGCTAAACTACTCTAAACACGTGCATATAGAGGAGAATGATTAAATTGTCCCACCCAAAACCACAAGCATAGACTGTTTTTCTAAACCTAAAAGAGGGCATAAAAGAGGGAATCTTTTTCTTCGGGACACTCCAAAATCCAAAAGTCTTGATCTATGCATCATCGAAATATTCACCTGAGTCAAAACAAAAGAAGAAAAGCTTGAATTTATCGCATATATACTATTCTTCTACTTAAAACCAAGACACAAAGGCTATACCTCGGCGTATCGTCATCCGCTGGAGGCTGAGTAGGAGGAACGTCCTGACTTGGCTGAGAAGGGAGCGGCGGATGAGGAGAAGACTGAACCTCTGGAGCATCGGGAACAGCAGGAGTCTCTCGAACCGAAGACGCGGCCCTCGCATATATCCCACGACTCCGAGACACCGAAGGACGAGAGGCACGGCTGAAGGTGGCCCTGGTAGCCAAGGAAGCCGAGAGAGAATGGTCAGGCTCAAGTGGAAGAAGATCAAGGTCCGCCTCGGTCATAGAGCCCCCTCCAACCAATTTCCCCCTCATAGTGGCCTCCCAGAGACGGACCTGCTGCATGTCTCTGTCTCTCCTCTCCAATCTCTGTCTGAGGCGACTCTCTGTCCCTCTGGCCCGATCCTCAGCGGCCCTCAACCTCTCCTCCAACTCCCGCGCCCTCGCTTCCGACGCCCTGAGCACCTCTCGATCCCTATCCCCGGCCGCCTGCAGAGAACGGACTAAGTCTCCCATCAAACCTCCAGGAACGCCCGCCGAAGCTTCCAACTCCGACACCCTCATCTGAAGGGAGTCCCTCTCACGACCTAGGGTAATGAACCCCTCCTCCCTTAAAGCCACCATGGACCTCAGCCGGTCCACCTCCTCCTCAGCCCGAGAAGCCCTGCCCCTTGCCTGGCCCAACTCCATCCGTATGGCCGTCAACTCGCTTCGGGCCACATCCAATTCCCTCGTCAGTTCGAGCTCCTGCTCGGAAACCACGGAAGGAGGAGGGACGGAAGAAGAAGAAGCGCCATCGGCCCTCGCTCTCGACAGAGCATCCACCTGAGCCTCAAGGACCCGGACCTGGTCCTGCAAGCGTCCTCTCTGTGCCCGCAAGGCCTCTATCTGTCTGGCCCGCGCTTGGAGGTGCTCATTGGCGGTCTTGAGCCTCTTCTCCATCTCATTCAACTCAACCTACAAAAAGAAATACCATTCAAAAGATGCTCAAGCAAAAGAGAACGAGGAAAGGAAAAGGGATTTTTCAACTTACATAAGCGTCCGGGATCTCCTCCTCCATCGTCCCGGCACCCACTGATAGTACCCAAGCTGGCGGACGACCCGGCTGATCGCATGGAACACGACCTCATTAAAGTAGATCAGCCAGACGTCTCGCGCCAGGGCCTCGGGAACCTCCTCCGAGTAAGGCCTCCACGTCATCTAAAAAAGCATCGCAAGATAGGAAGAGCGCTTAGTCAAAAGAAAACCAAGTACAAGCCAAAGAGATTCAAAGAAAACTCATACCTCTTCCTCCGACAAAACGCGGAAGGCCTCTCGGAATTGGGCGAGGCGGTGCAAGCGGGAAGATCCCCGGGGTTCCCATCTCATGGCCCAAGGGAGGGCATGATCGAACAGAGCCAAAGTCGGGCGATCGATGGCGAAGTGCTCGTACCCGAAGATCTGACAAAGCGAGAGGAAAACCATCACGATCAAAGTGAACTGAAACTAAAAAAGGGGACATTTACCAATCACTTACACATACCTGAAGAAATGGCGCAAAGCCGCCAAGGTTCTTTCCCCCGGCCCTCTTAACTTTCTTCGAGAGGCTCCGCAAAGAGATGGGCAAGCATCGCCGCTCCCCAAGCATAGCGCCCCATGCCCTCCAAGTCCCGCATCATTAGAAGGGAATGAGAGGAGACCTTATCAGAGGCCGTTGAGAAAAGGACCCGGCCAAAGAAGTAGAGGAAGAACGCTCTCACAGCCGCCTCTCTCGCCTCGATCATCACCCGCCGCCTCTCGAAGCTAGCTGCAGCTTCACCCTTCTGGCGCTGTGTAAAGGAACCGAGGCCGTACTATCCCGAAAGCCGCCCCAAAGGGATCCGGTTCAGCGTCCGCTCCCGCTCCACGAACTCCCATTCCCCGATCAACTCTCGGAAAAGTCCCCTGTAGTTAGCTAGGGTGGCCGGATCACTGCCTCCCCCAGAACCGGAAGGCCGGTGATCCGATAGACGTCCTCGAGCGTCGGCATGACAGCACCGGTAGGGAGGATGAATGTGCAACTCTCCGGATCCCATCTCTCCGCCAAGGCCTCCACATATGGACGGTGGACGTGGAATGGCTCGATCAGAAAAAAGGAACTGAAGCCCGCTCCATCCACCAAACTCTTCTCCTCCTTCCCCAAGGCGTCGTACCATCTCTTCGTCCCGTGCCATAAAGCCCGGATACGATTCGGCCTCTACAAAACAAATGAAGGGAACATGGGTTAGTTTAAAAGAGAGCGAGAGGTAAGAGTCCAAATCTACGAAATCATTTTAAACCATGCTTAGCAAAATCAAAACTCCCACATGCTAAAAGAAAAGGAACAAAAACATGAAAGTAAGAAACTACACTCCTCATATGATGACGCGTGCTAGACAAATATCAAACACATCCCACCGGCAGTCACCACTCACACGCTTTCTTACATCACGGCCTATCATACCAATATAGAACTCGAACCTATGAAATGCATGCATACACTCCTTCATGCCCTACCACGATCAAACACGTACGAAATCACATACACATAGAAAAGTATCGCATGCAAGCATATTAGCTATATCATTTCTCTCTCCTTTGAACGCATATAACAAACATGGATATATATATAGAAATTGTCCCCCTCCCTATAAAAACAAACCCATGACAGCATGCTTACACATCCCACCGTGATTAACTTATACACAAGCATGCCTATTTAAAAAACACACATATACGAGTATAATACACACATACAACCTGTTCATACCACCAAGACATGCATATACACCAAAAAGGCTAAGACTAAAGAGTTAGGAACATACCACGGCCCGTGTGGACCCAGGAGCGTCCACCTCGGCCTCATCGGGATCGTCCATCCTGTCGTCATCCTCCTCCTCATCCTCCTCAAACACGGCCTCCTCGGCCTCAGCCCCAACACCCACACCGGCCTCAGCGGCCCCAGTGCCCATACCCCCGGCCTCCCCGGCCTCATCCCTAGCCTCTCCTATCCCCTCCACCCTCCCCACGCCGGAGATAAACTCCGCAAAGGCCCCCATATCCCTACTCTCCTCCTCCTCAGCCCTGGCCTCTGTGGCCTCCCTATCCAACATCCCGACGAGGGCATCCAACGACGCCCTCACCTCCTCGCTAACTCCCTCGACCCCTACCCCCTCGGTTGCACCCTCAATCGATCCTCCAACCCCCGGAACCACCTCCTCGGCCACCACCGGTCGATCCCCACGCCTCCTCTTGCGTATATAACCTATCACACTCCCCCCTACCTCCGGGACAGCCCCCGAAGGCAAATCCCCGACCTCACCCACGCCAATATCCACCGGCGGCACCTCCGTCGTACCCATACCCTCCCCCACGGCCTTGACCTCCGGCCTATCGCTCTCCGATGATGAAGAGCTCGGGCTACGCTCTCCACGAGCCACCCGTGGTCGTTTCCCCCTCGAAGCAATCGCCTTCGACCTCGTCATCTCCTCGGTTTGAAAAAGAAAAAGGAGAACCCAAACTAGGGTTTCGAAATCAAGAGAAAGAGAGAGGATTAAAGATGAAATGGAGGAAGAAAAGGCAAAGAAATCAGGGTTTTTGGTTTTGAAACCGAAGAAAAGAAGAAGAAGAGGGAGAGAAACCATTTTTGAAAAATGGAAAGAGAGAGGGTCCCTTTTTCGGTTATAAGGGACCCAGTCCAGGGGCGGCTACCCGCGAGTAGCCGCCCCCTCTCGGGCGGCTAGTTACTACTAGCCGCCCCTCCCAGTTTTTCTCTTTCATTTAAAAAAAACCCCCCTTCCAATCTTTTCAGCCTTAAACTTCAAAGTTCTCCATACCAAACAGCCATGTATTGGCTTATTTCCAGACAATACTTGATCAAACACGACTCTCCCGAAGTTTTGCAACACGTCCAGCACCATTCAGATTCAAATTTCTTCAGTTCTGGTTCTTTTCCAGAGTTCTTATCCCTCGGATGATCCAATTAACCCAAATCAACTTTTACTTGCTTTCTGTCGGCGATATCCCCTCCTTGCTGAGTTTTCCCAAGCACGGGAATGGTAGGGACGAGGAAACTGACGCTGGGCTGCTTCGTGCACGATAGCTAAGAACCCCGACCGCGGGTTGGATCACTCACCATTTACTTTTCCTCGCCTTCCACCTGGATCATCTTCTCGGATAAAAATTCTAAGTCAAGACCTAGCCTCTGACGGTCTAAGTCAACTCCCCGAGTAGTACTTCTCGTATTGGCACAACTCCTTGAAGGTCGGGCCGGCCAAAATAGGGGTCTCTTTCCTTATCCTCGGTCGAAGTCTTTCTCGCTCCGCGCAAAGACTCCGTCCGATGAGGGACAATTGTAGATACCCCAATTTTGACCGTCCAGAGAGATAGAAATACTTCAAGTAACACACGGAAATATCCCACAAGTGGACACCAATAGAGAACCAAAGGTTCGGTAAACCGGAAACCCTAACCCTAGCCTTGACCTAAACCTAAACCGGAAACCCTAAACCTTGACCTTGCCCTAAACCCTAACCCTAGCCTTGACCCTAAACCATAAACCTAAACCAAAACCTAAACCCTAACCCTAAGCCAAAACCCCAAACCCTAGCCCAAACCCTAACCCTAAACCAAACCCTAGCCCGGACCTAAACCTAAACCTACCCTAAAAAAAACCAAAACCCTAAAAACCTAAGTCCCTGGAAAGGGGCGACTAGCCCTAACTAGCCACCCCTCACTGGGCGGCTAGTTTACACTAGCTGCACCCCTGACCGCCCCCTGTCCGACTTTGGACCAGTCCCCTGGATGGGACATAAAGCAATATTAAATGCTGATCATTGTGGCGGGTCATGACCTTTAGCCGCCCTCTCTTGGCCGGATCAAACCAAGTAGCCGACCCAAGCCACCGCTTGTCAGAGATGGGACGTTTGGCAGGTCATGATAGGGGCGGCTACCAGGAAGTAGCCGCCCCATCCCGGGCGGCTAGTTAGCACTAGCCGCCCTTCACCTGGTCTCTGACAGAAGAACCAGAGCATTAATGAGAGGTCCAATCGAAGCCAACCCACTCCATTACCCCCTGGATCTTCCCCTGCCTCTCTTTTACTATAAATAGAGGAGGTCCCAAGCCTTCAATCAACATCCAAAAATCACCAATTCCTCTTCATCACCAACCCACCATTCCCACTTGTTCAAACCCTTCCACCACTAGAAATCCCAAGAGAGAGAGAGAGAGAGCCTCTTTTGTGAGAGAAACACCCATTCCCTACATAAAATACCCTCTCATCCCACCCTCCATAAACCCAGGCTAAACCTAGCTTAGCCTCTGCCCAAGACCCCACCCTTTTCCTACCAAAGCTCTGCCCAAATTCCCCCAGACCCCTGGACGGCTAACCCTAGATAGCCGCCCCCTGGCCGACGGCTAAACACAACTAGCCGCCCCCCTATCCACACCCCATATCAACATCCCTTTGACCCATAACTCCTTTAGTCAAGCCTGGAAGCAGAATAGGATTACCTGTTTTTCACCTCTGTGTACGGTATATCCGTGTCTCAGAGCGGAGACCCCACAAACTCCCCACGTAGGCGACCAAATCCGACCCAAACCCTTTCCTGTTTTTAGAAAAAGCAGGTGGCGATCACAAACCCCCTTGAATCCTCTTGAGCCGCTGTCGGGCGCCTCAACGAGGAACGACACCCTCACCCCTGCCGAGAAGACGATCCGACCGAGCCTGCCAGGGCACGCATCCGATCCGAATCCCCGAAGAACCCCCACACACGTGGATTTTTCGACACCGACAGATACGTCGAGGTATAGCTTCTTTGTGTCTTGGTTTTAAGTAGAAGAATAGTATATATGCGATGAATTCAAGCTTTTCTTCTTTTGTTTTGGTTTTAGGTGATATTTCGGTGAGGTATAGCTCAAGACTTCAGAGTTTGGAGCATCTCGAAGGAAAAAATTCCCTTTTTTCTGCCCTCTCTTAGGTTTAGAAAAACAGTCTATGCTTGTGGTTTTGGGTGGGACAATTTAATTATTCTCCTTTGTATGCATGTCTTGGAATAGTTAGTATGGATGTTCATGGATATGTATGTATGTGTAGATGAATCTGGATTTTTATAGGTTTGATTCATGAATGGGTATAGGTTTTGATATATAATTCATTTTAGCATGGTATCTATACAGGTTTTGTGTATGAATATGTGTATGAAATGTGTACATGCAGGTTTTGGAAAGAATTTGATTTTAATAGGTAAAGAAGTGTTGAAGAGTTGATTGGATATGGACTGACATAACTGAAAGAGGTGCAGGCAAGGGGCGGCTAGTGTAAACTAGCCGCCCAGTGAGGGGCGGCTAGTTAGGTTTAGCCGCCCCCTGCCTGGGGCAAGCTCACCTGAGACAAAGGGCAGGGGCAGCTAGTGTAAACTAGCCGCCCAGTGAGGGGCGGCTAGTCGAGCTTAGCCGCCCCCTGCCTGGGGCAGTTTGGTCCTGCTGCTTCTGTCTGCTGCTGCCGCTGAAAGTCTTTGTGACCGTTCCAACCTTCAGTACTATAAAAACATTCTTTCCATGGACCAAGTGTTAAATCTGTCCAGATTGCGCCCCTGCACTGACTTTCGAGCCCTTCTAGCTTGAATTGTCAAGGGCTACAATCCATCTTAAGGTAAAATGGGTAATGCGAGAAAATAACGTGCGGGAGACCATGCCTTAGTGCGTAAGGAAGGGATTCCAAGTGCGTGAGTGAAGAAAACTTTTAAGTATGTGTAAAAAGGTGGGACAATTTCTTCTCAGGCATGTGTGGCAAGGGTATGAAATGAGTGGGGACAATTTTAATATTAGTGGGGACGATTTTAATATGTGGGGACAATTTTAATATGAGTGGGGATAATTTTCAAGAAAATCGGATGCCAAGGTATTTTTGGAAAAGGAAAATGCACGCTTATGCGTAAGTATATGTGGCATAAGGGGGCATTTTAGTTCTTCAATGGCTTTTCATGTGAGAGGGCAATGTTCTCGAATTTCTGAATTAAAGGATGCCATCAAGTCCCCGTGGAGGAGCCCTTGTGGTCACCCATGTCCGGACCAGGATTGTATTTGAATGGTATAGGTCTTAGGTGTCGATTTTTCTAGGTTCATGGGTTTCAAATGCTTAATCGTATTATTCTAAACATGCTGAAAAATCCATGAGTGTACTAAGAGTCGAGTCAAATAAGCTTCTCTTGGATAAACAAGTTTCTAAGTGAACTCATGTGAGTGTGTGTAGTTTGTAGACCTGGACACGATCTATCTTTGGTCGAAATTTCACCTTTCCCGGCAGACGTAGTTCTATTCAGAATCCCATCGCGAAAATAAAAGGGGAGGGGGAGAATGGGGTAAGAGTAATATCTTCCTTTTGGGCAATATTTAGAATTGTCCTAGTCTAGCACATGTCTTACTTTCTAGGTCCCTCTGGCTTTCTTCTTTTTACCACTTCTTTATTTTGGGATGGAAAGTACACCCCGTTGTTTGGATCTGTACTGGTATAGCCGTTGTCTAGCGTATACCGTGCGTAAAGGCGTGAAAGCCTGCTAAATAGAGAGTTTAACCCGTTCACCTGGGTGTTTGGCCTCTCATTGCCTGATTTCTCTATTTTTTTTGTTTTTCTCCTTTTTTGTTTTGTTTGATTTGAGGGGGGGGGGCTTTTCTGTTTTTCACCCCGATTCTTTTCATGCTTCCCCTCTAGAAGTGTTTATATAGTGCCAAAGCCAGTTTTGGGACATATGCCAGGTCTAGGTAACTCCTCATTTCGACCTAGGGTTAATACGAGTAGGACGAAAATAAGGGATGTTTTGCTTTGGGGCTTTTAAATTGTCCCAGTCTACGGGGTAGGCAATTTCTCTTCTTTCAGGTGAATCTAGTCTAGTTATACGTGTGTGAAGGAAACGGCATGATTTGGCGGAGATGTGTTCAAATAGATACGAGTTTATCTTTGAGATTCTTATAATTCTATCATCAAGTACTAAACGCTGGAAATCGCAGGAAGGAAGAATAATGGTTCTTAAGTATTGAAAGCTATTCATGCGTGGAATTTCTTTAGATAAAGTGCATTCCACGAACCTGGAAACTTGACTCCTTCGGCATCTACCAGGCGGTAGGCATTCCCGGAATAGGCATGGGTGATCGCAAAGGGTCCCCCCCATGTGGGTTGCAACTTCCCTCTTGGGTGAGGCTATCTTGATGGCATGATTTGCTTGAGTACTAATTCCCCGATTTCAATTTTTTTTTATCACCTTCTTTTCAAATGCCCTTGCCACCCTTCTTTGGTAGGCCTGGGCATGGTCTGCCACTCTTAGTCTTTTCTCGTCTAGTAGTTCGCTTTTGTTTTATATTTGTTTTGAAAGTGTGGAAACAGATGCATACTTATGGTTTTGAAAAGGGGGACTGTGTTGGCGAATAGATACGTTTTTGGAAAGAAAATGGGGATAAAGTTTGAAAAACAGTTTGTTTTTAGAAGGAAAGTATGGAAATACGGTAAAAATGTTTTTTTTTTGGCGGAAATCATGGAAATTTTGTTTTGTAAAGACATTTAGCTTTGAAGAAGCGCAGATTTGGAAAATATTTTTGTTTGGAAATACAGTTTGTAAATGTTTTCGTTTGTTTGGTAAACAAGTAAAGAAAGTTTGGAAACTTTCTTTGGAAGTATGGAAATACGGTTTTGTAAAACTTTTGTTTTTGAAGGAGAGTGTGGAAAACATTTTTTTGTAAAAACATTTTTTTTAAGAAGAGTGGAAATAAAGTTGGAAACAAGTATGTTCAGAGTTGGGGAATGAAAGCTGATCAACATGTATTTTTTTGGGTTTTGGTTTCTTTTTAGGAAAGCAGGTAAACAAATATATATAGGGTGTGAAAGCGAAAGCTGGAAAACAAATATTTTGATCTTTTGATTTTTAGAAAAAAAAAGCTGTAAACAAATATGTACAGGGTGTGAAAGCGAAAGCTGGAAAACAAATATTTTGATCTTTTGATTTTTAGAAAAAAAAGGCTGTAAACAAATATGTACAGGGTGTGATAAAAGCTTACCCGGGGTGATCGGTACCCGGTTCTTGGATTTGTGTTGTTTCCTCGAGTCAGCTTCGCTTGGTTGGCCAGCTGATGTCCGGTGGGGGCCCCCTATTCCCGAACTCTCCTTCCCTGAGTCTCTTTAAGGGCCTTCCTTGATGGAGCAGTTCTTCGTTGGTGGAGCCTGGCTTCCAACATGCGAGCACCTCTAGCCGGATGCGCATGGCACAGACGCTCCAATTCCGGGCCCGTGTCTCGTTAAAGCGTGCTTCTCCCCATATGGAAATTACTTTCCCGCGGTACGGGAAGCGAAGACATTGGTGTCGGGTGGATGAGACGGCTTCGATGCTGTTGAGCCATGTCCTCCCAACAATCAGAGGGTGGGGCGATTGAATGTTCATCACCATGCGCGTGCTGTCGAAGGCGTAGATGTATTCGTTCGAGGGCTCCAATCTTGGAACCCTACCTTCTAGCTTCTGGTAGGCGGAATATGTAAGAACGTTAGTTTCTGCTCCTGTGTCGATGAGAATGTGCCGGAATTCCCTCCCTCCGAGTATGGCAGTGATAGCGAGGGGTGTGGAACGTGCTCCGGCTTTGGCGACTTCATGGGGGAGGAAGGTGATCGAGTTGGGCTCCGTAAGATCGCTTGGTGGATACAGGGTCCTGGCCGTTTCTCCTGAGGGATAGTTGTTGTCGTAAGGGGACCCAGGTGGACTGCCACTTTCATCCTCGTTTCCCGGTCGTAGGGCTAGTGTGAACATATTATGTATCGCCCAGTTGTTCTCATTCTCATATTGGAGGCGCGCCTCTCCCCAGATTGTCAGGATATGACTCAAGAAGGGCAGTCGAAGGCATTGGTGCCGGGGGGAACAAATAGCTTGAATGCTGTCTAACCATGGTCGTCCCAACATCAATGGATACCTTGTGTCGATGTCAGCCACGAAGCAGGCTACTTCACAGATAAGAGGGCCGATGGATAACTCGAATGTTCCGGGGCCGCGGAGAGTCTTCCCAGTATGGTTGAAAGCCTGATAGTATGGTGGGCCGGTTGGACGGGAGGACGGCCTAGTCCGGGTATCTTTTGGTAAGTGGAGCACGTCATTATGTTCATTCCTGGCCCTGGGTCTACAAAGATGTTGTTTAGCCACAACATTTGGAGTCGTCCGCGGATGTGTAGGGGGTAGACTCGTAGTCTGGGATCCGGGAGGTCTTGGTCAGTGAATGAAATGGTCATTGGACGGCGGGGGCCGTCGACAGTGTCGGTACTCTTGGAGGATCCGTTGTCGTCCGGATGCAGATCATCCGACGTACATTCCCCTCCTTCGGGTCCTTCGCTAGCTCCTTCGGGGATCTCCTCAAATGGCTCTTCTTCTTCGTCTCCTCCCAGGTTTTCTAGTCCGCTTTCGTCGGACTCGATGTTGATGACTGCGGGAAGGGCGATAATTGCATCTTCTTCTTCGCCATAGAGTATGGCGAGGTCATGATCGTCGAGGTTCAGCTGGAAGGGCTCGTTCTGCTCTTCCTCCTCGGATTCTTCGGACAGACTGTCGTCAGTGACGTCTTCCGAACTGCTTGGTTGTGGTGATGGTTGTCTCCCTCTTCTGACCATGTTTACCATGTGGGCTCCAGATGTGGATGCTTGGTTGTGACCTGGCAATGGGTCAGAAAAAATGCCAAGTGGCTTGGAGGCTTGAGAATTGCCCTGGTTTAAGTGGCTTTTGATCATGGCCCAATCAAGGCGCCTGTCATCATTTAAATCATAGATAAAATCCCGAAAAACAATGCATTGTTCTACGGTATGACCATGTTGTTGGTGGTATTGACAGTAACGCAGTCTGCTGGCTCCGGGGAGTGGAGGTTTAGCAGCTGGGAGGGAGATACTATTTGTGTCCATCAGTACCCTAAAAATCCTAGTTAGTGTTTCTGGGAGGGGAGGGTAAGAGTCTCTCTTTCCCATTCGTCTTTGATCATAGGATGTTGGAGGGGAGACCTCATTATAAGTATTTGGGGAGGGCTGCCTAGGACTTAGGTTCTGATTTCTTAAGAAGCTGAAATAAAAAGGGGTCCTAGGCTGGCCTTGTCTTGAGATTACAGGGTTTTGGACCGGGGAACTTTGGATTATCGGGTTTTGTTGTGTCGGCACGGGGACGGGCACTGATCGAGTAGTGAAGTTCTGGTTGATTGGTCGAGGCGGTGCATACCCGGATGAACCAGACGTGTACTGTCTCGGAGCCATTCCTCGATCAGGAACTCGTGCTCTGTTCGGGTAGAGTGCCGATACTTGTGTAATAATCCCCTCTACCGTGGGGGTTTGTGCCTTGCGAGGCAGTTGTCCAACCCTATGGCTGATAGGTGGGGACTGGGTTTGTACTACTGGGGCTGCACAACGGGAAATCCTGTTGTGGCGGTCAATCAGAAGCTGATACGTAGTACAGTCTCCGTACGAAAGGCTCGTACGAAGTTCTGGACTCAGGCTCTGTAACATCATGTCAATTTCTTGACATTCCGTGAGTTGCAGGCCGGTCCGGTGGACAAGTGTGCGCCACCGAGACACGTATTGTTCGAATTCCTCCATAGGCCTCATTCTCTCTACGGTTAAATCCGAAATAGAGGGGTCCTAATCCTCTGGTAACCGTAGCGGCCCAAGAACTTTTCGCTTACAGCCGAGAAATTCGACAAGTGATCTACAGGGAGGGTGGAGAACCATTGTAGTGCTTCTCCTTCCAATGATTTTTGGAAGAGGAAGACTAGCAGAGGTTGATTATCTAGAAACGGGCGTGCGTCTAGATAAAAGGTAGTTAAATGAATGTCTGGGTCTCCACGACCGTTATACCGGCGAAATTTGGGGATTTTGAATCCCTCCGGTAGGTGGACTGATGGGATTTGTCTCAGGTTATGTAGAGACATGTGTTTGGGGGCCGAGGGACCAGTTTCGGAGAGGATTCTACGGATTGTTTCGTCCAGTGTTTCTCCCCGGGGAGGGCTGCCTAGCGGTCCCGGGTTTGGGTTGGCCTGGTAGGGGCCTGGGGTGGAAGTGGCTGGGAATATTGGATTCGTGGGGGAAAGGGGGGTGAACGAAAAGACGCTCGGGTTGACCGAGTGACTGGGTGTGACTGGGGTTTTGGGACTGGCCTTAGGGGCTTCGACATGGGTCTCCTGTCTTAGGGTTTTGACCTGGCGGTAGTCGGCGAGGTCATGAAACATGTCCTCTACGGATTGGTATCCTAGACTGGCCATCTTTTCCCCTAGATGGATCAGGAATTGCGTGGCCTGACCCTCTTGGTGGGTTCTTTCCTCTAGTATCTCCTCCTCTAGGTGGGATTCCATGATGCGTGTGAAATGTTTTAAGGGATCGAATGCAGATATAAAGCAGTAAATAAAGCGGTAAGGATTGCGCAGCGGTGTGCGGCTTACAAAGCAATAAAGGATTGCGCAGCTGTGTGCGGCTTACAAAGCAGTAAAGGATTGCGCAGCTGTATGCGGCTTACAAAGCAGTAAATGATACTGTGATGCGAAGTAGAGGAGGATCTGATTCGAGGGGTGGGAAACTCTAACCTTCCTAGAGGGTTGATGGCATTCTAGTCAAGCTTGTAAAAGGGGGCAGAAGAGGATTACCTTTTGTTGTTTTTCACGAGGGACGTCCCACCGTGATCGCCAGATTTTGTCGGTACCGTCGGGGAGGCCTCCGAATGTGTCAGAATGTGTGTCGGAGCGGATCCCGGCGGGGTGCGTGGTGAGCGCGCGTGTGCGTGTGTGGGGGTTCTTCGGGGATTCGGATCGGATGCGTGCCCTGGCGGGCTCGGTCAGATCGTCTTCTCGGAAGGGTGAGGGGTGTGTCTGTCCTGGTTGAGGCGCCCGATAGCGTCTCAAGAGGATTCAGGGGTTTGTGTGATCACCACCTGCTTTTTCTAAAAGCAGGAAAATGTTGGGTTTGGTTTTGGTCGCCTACGTGGGGAGTTTGTGGGGCCTCCGCTCTGAGACACGGATATACCGTACACAGAGGTGAAAAACAGATATCCTATTCTGCTTCTAGGGCTTGACTAAAGGAGTCTTGGGACAAAGGGGTGTGGATATGGGGTGTGGATAGAGGGGCGGCTAGTTGTTTTTAGCCATCGGCAAGGGGGCGGCTAGCTAGGGTTAGCCGTCCAGGATCTGGGTTGGTTTGGGCAGAACTTCGGTAGGAAACGGGTTTGGTTCTGGACAGAGGCTAAGCTAGGTTTAGCCCGGGTTTCTCGAGGGTGGGATGAGAGGGTATTTTATGTAGGGAATGGGTGTTTCTCTCACAAAAGGGGCTCTCTCTCTCTCTCTCTCTTGGGATTTCTAGTGGTGGATTGGTGATTTGTGGGTTTCTTGGTGATTGAAGATGAATTGGTGATGTTGTATTTGGGCTTGGGACCCCTCTATTTATAGTAAAAGAGGGGCAGGGAAATATCCCGAGGGTAATGGAGTGGGTGGCTTCGATTGGACCTCTCATTAATTCTCTGGTTCTTCTGTTAGAGACCAGGTGAAGGGCGGCTAGTGCTAACTAGCCACCCGGGATGGGGCGGCTACTTCCTGGTAGCCGCCCCTATCATGACCTGCCAAACGTCCCATCTCTGGCAATCGGTGGCTTGGGTCGGCTACTTGGTTTGATCCGGCCAAGAGAGGGCGGCTAAAGGTCATGACCCACCACAATGATCAGCATTTAATATTGCTTTATGTCCCATCCAGGGGACTGGTCCAAAGTCGGCCAGGGGGCGGTTAGGGGGCGGCTAGTGTAAACTAGCCGCCCAGTAAGGGGCGGCTAGTTAGGGCTGGCTGTCCCTTTCCAGGGACTCAGGGTTTTTTGGGTTTTTCTTAGGTGGGGTTCTGGTTTGGGGCCAGGGTTTGGGTTTAGGTCTAGGTCAAGGCCGGCTAGGGTTAGGGTTTAGGTTTAGGTCAGGGCTAGGGTTAGGGTTCGGGTTTAGGTCTGGGGCTAGGGTTAGGGTTTAGGTCTAGGTCAAGGCTAGGGTTTAGGGTTTCTGTCTAGGTCAAGGCTAGGGTTAGGGTTTAGGTTTAGGTCAGGGCTAGGGTTAGGTTTAGGGTTTGGGTTTAGGTCTGGGGCTAGGGTTAGGGTTTAGGTCTAGGTCAAGGCTAGGGTTTAGGGTTTCTGGTTCTCTGAATCTTTGGTTCCCTATTAGATATCCAAATGTGGGTCATTTCCGTGTGTTACTTGAAGTATTTTCTGTCTCTCTGGACGGTCAAAATTGGGGTATCTACAATAGCGACATGCCAGGCATAGACCCAGCCATCGCCGTTCACGAGTTGAATGAGCGACAAGACACGATCCCAGAGACAACGTCGGTTCGCCCCCGAGCGCAATAAGATAATCTCAAATGAGATCAATTGGCTCCTCGCTGTGGGATTCATCTGCGAGGTGCGTTATCCAGATTGGATATCTAACGTCGTCCTGGCGGAAAAGAAAGGAGGAAAGTGGCGAATTTGCATCGACTTCGTCAACCTTAACACGGCATGCCTCAAAGACGGCTACTCGTTGTCAAAGATTGACCAGCTCATGGACGCTATGACAGGCGCTTGTCATTCTTGGACGCATACTTAAGCTATAATCAAATTCCTCTTCACCCGGCCGATCAAGAGAAAACCGCGTTCATCTCGGAGCGCGGACCGTGCTGTTACAACGTAATGCCTTTCGAGCTCAAAAAAGCCAGTGCCACTTTTCAGCGTCTGGTCAACAAAGTATTCAGGCACCTTATTGGCCGAACGATGGAAGTGTATATTGATGACATGGTGGTGAAAAGTAACAATCATGATCAGCACTTACAGTTCCTAGCCGAAGCCTTCGACGCCCTCCAGAGGCATCACATGAAGCTCAACCTGGGCAAATGCTCATTCGGCGTTTCTTCCGGGCATTTTCCTAGGCCACATCGTGCATCAGCAAGGCATAGAGGCCAACCCAACCATGATCCAGGAGTTGCGCGACTCCGCCGCCCCGAAAACCGTCCGCGACATCCAGGTGATCACCAGCCGCATAGCCACCTTATCTCAATTTATCTCTCGTCTTTCAGATCGTTGTCGATCGTTCTTTCAGGCTATCAGAGGCGCAAAGGGGGAAATCTAGACGGATGAGCAGCAGGCCACCGTCCAAAGTCTCAAGGACTACCTTAGCCAGCCGCCCATCCTATCTGTTCTAGCTGTGGGCGATATACTCTTTTTATATCTCGCAGTATCCGTAACCGTGACCAGCGCCACACTTTTCAAGGAGGACCATGAGCAGCAGCATTCGGTCTTTTACGTGAGCGTGGCCCTTCTTGACGCGGAGACCCGTTAATCCCCCATTGAGAAGCTCATCTTGGCGCTCGTGATTGTGAAGAAAAAGCTCAGGCAATACTTCAAAGCGCACCCAATAGTTGTGTTCACGTCTTATCCCATCCGGGTCTTCTTGCACAAACCAAACCTCTACAGCCGAACCGTGAAGTGGGCACTGGATCTATCACCGTTCAATATCGACTATCGCCCTCGGGTTGCTAGGAAAGGCCAAGTGGTGGCCGACTTCCTGCTGGAATTCGACCTTGAGGAAGACATGCGGAAGGCCACGTCAGAGCTCGATGACCCTCCCGAACTCTCGGAATGGTGGGATCTTTTTGTCGACGGTGCGTCCAACGCAACAGGCAGTGGTGCGGGGATCGTATTGATAACTCCCGATGGTACCCGTCTGGAGCACTCCATCCGGCTGGAATTCCCTACCACCAACGTGGCCGAGTACGAGGCCCTCGTCAGCGGGCTGCACCTCGCCAAGGCTCTCCATATAAGGTATCTGTGAACACATTGTGATTCACAGTTAGTCGTGCTGCAGGTCCAATGGACATACTCGGTAAATGACGAAAGGCTAGAGTTATATCACCGCCTCGTTGTTTGGCTCTCCCAGGAATTCTTTGGCTTTGAAATTAGCTATCTGCCCCGCGAAGAAAACAAGGAGGCAGATTCGTTGGTGGTGGGCGCTACCATTCCCAAAGGACGCTTGGTCACACTGACGGTCATGATGCAGCCCTCCATTGATTCAAATATCGCTATTCATGTAATCGAAAGGGAGACCCCTTGCTGGATGGACCCGATCAAGGCCTACATCCACGACGGCGTGCTGCCCACGGATCAAGCTGAAGCGCAAAAGGTCCGTCACCGCTCCGCCTGGTTCGCCATCATAGAGGGAACACTTTACCGACGCAATGCTGGCGCCCCTTTTCTTCGATGTCTGAGTTCAGCCGAGGCCAAGCCACTGATGGAAGAAATCCATGAAGGGTCGTGCGGTGACCACTCTAGCGGGCGCACGCTCACCCACTGTATCCTCACACAAGGGTACTACTGGCCCACGTTGAGAAAGGACACTGTCGCATTCATCCAGAGTTGTGAAAAATGTTAAAAATACTCCCCGATAACTCATTTTACGGTAGAGGAACTCCATACACTGACCTCCCCGTGGCCATTCACCCAATGGGGGACTGACATTGTAGGACCTTTTCCTACAGCGGTGGGAGGGAGAAAATATGTACTCCTCGTCACTGATTACTTCACCAAGTGGGTCGAGGCGGAAGCGTACAAGATGATCAAGCATTCTGACGTCAAAAATTTCCTGTGGAAGCATCTTATCTGCAGGTTTGGAGTCCCCAAAACCATTGTTACAGACAATGGAACCCAGTTCACAAACGCACCAATTCGGAAATTCTGCAACAAATACGGCATTCAACAGTGTTTTTCCTCGCGAGCATACCCGCAGGGAAACGGACAGGCTGAAGCGACCAACCGCACAATCTTCACCATGCTCAAGAAACGGCTTCATGAGATGAAAGGAGCGTGGCTTGAAGAGCTTCCGGGCGTATTATGGGCCTACCGCACCACATGAAGGAAGCCCATCGGGGAGTCACCGTTCGCTCTCGCGTATGGGACCGAAGCAGTGATCCCCTCGGAAGTCAGCCTCCCCACCTTGCGGACGTCGGTCGCTCTCACCGATTGAAACAATGAAGCCCTTGCCAACAACGCCGTACTCCTGGAGGAAGTTAGAGAAGCCGCTTTGATATGCCTCGCTGCCTACCAACACTGACAGGCTCAACATTTCAGCAAAAAGGTTGACCCCCGGACCTTCTCGCCCTGCGAGTGGGTGCTCAGACGCGTGACCAAAAATACACGCAAACCCAACGTAGGGAAGCTGGGGGCCTATTGGGAAGGACCATTTGAAGTGATTGAGGCTTACGGCAAAGGGGCATACCGCCTGTGCACCAATGGCCCGCGGAAGATACTTATACCAACCCCCTGGAACACCATGAATTTAAGGAAATTCTATGCTTAGGGCCCTTGGCGGTCAAATTTGAATAAATGTAATAGACTCTATTTCTGTTACTTTACTTTCAATTGCTATTAATAAATAAACGCCGCTCTCTTCGGCCATCCTCTTCAAGGAAAAATTTGTCAATGAATTGAAATTGGTTTTCCACTCTTATGACTGTAGGGTTAACATATATAGTTTCTGATCTGTGCATTCGCGGTACAAACTCTCTGCCTCTCGCCGGCCACGTCGCTCACAACGGCTCAAGCCCGAGATGGTATGAAAACTCTCTGCCTCTCGCTAGCCACATCGCTCACAGCGGCTCAAGCCCGAGATAGTACGAACTCTCTGCCTGAAATGTTTTAATAAAGTTAAGAGATATGGAATGTATTAAGGATCTAATTGCATAAGGGTAGATTAGTCTTTTGTTTTTCCAAAATTATAAAATTAGACTTTTTTACGTATAATTTTAAAAAATCGCTGATTTAGGTATTATAAACTTTTGGGGGACTTTTTTTTAGTCATTTTCCCTTATATAAATGCACAATTGTTAAATATTAACGGTATAAAAGTAAATATACTATTTATGAATAAAAATAAATAATATGTTTTTCAATGGTATACCAACAAAAAAACCCTACTTTTTAATATGAAAATAAAAAAATTAGGAAACCAATAATATAATAATAATGACTTAACATTATCACACGTCGCTCACAGCGGCTGAAGCCCGAGACGGTACGAACTCCTTGTCTCTCGCCAGCCACGTCGCTCACAGCGGCTCAAGCCCGAGACGGTACGAACTCCCTACCTCTCGCCGGCCACGTCGCTCACAACGACTCAAGCCTGAGACGGTATGAAAACTCTCTACCCCTTGCCGGCCACGTCGCTCACAATGGCTCAAACCCGAGACGGTACGAACTCTCTACCTCTCGCCGGCCACATCACTTGTAAAGATTTAACATCGGGACGGTCCAAACCTTCAGCCTCGCATCAAGAAACCCCACTCGTAGCGGCTCGAACCTGAGAGGGGGTTCCACATCCGTAATAACCTTAGCAATCGGTAAAAAAGGGTCTGAACCCACGGGGAGTTGTCCCCCACGAACACATGTCTAGCATGAACGCCGTCTAAATTTGTTCATTCAAGCAATAAACAACAACAGTCGATGCACAAGAAAACTGTTTTATTGCTGGATTCAGTACATGCAAAAAAATATATTTTTTTAACGCCCTCGATAACAACCCGAACCGACGGGAACAACGGGGCTGATAAACGCAACGAAGAGGAAGCGCAGAGTAAACGTTGGAGGCAAAGCCCTCTTCGCGATCGATCACCTCTGGCGGAATCCTCCGAGCACTCGTGGAAGGAAGAAATGCCGCACTCTAGGCCTCTCGGTAGGACCGGCTCACGTTATGCTCCGCCCAGCGTCAAGATCATCCTCGTGGGCGCGCACCTCCCCTTCAAGCTCCAATGTCCGAGTCTACCACCGAGTAGCCGACCCCTGCAAAGAATCGCGCTCCGCAGTAACCGCAGAGAGTGCTAGTGCGGCTTGGAGGGCAGCTTCCTTGGCCCTAGCCAACGCTCTCAGAGAATCATCCCGGCTGGCAGCAGGAGTGAGAGCAACGATATCCTCCTGGCCACTCGATCCGGATTCCTCCTCGTCGCTCTCAATGATGAGCCAGCATTTTCCCTGACGGTCATCAACGCGAGGTGGCCGACCACCTGCCCTGCTACTCTCCCCCTGGACCGGTACGCTGCCACGCGCAACCACTATCGGGGGCGGAAGAGAAGAACCGGCGAGTGCCAGCGATCGCCATAATTTCCCTGGCGTCCGGGACGGGTGTCTCTAGGGTGATGAGCTCGAAGGCCTGGTCCCACATTAGAGCCTTCACCGCCTTTTTGACGGTGTCGTCTAGAAACCGAATCCTTTACTCGGGCATCCCAACAGTTGGGTCGAGGTTTCCTGCGAAGACAGTGACACATAAGGATTAAAAAGAAAACATACAGGTGGCAAGAAATGACGATCATGAAACTGATGATTTCTTACTAAGTTCATCAACAGAAGTACGAATAGGGGGCATGCCAGCCATGGGGCACTGTCACGATCCCCCAATCACCGCAACCTCTTCCTTCCACCCACGATCGCGGTCTGGGATGCCCTGCATGAGACACCTATCGTCTCGCATAACGAAGCAGTATCGTTGCGAGCTTCTGGGACACCAGGCAAACCGGTAGAAGTGCATCACCTCACGGACCCCAAGGCCATACCCGAACACATTTGGGTGGACCTACATTGGCGCCAGCCCAAAGAACGAAAGAAAGGTAGGAATAAAGGGGTGGAGCGGAAATTGGATGGCCGTGAGGTGGTATACAGAGAAGTAAGCCTCCCCTGCAAGGAGACCGACCTTGTCGTGAACAAACGGGCTGCCCTCCACCACCTTGACGATCACCCCGCGGGGAAGCGGAAGTCTTTTCTGCACCATTTTCGCTGAACAGCAAGAACGACGACAGGGAAAATGAAGAAGTCAAGTTGAGGGAAAGCGAGGACGTCCCCATGGCGCTATTTATAGACAACACTCCCACCCCCTTGTTTCCTCGGCGCCGTTCTCTGAAAACGAGGCGACATATCATGGCGATCCAAAATTGAAACCGCTGTCGTGACAATGGTCGCTCTTCTCGAAACGACGTCCCCTCGATCCGAATGGTCTGGCGTTTGACTCCTCCAATCGACACTTCCATTGACACAAAAGGCACCGCCGAATCCGAAGGGATACGCACCCCGCCCGAGGTGAATCATTTCGATGCGACAGAAAAGGTAGCCCAACACGTGGCTGTCGGTGTTGAAAAATCCGCGTGTGTGCGGGTTCTTCGGGGATTCGGATCGGATGCGTGCCCTGGCGGGCTCGGTCGGATCGTCTTCTTGGAAGGGGTGAGGGTGTCGTTCCTGGTTGAGGCGCCCGACAGCGGCTCAAGAGGATTCAAGGGGTTTTGTGATCGCCACCTGCTTTTTCTAAAAACAGGAAAGGGTTTGGGTCGGATTTGATCGCCTACGTGGGGAGTTTGTGGGGTCTCCGCTCTGAGACACGGATATACTGTACACAGAGGTGAAAAATAGGTAATCCTATTATGCTTCCGGGGCTTGACTAAAGGAGTCTTGGGACAAAGGAGTGTGGGTGGGGTGTAGGTGTGGGGCGGCTAGTGTGTCTGAGCCGTCTGGATTGGGGCGGCTAGGTAGGGTTAGCCGTCCAGGGTCTGGGGGAATTTGGGCAGGACTTTGGTAGGAAAAGGATGGGGTCTTGGGCAGAGGCTAAGTTAGGTTTAGCCTGGGTTTCTGGAGGGTGGGATGAGAGGGTATTTTATGTAGGGAATGGGTGTTTCTCTCACAAAAGGGGCTCTCTCTCTCTCTCTCTCTCTCTCTCTCTCTCTTGGGATTCTTAGTGGTGGAAGGGTTTGAACAAGTGGGGATGGTGGATTGGTGGTGTTTTGTGGATTTGTTGATGTTGTGGATCTTGTTGTAAGGCTTGGGACCTGCTCTATTTATAGTAAAAGAGAGGCAGGGGAAGATCCAGGGGGTAATGGAGTGGGTGGCTTCGATTGGACCTCTCATTAATTCTCTGGTTCTTCTGTCAGAGACCAGGTGAAGGGCGGCTAGTGCTAACTAGCCGCCCGGGATGGGGCGGCTACTTCCTGGTAGCCGCCCCTATCATGACCTGCTAAACGTCCCATTTCTGACAAGCGTGTAGATACCCCAATTTTGACCGTCCAGAGAGACGGAAATACTTCAAGTAACACACGGAAATCTCCCACAATTGGACACAAATAAGAGAACCGAAGGTTCGGTAAACCAGAAACCCTAACCCTAGCCTTGACCTAGCCCAAAACCCTAATCCCAGCCTTGACCTAAAAACTAAACTGGAACCCTAAACCTTGACCTAACCCCAAAACTCTTGACCTAACCCCAAACCCTAGCCCTAAACCCTAATCCCAGCCTTGACCTAAACCTAAACCGGAACCTTAAACCTTAACCTAGCCCAAAACCCTAACCTAAAACCAAACCCTAGCCCAAACCCTAAACCTAAGCGAAACCCTAACCCAGACCTAAAACAAAACCAAAACCCTAAAAAACCTAAGTCCCTAGAAAGGGGCGGCTAACCCTAACTAGCCGCCCCTCACTGGGCGGCTAGTTCACACTAGCCGCCCCCCTAACCGCCCCCTGGCCGACTTTGGACCAGTTCCCTGGATGGGACATAAAGCAATATTAAATGCTGATCATTGCGGCGGGTCATGACCTTTATCCGCCCTCTCTTGGCCGGATCAAACCAAGTAGCCGACCCAAGCCACCGCTTGTCAGAGATAGGACGTTTGGCAGGTCATGATAGGGGCGGCTACCAGGAAGTAGCCGCCCCATCCCGGGCGGCTAGTTGGAACTAGCCGCCCTTCACCTGGTCTCTGACAAAAAAACTAGAGAATTAATGAGAGGTCCAATCGAAGCCCAACCCACTCCATTACCCTCGGGATATTTTCCTACCTCTCTTTTACTATAAATAGAGGAGGTCCCAAGCCTTCAACAACAACCAACACACCCAACAAAATCCACAACAATCACCAATTCATCTTCAAACCCTTCCACCACCAGAAATCCCAAGAGAGAGAGAGAGAGAGAGACCCCTTTTGTGAGAGAAACACCCATTCCCCACATAAAATACCCTCTCGTCCCACCCTCCATAAACCCAGGCTAAACCTAGCTTAGCCTCTGCCCAAGACCCCACCCTTTACCTACCAAACCCCTCCCTAAATTTCCCAGACCCTGGACGGCTAACCCTAGCTAGCCGCCCCCTGGCCGACGGCTAACCACAACTAGCCGCCCCCTATCCACACCCCATATTAACATCCCTTTGACCCATAACTTCTTTAGTCAAGCCCGAAAGCAGAATAGGATTACCTGTTTTTCACCTCTATGTACGGTATATCCGTGTCTCAGAGCGGAGACCCCACAAACTCCCCACGTAGGCGATCAAATCCAACCCAAACCCTTTCCTGCTTTTAGAAAAAGCAGGTGGCGATCACAAACCTCCCTTGAATCCTCTTGAGCCGCTGTCGGGCGCCTCAACCAGGAACCACACCCTCACCCCTTCCGAGAAGACGATCCAACCGAGCCCGCCAGGGCACGCATCCGATCCGAACCCTCCGAAGAAACCCCACACACGCGGATCTTTCGACACCGACAAATTCTGGCGATCACGGTGGGACCTCCCTCGTGAAAAACAACAAAAGGTAATCCTCTTCTGCCCCCTTTTACAAGCTTGACTAGAATGCTATCAACCCTCTAGGAAGGTTAGAGTTTCTCACTCCTTGAATTAAATCCTCTTCTACTGTGCATTATAACATCCTTTACTGCTTTCGTAAGTCGCACACAGCTGCGCAATCCTTTACTGCTTTCGTAAGTCGCACACAGCTGCGCAATCCTTTATTGCTTTCGTAAGTCGCACACAGCTGCGCAATCCTTTACTGCTTTATTTACTGCTTTCAACTGCATTCATCCCCCCACTCTACGTCATGGAATCCCACATGGAAGAGGAGATATTAGAGGAAAGGAATCACCAAGAGGGTCAGGCCACACAGTTCCTGACCCATCTAGAGGAAAGGATGGCTAGTCTAGGGTATCAAACGGTAGAGGACATGTTTCATGACCTCGTTGACTACCGTCATGCCAAGACCTCGAGACAGGAAACCCCTGTCGAAACCCCTAAACCCATTCCCAAAACCCCATTCACACCCAGTCACTCGGTCAACCCGAGTGTCTTTTCGTTCACCCCCCTTTCCCCCGCGAATCCAAAATTCCCAGTTGTTTCCACCCCAGGCCCCTACCAAACCACCCCAAACCCGGGACCGCTAGGCAGCCCTCCCCGGGGAGAAACACTGGACGATACCATCCGGAGAATTCTCTCCGAGACTGGTCCCTCGGCCCCCAAACACATGTCTCTACATAACCTGAGACAAATCCCATCAGTCCACCTACCGGAGGGATTCAAAGTCCCCAAATTCCGCCGGTACAACGGTCGTGGAGACCCAGACATTCATTTAACTGCCTTTTATCTAGACGCACGCCCGTTTCTAGATAATCAACCTCTACTAGTCTTCCTCTTCCAGAAATCATTGGAAGGAGAAGCACTACAATGGTTCTCCACCCTCCCTGTAGATCACTTGTCGAATTTCTCGGCTGTAAGCGAGAAATTCTTGGGCCGCTACGGTTACCAGAGGATTAGGACCCCCTCTATTTCAGATCTAACCGTAGAGAGAATGAGGCCTAGGGAGGAATTCGAACAATACGTGTCTCGGTGGCGCACCCTTGTCCACCGAACCGGTCTGCAACTCACAGAATGTCAAGAAATTGACATGATGTTACAGAGCCTGAGTCCAGAGCTCCGTACGAGCCTTTCGTACGGAGACTGCACTACGTATCAACTTCTGATTGACCGCCACAACAGGATTTCCCGTTGTGCAGCCCCAGCAGTCCAAACCCAGTCCCCACCTATCAGCCATAGGGTTGGACAACCGCCTCGTAAGGCGCAAACCCCCACGGTAGAGGGGATCATTAACCAAGTATCGGCACTCTACCCGAACGGAGCACGAGTTCCTGACCGAGGAACAGCTCCGAGACAGTACACGCCCGGATCATCCGGATATGCACCGCCTCGGCAAGCAAATCAACATTTTACCCCTCGATCAGTACCCGTCCCCGTGCCAATACGACAAAACCTCACAACCCATGATTCCCCAATTCAGACCCCCTCAATCCATAACCAGGACCAAAACAGGAGATCCTCTTATCCTATCCCCCCAAGAACGCAAGATATAGCCCTCAGAGAACCCACGTACGGCCCCCATGGTAAGGCCACACCTTCCCCTCCTACGGCCCAAGATGGCCAAACGGAAGAGATAGCTGTTCCCCCCTCCCAGAAACCCTAGGGAACATCCTCAGAGCCTTATTAAAGGCCAATAGCATTTCCCTACCCACGGCTAGACCTTCGCCTATCGGTGCTGACCCAACCCGTTTTTGTCAGTATCATCGGCATCACGGCCACACCATCGAGCAATGCTCCTTGTTTAAAGACATTGTCTACACCCTTGACGAAGAAAGACGCTTAGACTGGGCCACCATTAGGGGACTCAACAACCCATTTACAAGATCACTAGAAGTCAAGAAGGTCCCAGAAACCCATAACCCCGTAGAAACCACAATCCAAAACCCAAGGCAGCTACGAAGGCTCCCTTGACAGAACCAGAAAACCTGAGCTATGAAAGCGTCTACACCATAAAAGTCGCTGACTGTGAAGAGTCACCCAGAATCGTTCCAGGTGGCATAATCTTACCAGCCTCTTCCCCCATCCTACCAACCCCCTCACCTATTCTCCCCAAACCCACAAGACTCTTTTCCCCCAAAAAAGACCAACCAATATCCCCTTACAAATCAACAAAAGCCTGCGCCCAATAACAAAGCCCCCGAACCACCATTGACGCACTAACCATCATACTACCAGAGCAGGCAGAATCTTCAACACTGTACCCTCTTATAGACACCCCCTGCCTGAAACCGAAACTGAGGAGCCCCGCGCCGGGGATAGGATCGACATCCTAGACCAACTCCGAAAAATCCCCGCGAAAATTTCCATTTTAGAGCTGATCGAAACCTCGGAACACCACCAGCAGGCTCTAAGAACGTTCCTAGAAAGAACTCAAGTCGACCCACAGATCTCTACCCTAGGCATACCAATAGCTCTAGCCACCGCAGGACTGGGGCCCGTCATCACCTTTAGACCTAAGGAAGAAGTCCATGATAAAGTCGTCAACACCTCAACCCTATGTATAACAATCAACCTCGAAGGACACCCGGTGGATAAAGTTCTAATTGACACCGGGGCAGGAGTAAACCTCATGTCATTACAAACCTTCGAGCACATCGATGGGTGTATAACCACACTCTTTGAAACGGACACCCGTATATTTGCCTATGACAAAACGGCTCGTCCAGTTCTAGGCTTCAAGGACTTCCGATTAAAAGTGGGGCCACTGGAAACTAACACTAAAGCTTATGTCCTAGAAATGGATTCAGATTATAATATGATCCTAGGACGTAAATGGCTAGCATCCATAAAGGAGTCTCCTCTCCCCTGCACCAGTGCTTGAAATTTCCCTTGGGAGGTCGGATAATCAAAATACAAGGGGATGCGATCAGAGAACCTAAGCCAAGGTTCGCTGATAATGAAACCACCGCCATAAAAACCAGTAGCTCAAAACCCATGGAAACCACCATCCACATCTTAGATTTCCCGGCCAATTGGCTAAATCCCCGGAACGCTCCCCCCGTTACCTCAAAGACAAGCCACCCTAGGTTTGAAAATCCTGGCTGGCGTATAATGGGGACCATGGGTTACCTTCCTGGGGAAACTCTGGGACACAAAAATGGGATCCTGGACCCCATCGACCTCCCGGCATGGCTAGACAAGAGGGGGATCGGCTCACCCAAACACAAATCTAAATTGGAGGGAAAATATAATTGGAAGTTGTACGAACATTTCGTGAGGGAAATAATCGTAGAACCCTCCGAAGAAACCGTATGCCCCCTAGACCCTGTCCAGGAAAGCGAGCTAGACTACCTCTCTGGCTCCCTAGAATGGCTGTTCCCACTCCCTGATAAACACCTAAATCCACACTCGCCACCAGACGACAAAACTCCAGCTGACCCAGCCTCCTTTTCTCGCAGTGCTCAAGCATCGCAACAAAGGAGCGCCAGCTGCTGGAGGAAAGTCGGCTGAAGCACTTCCACCAATCCAGTAGGTTGTAAATAATAAGTGTCTTTTCTGTTCAAAAAAAAAAAAAAAAAAAATGGAAACCAGAACCCTAGGATCCCTGTTCGACAAAGATGACTTCACTCCAGCATGGCACCCCTTCAGCGACGACTCTGATCTCCTGAACAAACTACAGCGTCTCGCCAGTCAAGCCAAAAACCCCAACCCTAGTGCCTCGTCCAAAACGGTAAAACCCACTAGGAGCCAAGTACCTGACCAGATCATTAGCAACTTGGAAGGATATAGCAGGGCCATACTAGGTTTAGAGAAATTTGAATCATAGCGGTAGTAGAAGAACCAGACCTAGACGACATAGAAAACCCAGATGACGGTCTAGGAGTCTTCGAAATCTGTGATGAGGACGATAAGGAAAGAGAAGACCTGTCTAAGGAATTCAAGCAGAGCCTTCAAAGGTTCGATGAAAAGACAGAGGAAGCAGATGAGAAGATAGAAGAGCTGAACCTAGGGACAAATACTGACCCCAAAATCATTTCGATTAGCGCAGAACTAAATCACGATGAACGAGAGAGACTAATTAAAATATTACACGAGTACAAAGACGTCTTTGCATGGTCTTACAAAGACATGCCTGGGCTCGATACTTCGTTAGTCGAACATCAGTTAATCTTAGAGCCAAACGCAAAACCAGTCAAACAAAAGCTAAGGCGCCTCCATCCCGAAGTGGCTCTAAAAATCAAGGATGAGGTGGACAAACTCCACCAGGCTAAATTTATCCGGGTAGTCTTATACCCAAAGTGGATAGCAAATATCGTTCCAGTGTCAAAAAAAGATGGAAAGATTCGAATATGCATCGACTTCAGGGACCTCAACCGAGCATGCCCAAAAGATGACTTCCCACTCCCACACATCGACCTCCTTGTCGACAACACTGCAGGATATGAGATGCTCTCATTCATGGATGGCTTTTCTGGATACAACCAGATCCGGCTGGCAGAAAAAGACCAAGAAAAGACCTCCTTTACCACACCCTGGGGAACCTACTGCTACATAGTGATGCCTTTCGGGCTCAAAAATGCAGGGGCAACCTATCAAAGGGCAATGACCTCAATATTCCATGATATGATGCACAAACTAGTAGAAGTATATGTGGATGACATCTTGGTTAAATCTAGAACTCGAATAGGACACGCAGAAATACTTAGGCAAGTACTGCAGAGATGCAGGGAATATTCACTTAAAATGAACCCAAAGAAATGTCGTTTCGGTGTCTCTTCGGGAAAACTTTTGGGATTCATGGTAAGTAAACGGGGGATAGAAATAGACCCGACCAAGCAAAAGCCATTGCCCAAATGCCCCCACCCAAGAACCTAAAAGAATTAAGAGGGCTTATAGGAAGGTTGCAGTTTATTAGGAGATTTATTTCTCAACATGCTGAACGATGTCGCCCCTTTTACAAACTACTAAAAGGGGGAGTCCGGTTTAATTGGGATAGTGAATGCCAAAAGGCCTTTGATAATTTAAAAGAGTACCTTCTTAAACCCCCAGTACTTTCGGCCCCAGTACCCGGGCGCCCCCTACTCCTCTATATAGCCGCAACTAAAGAAGCCATTGGTGCCGTACTTGCACAACACGACGACATGGGAAGAAAGAAAAGGCCATTTACTATTTGAGTAAAACCCTGATTGAATACGAAAAGGCCTACCCTCCTACAGAAAAAACTTGTCTAGCATTAGTATGGGCTTCCCAAAAATTACGACATTACTTTCTCGCCCACAAAGTCAAATACTTTGCCAAAATGGACCCAGTAAGGTTCTTATTCGAGAAAGCCACATTGACGGGACGCTTAGCCCGATGGCAAGTACAGTTAAACGAGTTTGACGTCTCGTACGCCACTCAAAAATCCGTCAAAGGACAAGCCATCGCTGATCACCTCGCTCAACTACCTCTCCCCAACTACGAACCAGTGAAGACGGACTTCCCGGACGAAGAAATATTTGCGCTTATCGAAGAGAAAAGTAGAGAGACCTGGACTCTATACTTCGACGGAGCAGTCAACCAAAAGGGAAAGGGAATAGGGATAGCACTAATCTCTCCCGAAGGCGTCATTATCCCACAAGCATTTCAGCTTACGTTCAAAGCCACCAACAATATTGCTGAATACGAGGCCCTGATAGCAGGTTTGAAGGCAGCCCTAGCCTTAGGAGCTAAAAATTTAGACATCATTGGAGACTCCCTCTTAGTGATCCGCCAAACTCTTAAAAAATATCAGACTAGAGACCCAAAGCTGAAGCCATACAGAGAACTAGCCATAGTCCTGTTAAAACAATTCCGTGAGGTCACTCACATTTTCACACCCCGGACTGGCAATATTCTTGCCGATTCTCTAGCCTCCCTAGCCTCATCACTCGCCTTCCCTTTATCTCGGACATCTGAAACAGTCACTATTCAGAGACTGGAAACACCTGCCACCGAACTCAGAGACCCTAAAATTCAAAATCTCCTAAAAAAGAACCAGACCCACAAAAATACTGGTATCACAGAAATCCTAACTATTGAACCAGGAAATATGGACGACGGAAACCCATGGTACTTTGATATTAAAAACTACCTTAGAGACGCTTCATTCCCAAGCTATGCTACCAACGACGACCAGAAAATAGTTAAAAGGATAGCAATCAAATACTGCCTCCGAGGGGGTATACTCTTCCGAGCCTCTTTCAACGGAGAACTGCTCAGATGCCTGGACGACGAAGAAGCATACACCATTGTAGAAGAAGCTCACTCTGGGGTATGCGGAGGACACGTCAACGCCCAGATGCTAGCAAAAAAGGTACTAAGAATGGGCTACTATTGGCCCACGCTCGAAGGAGACTGTAACAAATACGTTAAGCGTTGTATCCAATGTCAAACCCATGCCAACAAAATACACGCACCAGCGTCTTCTTTACATCCCATGACATCACCATGGCCCTTCTCCATGTGGGCATTAGACATAATAGGACCATTCCGGGACACCATAGAAAACACCACCCAAAAAGCCTTCATCCTCACCGCCACAGAATATTTTACCAAATGGGCCGAGGCCGAGTCCTACGTAGTAATTAAAAGCTCTACCCTATCTCGTTTTGTCCGCACTCACATCCTGGCACGGTTCGGCACTCCCAAAGTAATCATAACTGACAATGGCCCCCAGTTCATCTCCCAAGAGTTCCAAGACCTATGCGATAGACACCATATAGAACTCCATCATTCCACGCCATACTACCCACAGGGGAACGGACAAGCAGAGGCCACCAACAAAACCTTACTCAAAATTATAAAGAAAACAGTAGAAACCCACAAGGCTACCGATTGGCCTGATAAACTGGTAGATGCCCTCTGGGCATACCGAACCTCCATTAGAACGCCCACTGGTCAAACCCCCTATTCACTCACATTTGGAACCGAAGCAGTAGTACCTTACGAAATTCTCGTCCCATCCTTAAGAATAGTACTAGAAGAAGATCTCCAAGTTGAGGAAAAGAGGGAGGCACTCTTACTACGCCTCGAACTACTGGACGAGAAGAGATTAAGAGCGGCAGACCATGCCCAGGCCTACCAAAGAAGGGTGGCAAGGGCATTTGAAAAGAAGGTGATAAAAAGAAAATTCGAAATCGGGGAATTAGTACTTAAGCAAATCATGCCATCAAGACAGCCTCACCCGAGAGGAAAGCTGCAACCCACATGGGAGGGACCCTATGTGATCACCCATGCCTATTCCGGGAATGCCTACCGCCTGGTAGATGCCGAAGGAGTCGAGGTTCCAGGTTCGTGGAATGCACTTTATCTAAAGAAATTCCATGCATGAAAAACTTTCAATACTTAAGAACTATTATTCTTCCTTCCTGCGATTTCCAGCGTTTAGTACTTGATGATAGAATTATAAGACTCTCAAAGATAAACTCGTATCTATTTGAACACGTTTTCGCCAGATCATGTCATTCCCTTCACACACGTATAACTGGACTAGATTTGCCTGATGGAAGAAAAATTGCCTACCCCGTAGACTGGGACAATTTAAAACTCCCCAAAGCAAAATATCCCTTATTTTCGCCCCACTCGTATTAACCCTAGGTCAAAATGAGGAGTTACCCGGACCTAGCATGTGTCCCAAAAACTGGCTCTGGTACTATATAAACACTTCTAGAGGGGAAGCATGAAAAGAATCGGGGTGAAAAACAGAAGAGCCCCCCCCTCAACTCGAATCAAAAAAAAAAAAAAAAAAAAAAAAAAAAAAAAAAGAGAAAGATAGGCAAGGAGAGGCCAAACACCCAAGTGAACGGGTTAAACTCTCTATTTAGCAGGCTTTCACGCCTTTACGCACGGTATACGCTAAACAACGGCTATACCATGTACAGATCCAAACAACGGACTGTACCTTTCCACCCAAAAATAAAGAAGTGGTAAAAAGAAGAAAACCAGAGGGACCTAGGAAGTAAGACATATGCTAGACTGGGACAATTCTAAAATATTGCCTAAAAGGAAGATATTACTCTTACCCCATTCACCCTCTCCCCTTTTTATTTTTTTGCAATGGGGGTTCAAAATTGAGCTATGTCCACCAGGAAAAGCGAAATTTTGACCGAAGGCAGATCACGTCCAGGTTTACACCTACACACACACTCACGCGAATTCATTTAGAAACTTGCCTATCCAAAGGAAGCTTGTTTGACTTGACTCTTGGTACACTCATGGATTTTTCAGCATGTTTAGAATAATACGATTAAGCATTTGAAAACCATGAACCTAGGAAAATCGACGCCTAAGGCTTATACCTCTTAAATACAATCCTGGTTTGGACATGAGTGACCACAAGGGCTCCTCCACGGGGACTTGATGGCATCTTTTACTTATGGAAATCGAGAACATTGCCCTCTCACCTAAAAAGTCATTGAAAAACTAAAATACCCCCTTATGCCACATATATCTACGCATAAGCGTGCATTTTCTTTTTCCAAAAACACTTTGGCATCCGATTTTCTTGAAAATTGTCCCCACATATTAAAATTGTCCCCACGTATTGTCCCCACTAATATTAAAATTGCCTCCACTCACCTCATGCCCTTCCGCACATGCGTGAGAAGAAATTGTCCCCAACTCCTACACATAAGTTCTTCTTCACTCACGCACTTGGAATCCCTTCCTTGCGCACTAAAGCCTGGTCTCCCGCACTTTTACTTTCTCGCATTTATATTTCCATTCCGCCTTAAGATGGATTGTAGCCCTTGACAATTCAAGCAAGAAGGGCTCGGAAGTCAGTGCAGGGGCGCAATCTGGATGGATTTAACACTTGGTCCATGGAAAGAATGTTTTTATAGGTCTCAAAGGATAAAGCACTCAGGAGGACTTTCAGCAGCAGCAGACAAGAAGCAAAACCAGAAAATTGTCCCAGGCAGGGGGCGGCTAAACCCGACTAGCCGCCCCTCTGGAGACGGCTAATTTATACTAGCCGCCCCTCCCCCCTGCCCTCTTGTCCAAGTAAAAACCCAGGCAAGGGGCGGCTAAATGCAAGTAGCCGCCCCTCACTGGGTGGCTAAACGCAACTAGCCGCCCCTCACCTGCTACCCCATCTGCCCTGTCAGTCCCAGCCTCAATCAACTCTTCAACTCCTTTGAATACCTGTCAAAACATTCCTTTCCCAAACATGCATACACACATTTTAGACACACATTCATACACAAGACATGTACCGATACCATGCTATAATGATTATATATTAGAATTCTACATTCATCCACACACACACACCCCTATAGATTAGGAAGGCTTTCTAAAAAACATTAACCATCCATGCTAAACTATACCAAACCATTCATACAAACAAGAAATTAAATTGTCCCACCATGACCATAAACGTAAATTGTCTTCTAAAAACGCCTAGAGTGCACAAGTAAGAAAGAGATAGGTCCATCAAGAGCTCCAAACTCCGAAGTCTTGAGCTATAATTCACCGAAATATCACCTAAAACCAAAAACAAAAAGAAGAAAAGCATGAATTCATCGCATATGTACTATTCTTCTACTTAAAACCAAGACACAAAAGCTATACCTCGGCGTATCATCATCCGCTGGAGGCTGAGTAGGAGGAACGTCCTGACTTGGCTGAGAAGGGAGTGGCGGATGAGGAGAAGACTGAACCTCGGGAGCATCGGGAGCAGCAGGAGTCTCTCGAACCGAAGACGCGGCCCTCGCATATATCCCACGACTCCGAGACACCGAAGGGCGAGATGCACGGCTAAAAGTGGCCCCGGTAGCCAAGGAAGCCGAGAGGGGATGGTCAGGCTCGAGTGGAAGAAGATCAAGATCCGCCTCGGTCATAGAGCCCCCTCCGACCAACTTCCCCCTCATGGTGGCCTCCCAGAGACGGACCTGCTGCATGTCCCTGTCTCTCCTCTCCAATCTCTGTCGGAGGCGACTCTCTGTCCCTCTGGCCCGATCCTCAATAACCCTCAACCTCTCCTCCAACTCCCGCGCCCTCGCTTCCGACGCCCTGAGTGCCTCTCTGTCCCTATCCCCGGCCGCCTGGAGAGAACGAACCAGGTCCCCCATCAAACCTCCAGGAACGCCCGCCGAAGCCTCCAACTCCGACACCCTCATCTGGAGGGAGTCCCTCTCACGGCCTAGGGTAATGAACCCCTCCTCCCGCGAGGCTATCATGGACCTCAGCCGGTCCACCTCCTCCTCAGCCCGAGAAGCCCTGCCCCTCGCCTGGCCCAACTCCATCCTTGTGGCCGTCAGCTCATTCCGGGCCACATCCCTCATCAACTCCAGCTCTCGCTCGGACACCATGGAAGGAGGAGGGACGGAAGAAGAAGAAGCGCCATCGGCCCTCGCTCTCGACAGAGCATCCACCTGAGCCTCGAGGACCCGGACCTGGTCCTGCAAGCGTCCTCTCTGTGCCCGCAATGCCTCTATCTGCCTGGCCCGCGCTTGGAGGTGCTCAGTCGCAGTCTTGAGCCTCTTCTCCATTTCATTCAACTCAACCTGTAAAAGGAAATACCATTCAGAAGAGTTCAAAAAAAGAGAACGAGGAAAGAAAAGGGATTCTTTAAAACTTACATAAGCGTCCGGGATCTCCTCCTCCATCGTCCCGAGGATATCCGCATACTCCCGATGATACCAAGCTAGGTATTCGTCGCTCCAAGTCACCTCAGGACGACGCTCCACCAAGACGCCTCGACCCATCCATCCCGCCACGTACGTCGCGTAATTCCTCGGGAGATTCGTATCCCGAGGAATCCCGGCCACCGTAATCGAAGGGCGCCGCGGAAGAGGATCGGGCACCCACTGATGGTACCCAAGCTGACGGACGACCCGGCTGATCGCATGGAACACGACCTCATTGAAGTAGATCAGCCAGATGTCTCGCGCCCGGGCCTCTGGAACCTCCTCCGAGTAAGGCCTCCATGTCATCTAAAAAAGCATCGAAAGATAGGAAGAGCGCTTAGGTCAAAAGAAAACCAAGTACAAACCAAAAGGATTCAAAGAAAACTTATACCTCTTCCTCCGACAAGACGCGGAAGGCCTCTCGGAATTGGGCGAGGCGATGCAAACGGGAAGATCCCCGGGGTTCCCATCTCATGGCCCAAGGGAGGGCATGATCGAACGGAGCCAAAGTCGGGCGATCAATGGCGAAGTGCTCGTACCCGAAAATCTAACAAAGCAAGAGGGAATTTATCATGACCAAAGTAAAGCTAAACCAAGAAGAAGACACTCATCACTTACACATACCTGAAGGAATGGTGCGAAGCCACCATGGTTCTTTCCTCCAGCCCTCTTGACTTTCTTCGAGAGCTCCGCAAACAAGTGGGCAAGCATCGCCGCTCCCCAAGCATAGCGCCCCATGCCCTCCAAGTCCCGCATCAGTAGAAGGGAATGAGAGGAGACCTTATCAGAGGCCATCGAGAAAAGGACCCGGCCAAAGAAGTAGAGGAAGAACGCTCTTAACTCCCTCCGTGCCCTCTGTGGACACGCGGCCGCCTCTCTCGCCTCGATCATCGCCCGCCGCCTCTCGAAGCTAGCTGCAGCTTCGCCCTTCTGACGCTCTGTGAAGGAACCGAGGCCGTACTGCCCTGAAAGCCGCCCTAAAGGGATCCGGTTCAGCGTCCGCTCCCGCACCACGAACTCCCATTCTCCAATCAACTCCAGGAAGAGTGCCTTATAGTCGGCGAGGGTGGCCGCAATCACCGCCTCCCCCAGAACCGGAAGGCCGGTGATCCGATGGACGTCCTCGAGCGTCGGCATGACAGCGCCAGTAGGGAGGATGAACGTGCAACTCTCCGGATCCCATCTCTCCGCCAAGGCCTCCACATATGGACGGTGGACGTGGAATGACTCGATCAGGAAGAAGGAACGGAAGCCCGCTCCATCCACCAAACTCCGCTCCTCCTGCCCCAGGGCATTGTACCATCTCTTCGTCCCATGCCATAAAGCCCGGATACGATTCGGCCTCTACAAAACAAGCGAAGGGAACATGGGTTAGTTTAAAAACGAGCAAGAGGTAAGAGTCCAAATCTATGAAATCATTTTAAACCATGCTTAGCGAAATCAAAACTCCCACATACTAAAAGAATGAAAGTAAGAAACTACACTCCTCATATGATCACGCATGCTAGACAAATATCAAACACATCCCACCGTGGTCACCACTCACACACTTTCTTACATCAAGCCTATCAAACACACCTAAGCAGTACAGCTATATGGAACTCGAACCCATGAAACGCATGCATACACCCCCTCATCCTCTACCATAATCAAACACGTACGAAATCACATACACATAGGAAAGTATCGCATGCAAGCATATTAACTATATCATTTCTCTCCTTTACATGCATATGACGAACATGGATATATATATAGCAATTGCCCCCTCCCTATAAAAACAAACCCGTTCGCATGCTTACAAAATCCCACCGTGATCAAACTATACATACAAGCATGCATCTTAGACTCACATATCACTCACTACTACCTACTCATGCATATTAGACATACATATCACACACTATCACCTATTTATAACACGAAAGACATACACATATAAATAAAAGGCTAAGACTAAAGGATTAGGACCATACCACGGCCCGCGTGGACCCAGGCGCGTCCACCTCGGCCTCGTCGGGATCGTCCATCCTGTCGTCGTCCTCCTCCTCATCCTCCTCAAACACGGCCTCCTCGGCCTCAACCCCAACACCCACACCGGCCTCAGCGGCCCCAGTACCCATACCCTCGGCCTCCCCGGCCCCGTCCCTAGCCTCTCCTATCCCCTCCACCCTCCCCACGCCGGAGATAAACTCCGCAAAGGCCCCCATAGCCCTACTCTCCTCCTCCTCAGCCCTGGCCTCTGTGGCCTCCCTATCCAACATCCCGACGAGGGCATCCAACGACGCCCTCACCTCCTCACTAACTCCCTCGACCCCTACCCCCTCGGTTGCACCCTCAATCGATCCTCCAACCCCCGGAACCACCTCCTCGGCCACCACCGGTCGATCCCCACGCCTCCTCTTGCGTGTATAGCCTATTACACTCCCCCCTACCCCCGGGACAGCCCCTGAAGGCAAATCCCCGACCTCACCCGCACCAGTATCCACTAACGGCACCTCCGCCGTACCCACAACCTCCCTCACGACCTCCCCCTCCACCCGATCACTCCCCGATGAACTAGACCCCGAGACAGCCCCTCTCTGCTCTCGGGAAGACCTAAGACGCTTCATCATCGAAGCCGTCCTCTTCCCCTTCGTCATCCCCTCCGATTTCGCGCAAAAGAAAAATCCCAAAGAAAATCTAGGGCTCCGAAATCAAGAAGAAAGGAATGATGGAAGGCTTAAACAAAGGATTCAAGGTGTTTTAAATCAGGGTTTTCGAGTTTAAAACCGAAGGGAAGAAGAGAAGAGGGAAGAGAAACCGTTTTAAAAACATATGGGGAGAGAGAGGGTCTTTTCGGTTATAAGGGACCCAGTCGAGGGGCGGCTACCCGCGAGTAGCCGCCCCTCCCAGTTTTCTCTTTTGCTTAAAAAACCCCCTTCCAATCTTTTCAGCCCTAAAATTCAAGGTTCTCCATACCAAACAGCCATGTATTGGCTTATTTCCCAGACATTACTTGATTAAACACGACTCTCCCGAAGTTTTGCAACACGTCCAGTACCATTCAGATTCAAATTTCTTCAGTTCTGGTTCTTTTCCAGAGTTCTTATCCTTCGGATGATCCAATTCACCCAAATCAACTTTTACTTGCTTTCTGTCGGCGATATCCCCTCCTTGCTGAGTTTTCCCAAGCACGGGAACGGTAGGCACGAGGAAACTGACGCTGGGCTGCTCCGTGCACGATAGCTAGGAACCCCGACCGCGGGTTGGATCACTCACCATTTACTTTTCCCCGCCTTCCACCTGGATCATCCTCTCGGATAGAAATTCTAAGTCAAGACCTAGCCTCTGATGGTCTAAATCAACTCCCCGAGTAGTACTGCTCGTATTGGCATAACTTCTTGAAGGTCGGGCCGGCCAAAATAGGGGTCTCTTTCCTTATCATCGTCGAAGTCTTTCCTGCTTCGCACAAAGACTCCGTCCGATGAGGGACAATTGTAGATACCCCAATTTTGACCGTCCAGAGAGACGGAAATACTTCAAGTAACACACGGAAATCTCCCACAAGTGGACACAAATAAGAGAACCGAAGGTTCGGTAAACCAGAAACCCTAACCCTAGCCTTGACCTAGCCCTAAACCCTAATCCCAGCCTTGACCTAAACTAAACCGGAACCCTAAACCTTGACCTAACCCCAAAACTCTTGACCTAACCCCAAACCCTAGCCCTAAACCCTAATCCCAGCCTTGACCTAAACCTAAACCGGAACCTTAAACCTTAACCGAGCCCAAAACCCTAACCTAAAACCAAACCCTAGCCCAAACCCTAAACCTAAGCCAAACCCTAACCCAGACCTAAAACAAAACCAAAACCCTAAAAAACCTAAGTCCCTAGAAAGGGGCGGCTAACCCTAACTAGCCGCCCCTCACTGGGCGGCTAGTTCACACTAGCCGCCCCCCTAACCGCCCCCTGGCCGACTTTGGACCAGTTCCCTGGATGGGACATAAAGCAATATTAAATGCTGATCATTGCGGCGGGTCATGACCTTTAGCCGCCCTCTCTTGGCCGGATCAAACCAAGTAGCCGCCCAAGCCACCGCTTGTCAGAGATGGGACGTTTGGCAGGTCATGATAGGGGCGGCTACCAGGAAGTAGCCACCCTATCCCGGGCGGCTAGTTGGAGCTAGCCGCCCTTCACCTGGTCTCTGACAGAAAAACCAGAGAATTAATGAGAGGTCCAATCGAAGCCCAACCCACTCCATTACCCTCGGGATATTTTCCTACCTCTCTTTTACTATAAATAGAGGAGGTCCCAAGCCTTCAACAACAACCAACACACCCAACAAAATCCACAACAATCACCAATTCATCTTCAAACCCTTCCACCACCAGAAATCCCAAGAGAGAGAGAGAGAGAGACCCCTTTTGTGAGAGAAACACCCATTCCCCACATAAAATACCCTCTCGTCCCACCCTCCATAAACCCAGGCTAAACCTAGCTTAGCCTCTGCCCAAGACCCCACCCTTTACCTACCAAACCCCTGCCTAAATTTCCCAGACCCTGGACGGCTAACCCTAGCTAGCCGCCCCCTGGCCGACGGCTAACCACAACTAGCCGCCCCCTATCCACACCCCATATTAACATCCCTTTGACCCATAACTCCTTTAGTCATGTCACGCCCCAGGGCGGCCGTCCCCGAGACGTGGCAAATATATAAATGATATCAGTAATCCATACACGAGGTCAAATAAATACTCCATAATAGAAAAGGCAATACACAAGTAACTGACATCAAATATATACAAAAAGCGGAAGCTCAAATGACTAAGTCTGTAATTCAAAGATATATTACAGATTAGAGTACACAATCAACTGTCCTGTGAGAGCCAATATATACAATAACTGACATCAACAGTCTACATACCGTGCGCAAGCACAAGTATAATACATACAATGAAAAGGGAATGCTGATAGCCTCCGACTCGCAAGACATCCAACGCGAACGCGGGTCTCCTACTCGGATGGCGCCAGGGGAGCTCTTCTCTTGGATCCGACTCAGCGTCAACTGGGGAAAAACATAAGCGAGGGGTGAGCTACAAGCTCAGTGATTGGTCAGAAACCAAACACCAACACCAACATTCGATCCTAAGGCAATCTGCTATCAAGGAAACCATGGGTAGAAACCCAACGGTTAACAAGGTCACACGGCGGTGCAACCATACCTCGTCCTCGCCCTAGCCCCCACAGGGGTGAGCCTAGGGACTTGAAGGACTAAACTTTCTGTTCTACACCGTTCGTCATCCGGTAGCGCTCTTCCGGGCAGCCTCTACCTGGAGCCGGCCACGGTCAGTACACTGTCGACAGCGTCGATGGTACCTACAGGTGGGGGTCCACCCAGGGCGGCTCATACCTAGGAAGCATCCACACAGATCCGGTGAAGGGGAGAACGATAATTCATGCTCGCAATATCGTCTGGTGGTCCACCCTCGTGTAGCTTCACCTGGTACACTCCCATGATCAGTACATCCGCCGAATGCATCGGGAGTACTTACAAGTGGGAGTCCTCTGTCAGGGCAGCTTCAACATCTGGGCCACAACATACGACGATATTGGGAGGAACCACTACTTGTTTGCAGCGCGAACCCTATGGAAAGTCAATCACTCAAGCTGGTGGGTCAAGTATCAACTCGAGCCCACAACACTCACACCAACACCCTCACCTCCGAAGGGTGACCTAGGTTGTCGGGAGTAACTGTACCACTCCCTCACCTTCACCCCAAAAGGGGTGACCCAGTCTCTTGGGAAGAGACTAGATCGTTTCTAAGCCCTTGGTCCACCGGTAGCCCTTTCCCCAGGTAGCCTCTGCCTGACATACTCCCACGATCAGTACACTGTCAACCACAGCGATGGTACCTACAGATGGGAGCCCGGTGCCAGGACAGCGATGGTAGGCCGAGAAGTTCCTACACGGATCCAACGAAGGAAAGAATCAAACTACACTCATGAAAATGATCCCCCTTGGATCCCCATCATCGGTCATCAGACGCCGATCCACTACACCCTCACCCTCACCCCCTCCTCGGGGTGACATAGGCTCTTGGGAGGAATCTAGATTGCTTCTACACCCTTGGTCCACCGGTAGCCCTTATCCCGGGAAGCCCCTACCTGGTATACTCCCATGATCAGCACATCCTCACACATCGGCAGCACCTACGCATGGGAGCCCTCTGTCAGGTCGGCTGTCTCAACCAGGAAGTCCCTACACGGATCCAACGAAGGGAGGAAACCGATCTAAAATCGCGAATATGATCCTTTCAGATCCGTCGTCACCGGTTATCAAAACCGATAAGCGCAACGAATTCTCATGAATTCCCTCCAGGGCACATAACTCAGATGCGGGGAAGACATTTAATTATAAGTGTCAAACCATGGTATGACCCCACAAGAGGTCATACACTTGTCTAACACATTAGACAAGAATCATGGCCATATCGGCATATATATATATATATGCAATTAACTGCCCAACGATGGCCTACTTAACATGCATACCTGGCATTAAACAGATAAACACACACAAATTACAACCTATTATACGTTGGGTAACGCCAACCTAGAAGGGAAGGGTTAAGCGCAATCTGCGCAACAACAGGTGCATGCCAATAATTCCAAGCAAACCCGAGTCAAGTAGGAACTACATCTATTCACTCGGTTCGCGAAGAGAAGGAGGGCGAGGGAGAGGGAATGCCTCATCCTCTCTCGAGCTGGTCATAGTTTTGCCCCAACAGATGGGTGCAACAACTATACCACACCCTCGAGTCCTAAATCAGAGGAATATTACGCATACACCCGTTATTAACCCAAGTTTAGACATGCCTGATATGTTCAAATGATAATAAGGTAGTAATTCAAACAATATTACCTAAGTCATGCCATATTCTATACAATACATAGGCAAGTATAAGGTAGAATAGGGGTTCTACACAATATACGAGCTATACAACCTAGCATGCATAATATCTAGCATATTTAGGGTGCAAATAAAGCCCCATGGAAGCGCGAAGCACGACTACGTGCATCAAACGCTCCCGGAAGGGTTGGAATCAAACCACTCACCGATACCCGAGTCGTCGCGCATCCCAACCGACGAGGTCTGCAAGGCAAGGGGTACCAAAATGATGAGTATAACCATAGACAAACACATAAAATCAATTAGGCATGCCTAAGGCTAGACATGCACGCAAACGGGCTCGAACGCACGCAAGAATGCACGCACGCACGCGTGCCCGAGCCCCCCGGACACCCACCCGAGGGTGCCGACCCTCAGCACGCCCAACCGGGCCATGGCAGCCCTGCACGCACGCACGCGGAGCCCTGGGCGCAGCCCCGGGCGTCCCGCGCGCACGCCCCGCGCGCACCGCGCGCCCAACGCGCACTAACACGCGCGCACTCACGCCCAACGCGTGCAGACACGCGCGCACTCGCGCGCGCCCCCGCGCGCACCCTACAGCGCCCTCGCGCGCACGCGCACGCGTACGCGCCCCGACTGCGCGCGCCCGCCCGCGGACAGACCGCACGCGCGCCCAGCCACTTCAAGCCCCTCCCCAACCCTCCTCTTACACCCAAACACACACACCTAGCATGCAAGACCCCTCCAAAGCCCCCCCCCCCCCCCCCCAAGCCCAAGAAAATCAGAAAAGAAGGGGGAAAGGACTTACCAAAAGAGGGGAAAGGAAAGGGGGAGATGCGGGGCTCTCGTCGCGCCCACGACCACCTCAACCACCACCACGCCTCCTCTTCAGCCTCTCCTCCTCCATTCTTGGCTGAAAATCAGGGGAGGGAAGGATCCATAAAGCATGAGAGGGATAAGGGGGAAGGAACACACAACACACACAAACCTTACTTGATCTCCCTTTACATGCACCCAATCCAAGCATTTCTTCTCCTTGGCATTACATCAAGCATGTGGGGGGCTGATACACACAAAGGGCTGAACCATGTGAGGGAGCTTGAGAGAGAGGGGGAGATGGAGGAAGAAGAGAAACAACAACCATAACACATGTGTTGAACACTCACCTTCACTTCCTCCTTTTGTTTCTCCTCCAAAACATCCACCAAACACATCCAAACACACCCAACCGGGGGCTGGACCAGAGAACAACAGATGGGAGAGGGAAGAGACCCCAAGTCGTAACATTTGGGGGTGAATTTATAGCCATAAGTGATCAAATGGCAAAATCGCCCCTGACCCGTAATTTCTGGACGGGCTTCACTTAAATGGTTATAACTTCCTCAATACAGCTCCGAATTGTATGATTCCAGTAGCATTGGAAAGATAAGACGATTATCTACAACTTTCATGTTTACACCCAGATCAAATAACCTCTCCAGCTATTTTAAAATCTAGGCTAAACATCTTACAGGGCTGCAGCCTGGATTTCTCAACTTCGGGGTATACATGGAAAAATACCCATAACTTTTAATATACGAATCCAGTTGATCCAATTCCACTTCTATATGGAAGCTATCTCCAAACTTAACATCTCGTAATAATATCGGATTTTTATCTCTTCATCTTGGATTTTAACAAAATCAAATCCGAATACCAATCTAAAACTTCATAATTCCAAAAACGTTATCGGAATTAAACGAAAATTTATGGGCAGTACTAAACAATACCAGGACCCATAATATGCAGTTATATCTTCAATCAGAGTCCTTAAACCCCAGAAGGTAGCTAAAAACCAAAATTTTAGCGACTCCGATCGAAATTAGGACTCTAAATGACACAGGTCTAACAAGTCAAGCCCGGAAGCAGAATAGGATTACCTGTTTTTCTCCTCTGTGTACGGTATATCCTTGTCTCAGAGCGGAGACCCCACAAACTCCCCACGTAGGCGATCAAATCCAACCCAAACCCTTTCCTGCTTTTAGAAAAAGCAGGTGGCGATCACAAACCCCCCTTGAATCCTCTTGAGCCGCTGTCGGGCGCCTCAACCAGGAACCACACCCTCACCCCTTCCGAGAAGACGATCCAACCGAGCCCGCCAGGGCAAGCATCCGATCCGAACCCTCCGAAGAAACTTCACACACGCGGATCTTTCGACACCGACAAAGCGGTGGCTTGGGTCGGCTACTTGGTTTGATCCGGCCAAGAGAGGGCGGCTAAAGGTCATGACCCGCCGTAATGATCAGCATTTAATATTGCTTTATGTCCCATCCAGGGGACTGGTCCAAAGTCGGCCAGAGGGCGGTTAGGGGGGCGGCTAGTTTACACTAGCCGCCTAGTGAGGGGCGGCTAGTTAGGGCTAGCCGCCCCTTTCCAGGGACTTAGGTTTTTAGGGTTTTGGTTTTTTTAGGGTAGGTTTAGGTTTAGGTCCGGGTTAGGGTTTGGTTTAGGGTTAGGGTTTGGGCTAGGGTTTGGGGTTTTGGCTTAGGGTTAGGGTTTAGGTTTTGGTTTAGGTTTATGGTTTAGGGTCAAGGCTGGGGCTAGGGTTTAGGGCTAGGTCAAGGTTTAGGGTTTCCAATTTAGGTTTAGGTCATGGCTAGGGTTAGGGTTTAGGGCTAGGTCAAGGTTTAGGGTTTCCGGTTTAGGTTTAGGTCAAGGCTAGGGTTAGGGTTTAGGGCTAGGTCAAGGTTCAGGGTTTCCGGTTTAGGTTTAGGTCAAGGCTAGGTTTAGGGTTTCCGGTTTACCGAACCTTTGGTTCTCTATTGGTGTCCACTTGTGGGATATTTCCGTGTGTTACTTGAAGTATTTCTGTTTCTCTGAACGGTCAAAATTGGGGTATCTACAATTGTCCTTCATTGGACGGAGTCTTTGCGCGGAGCGAGAAAGACTTCGACCGATGATAAGGAAAGAGACCCCTATTTTGGCCGGCCCGACCTTCAAGAAGTTATGCCAACACGAACAGTACTATTCAAGGAGTTGATTTAGACCGTCAGAGGCTAGGTCTTGACTTAGAATTTTAGCCTAAAGGATGATCCAGGTGGAAGGCGGGAAAAGGTAAATGGTGAGTGATCCAACCCGCGGTCGGGGTTCTTAGCTATCGTGCACGGAGCAGCCCAGCGTCAGTTTCCTCGTGCCTACCGTTCCCGTGCTTGGGAAAACTCAGCAAGGAGGGGATATCACCGACAGAAAGCAAGTAAAAGTTGATTTGGGTGAATTGGATCATCCGAAGGATAAGGACTCTGGAAAAGAACTAGAACTGAAGAAATTCGAATTTGAACGGTACTGAAAGTGTGGCGAAACTTCGGGAAAGTCGTGTTTGCTAAGCATGATTAAAAATGATTTCGTAGATTTGGACTCTTACCTCTCGCTCATTTTTAAACTGACCCATGTTCCCTTCGTTTGTTTTGTAGAGGCCGAATCGTATCAGGGCTTTATGGCACGGGATGAAGAGATGGTACGACGCCTTGGGGTAGGAGGAGAGGAGTTTGGTGGATGGAGCGGGCTTCCGTTCCTTTGTTCTGATCGAGCCATTCCACGTCCACCGTCCATATGTGGAGGCCTTGGCGGAGAGATGGGATCCAGAGAGTTGCACGTTCATCCTCCCTACCGGTGCTGTCATGCCGACACTCGAGGATGTCTATCGGATCACCGGCCTTCCATTTCTGGGGGAGGTAGTGATCGCGGCCACCCTAGCTGACTACAGGGGGCTTTTCCGAGAGTTGATCGGGGAATGGGAGTTCGTGGAGCGGGAGCGGACGCTGAACCGGATCCCTTTGGGGCGGCTTTCGGGGCAGTACGGCCTCGGTTCCTTTACAGAGCGCCAGAAGGGCGAAGCTGCAGCTAGCTTTGAGAGGAGGTGAGCGATGATCGAGGCGAGAGAGGCGGCCGCGTGCCCACAAGGGCACGGAGGGAGTTGAGAGCGTTCTTCCTCTACTTCTTTGGCCGGTTCCTCTTTTCGACGGCCTCTGATAAGGTTTCTTCACACTCCCTTCTGCTGATGAGGGACCTGGAGGGCATGGGGCGCTATGCTTGGGGAGCGGCGATGCTCGCCCATCTCTTTGCGGAGCTCTCGAAGAAAGTTAAGAGGGCCGGGGGAAAGAACCTTGGTGGCTTTGCGCCATTTCTTCAGGTACGTGTAAGTGAGCGGTAAATGTCTTTTCTTTGGCTTTAGCTCTCTTTGATCGTGACGATTCCCCTCTTGTTTTGCTAGATCTTTGGGTACGAGCATTTTTCCATTGATCGCCCGACTTTGGCTCCGTTCGATCATGCCCTCCCTTGGGCCATGAGATGGGAACCCCAGGGATCTTCCCGCTTGCACCGCCTCGCCCAATTCCGAGAGGCCTTCCGCGGTTTGTCAGAGGAAGAGGTATGAGTTTTCTTTGAATTTCTTTGGCTTGTATTTGGTTTTCTTTTTGACTAAGCACTCTTCCTATCTTTTGATGCTTTTTTAGATGACGTGGAGGCCTTACTCGGAAGAGGTTCCCGAGGCCCTGGCGCGAGACGTCTGGCTAATCTACTTCAATGAGGTCGTATTCCATGCGATCAGCCGGGTCGTCCGCCAGCTTGGGTACCATCAGTGGGTGCCCGATCCTCTTCCGGGGCGCCCTTCGATTCCGGTGGCCGGGATTCCTCGGGACACGAATCTTCTGAGGAACTATGCGACGTATGTGGCGGGATGGATGAGTCGAGGTGTCTTGGTGGAGCGTCGTCCTGAGGTGACTTCGAGTGACAAATACCTAGCTTGGTATCGTCGGGAGTATGCGGATATCCTCGGGACGATGGAGGAGGAGATCCCGGACGCTTATGTAAGTTGAAAATCCTTTTTCCTTTCCTCGTTCTCTCTTGCTTGAGTATCTTCTGAATGGTATTTCTTTTTGTAGGTTGAGTTGAATGAGATGGAGAAAAGGCTCAAGACCGCCAATGAGCACCTCCAAGCGCGGGCCAGGCAGATAGAGGCCTTGCGGGAACAGAGAGGACGCTTGCAGAACCAGGTCCGGGTCCTCGAGGCTCAGGTGGATGCTCTGTCGAGAGCGAGGGCCGACAGCGCTTCTTCTTCTTCTGTCCCTCCTCCTTCCGTGGTTTCTAAGCAGGAGCTCGAACTGACGAGGGAATTGGATGTAGCCCGAAGCGAGTTGACGGCCATACGGATGGAGTTGGGCCAGGCGAAGGGCAGGGCTTCTCGGGCTGAGGAGGAGGCAGACCACCTGAGGTCCATGGTGGCCTTGAGAGAGGAGGGGTTCATTACCCTAGGCCGTGAGAGGGACTCCCTCCAGATGAGGGTGTCGGAGTTGGAGTCTTTGGCGGGCGTTCCTGGAGGTTTGATGGGAGAGCTGGTTCGTTCTCTCCAGGCGGCCGGGGATAGGGATCGAGAGGCGCTCAGGGCATTGGAGGCGAGGGCGCGGGAGTTGGAGGGGAGGTTGAGGGCCGCTGAGGATCGGGCCAGAGGGACAGAGAGTTGCCTTCGACAGAGATTGGAGAGGAGAGACAGAGACATGCAGCAGGTCCGTGTCTGGGAGGCCACTATGAGGGGGAAATTGGTTGGAGGGGGCTCTATGACCGAGGCAGACCTTGATCTTCTTCCACTTGAGCCTGACCATTCTCTCTTGGCTTCCTTGGCTACCAGGGCCACCTTCAGCCGTGCCTCTCGTCCTTCGGTGTCTCGGAGTCGTGGGATATACGCGAGGGCCGCGTCTTCGGTTCGAGAGATTCCTGCTGCTCCCGATGTTCCAGAGGTTCAGTCTTCTCCTCATTCGCCGCTCCCTTCTCAGCCAAGTCAGGATGTTCCTCCTACTCAGCCTCCAGCGGATGATGATACGTCGAGGTATAGCTTCTTTGTGTCTTGGTTTTAAGTAGAAGAATAGTATATATGTGATGAATTCAAGCTTTTCTTCTTTTGTTTTTGGTTTTAGGTGATATTTTGGTGAGGTATAGCTCAAGACTTTCGGATTTTGGAGCGTCTCGAAGGAAAGGATTCCCCTTTTTTATGCCCTCTCTTAGGTTTTTAGAAAAACAGTCTATGCTTGTGGTTTTGGGTGGGACAATTTAATCATTTTCCTTTGTATGCATATCTTTTGGAATAGTTAGTATGGATGTTCATGGATATGTATGTATGTGTAGATGAATCTGGATTTTTTATAGGTTTGATTCATGGATGGGTGTAGGTTTTGATATATAATTTGTTTCAGCATGGTATCTATACAGGTTTTGCGTATGAATATGTGTATGAAATGTGTATATGCAGGTTTTTGGAAAGAATTTGATTGTAATAGGTAAAGAAGTGTTGAAGAGTTGATTGGATATGGAATGATATAACTGAAAGGGGTGCAGGCAAGGGGGCGGCTAGTTAGGTTTAGCCGCCCCCTGCCTGGGGCAAACTTGCCTGAGACAAAGGGCAGGGGCAGCTAGTCGAGCTTAGCCGCCCCCTGCCTGGGGCAGTTTGGTCCTGCTGCTCCTGTCTGCTGCTGCCGCTGAAAGTTTTTGCGACCGTTCTAACCTTCAGTACCTATAAAAACATTCTTTCCATGGACCAAGTGTTAAATCTGTCCAGATTGTGCCCCTGCACTGACTTCCGAGCCCTTCTTGCTTGAATTGTCAAGGGCTACAATCCATCTTAAGACAGAATGGAAATATAAATGCGAGAAAGTAAAGTGCGGGAGATCAGGCTTTAGTGCGCAAGGAAGGGATTCCAAGTGCGTGAGTGAAGAAGAACTTATGTGTAGGAGGTGGGGATGATTTCTTCTCACGCATGTGCGGAAGGGCATGAGGTGAGTGGGGACAATTCTCACATGAGTGGGGATAATTTTAAATTTCGTGGGGACAATTCTCATATGAGTGGGGATAATCCTAATATTCGGGGGGGGGGGTTAACTTTAATGTTTCAAGAAAATCGGATGCCAAGGTGTTTTGGAAAAGGAAAATGCAAGCTTATGCGTAAGTGTAAGTGGCATAAGGGGGCATTTTAGTTCTTCAATGACTTTTTTAGGTGAGCGGGCAATGCTCTCGATTTTCACAAGTAAAAGACACCATCAAGTCCCCGCGGAGGAGCCCTTGTGGTCACTCATGTCCAAACCAGGATTGTATTTGAGAGGTATAAGCCTTAGGCGTCGACTTTCCTGGGTTCATGATTTTCGAATGCTTAATCGTATTATTCTAAACATGCTGAAAAATCCATGAATGTACCAAGAGTCAAGTCAAATAAGCTTCCTTTGGATAGGCAAGTTTCTAAGTGAACTCGTGTGAGTGTGTGTGTAGGTGTAAACCTGGACGTGATCTACCCTTGGTCAAAATTTCGCTTTTCCCGGTGGACATAGCTCAATTTTGAACCCCCATTGCAAAAAAAAAATAAAAAGGGGAGAGGGTGAATGAGGTAAGAGTAATATCTTCCTTTCGGGCAATATTTTAGAATTGTCCCAGTCTAGCACATGTCTTACTTCCTAGGTCCCTCTGGCTTTCTTCTTTTTACCACTTCTTTATTTTTGGGTGGAAAGTACAGTCCGTTGTTTGGATCTGTACTGGTATAGCCGTTGTTTAGCGTATACCGTGCGTAAAGGCGTGAAAGCCTGCTAAATAGAGAGTTTAACCCGTTCACTTGGGTGTTTGGCCTCTCCTTGCCTGATTTTCTCTTTTTGCTTTTTTTTTTGTTTTGTTTTGTTTTGATTTGAGGGGGGGACTCTTCGGTTTTTTACCCCGATTCTTTTCATGCTTCCCCTCTAGAAGTGTTTATATAGTGCCAGAGCCAGTTTTTGGGACATATGCTAGGTCTGGGTAACTCCTCATTTTGACCTAGGGTTAATACGAGCGGGGCGGAAATAAGGGATATTTTGCTTTGGGGAGTTTTTAAATTGTCCCAGTCCACGGGGTAGGCAATTTTTCTTCTATCAGGCAAATCTAGTCCAGTTATACGTGTGTGAAGGGAATGACATGATTTGGCGGAAACGTGTTCAAATAGATACGAGTTTATCTTTGAGAGTCTTACAATTCTATCATCAAGTACTAAACGCTGGAAATCGCAGGAAGGGAGAATAATAGTTCTTAAGTATTGAAAGCTTTTCATGCATGGAATTTCTTCAGATAAAGTGCATTCCACGAACCTGGAACCTCGACTCCTTCGGCATCTACCAGGCGGTAGGCATTCCCGGAATAGGCATGGGTGATCACATAGGGTCCCTCCCATGTGGGTTGCAGCTTTCCTCTCGGGTGAGGCTGTCTTGATAGTATGATTTGCTTAAGTACTAATTCCCCGATTTCGAATTTTCTTTTTGTCACCTTCTTTTCAAATGCCCTTGCCACCCTTCTTTGGTAGGCCTGGGCGTGGTATATATTTTTGCAAGCGTGAAGACAGATGCATACTTATGGTTTTGAAAAGGGGCCTGTGTCGGCGAATAGATATGTTTTTGGAAAGAGAATGGGGATAAAGTTTTGGAAAACGGTTTTGTTTTTAGAAGACAGTTTGTAAAACGTTTTCGGTGGAAATTAGTGAATCATGGTTCCATAAAATATTTTGTTTTGAAGAAGAGAGTGGGAGCGCAGATTTGAAAAGCGTTTCTGTTTTGAAAAAGAGTGGAAATGTATTTTGTAAATATCTTCGTTGTTTTGGTAAATAAGTAAGAAAGTTTTGAAAATTTCTTTGGGAGTACGGAAATACAGTTTTGTAAAAAGAAACCTTTGTTTTGAAGGAGAGTGTGGAAAACATTTTTTGTAAAAACATTTTTGTTTGTTTGTTTTTTTTTTAAAAAGAAGAGTGGAAATAAAGCTAGAAACAAGTATGTTCAGAGTTGGGGAATGAAAGCTGATCGGCATGTATTTTTTTGTTGGATTTTGGTTTCTTTATAGGAAAGCAGGTAAACAAATATGTACAGGGTTTGAGTTGGAAGTGAAAGCTGGTAAACAAATATTTTGAGTTTTCTTTTCTTTTTTTTTGTTTGTTTTTTTTGTTTTTTTTTGGAAAGCTGTAAACTATGTACAGGATGTGAAAACTTACCCGGGAGGATCGGTACCTGGTTCTTGAATTTGTATTGCCTCCTCGGGTCAGATTCTTTTTGATGGCCGGCTGATGTCTGGTGGGGGTCCCCTGTTCCCAAATTCTCCCTCCCTGAGTCTTTTCAAAGGCCTCCCTTGATGGAGCAGTTCTTCGTCTGTGGCGCCTGGTTGCCAACATGCGAGCACCTCTAGCCGATGCGCATGGCACAGACGCTCCAATTCCGGGCCTGAGTATTATGAGAGCGCGCCTCTCCCCATATGGATATTACTTTCCCGCGGTACGGGAAGCGAAGACATTGGTGTCGGGTGGATGAGACGGCTTCGATGCTGTTGAGCCATGTCCTCCCAACAATCAGAGGGTGGGGCGATTGAATGTTCATCACCATGCAGTTAACGATGGTGGAGACTGGGCCGATTTTCAGTGGGAGCGTGACCAGTCCGCAAACGTTCTTGCGTGTGCTGCCGAAGGCATAAATGTATTCATCTGAGGGCTCCAATCTGGGAACCCGGCCTTCTAGCTTTTGGTAGGCAGAATATGTAAGGACGTTAGTTTCCGCTCCCGTGTCAATGAGAATGTGCCGGAATTCCCTTCCCCCGAGTATGGCGGTGAAAGCGAGGGGTGCGGAACGTGCTCTGGCTTTTGCGACTTCATGGGGGAGGAAGGTGATCGAGTTGGGCTCCGCAAGATTGCTTGGTGGACGCTGGGTCCTGGCCGCTTCTTCTGAGGGAGAGTTGTTGTCATAAGGGGACCCAGGTGGGCTACCGCCTTCATTCTCGTTCCCCGGTCGGAGGGCTAAGGTGAACATATTGTGTATTGCCCAATTGTTCTCGTTCTCGTATTGGAGGCGTGCTTCTCCCTAAATTGTCAGTACATGATTCAAGAAGGGCAGTCGAAGGCATTGGTGCCGGGGGAACAGATAGCTTGGATGCTGTCTAATCACGGTCGCCCCAGCATCAATGGGTACCTCGTGTCGATGTCGGCCACGAAGCAGGCTACTTCACAGATGAGAGGCCCGACGGATAGCTCGAATGTTCCGGGGCCGCGGAGAGTCTTCCCGGTATGGTTGAAAGCTTGGATAGTATGGTGGGCCGGTTGGACGGGAGGACGGCCTAGTCCGGGTATCTTCTGGTAAGTGGAGCACGTCATTATGTTCATGCCCGATCCTGGGTCTACAAAGATGTTGTTCAGCCACAACATCTGAAGTCGTCCGCGGATGTGTACGAGGTAGACTCGCAGTCGGGGATCTGGGAGGTCCTGGTCAGTGAATGAAATGGTCATTGGGCGGTGGGGGCCATTGACAGTGTTGGTACTCTTGGAGGACCCGTTGTCGTCCGGATGCAGATCATCCGACGTACATTCCCCTCCTTCGGGTCCTTCGCTAGCTCCTTCGGGGATCTCCTCGAATGGCTCTTCTTCTTCGTCTTCTCCCGGGTTTTCTAGTCCGCTTTCGTCGGACTCGATGTTGATGACTGCGGGAAGGGCGAGGACCGCGTCTTCTTCTTCGCCATAGAGTATGGCGAGGTCATGGTCGTCGAGGTTCAGCTGGAAGGGCTCGTTCTGTTCCTCCTCCTCGGACTCTTCGGATAGGCTGCCATCAATAGCATCTTCCGAGCTGCTTGGTTCTGGCGATGGTTGTCTCCCTCTCCTGATCATGTTGACCGCGTGGGCTCTAGATGTGGAGGCTTGGGTGTGACCTGGTAAGGGGTCAGTTAATATGCCAAGTGGCTTGGGTGCTTGGGGATTTTCCTGGCTCAGATGGCCTTTGATCATGGCCCAGTCAAGGCGCCTGTCATCATTAAGATCATAAACGAAGTCCCGAAAAATAATGCATTGTTCTACGGTATGGCCATATTATTGATGATATTGACATTAACGCGCCGTGCTGGCCCCGGGTAGTGAGGGCCTGGCGTCGGGGAGGGAGATACTATTTGTGTCCAACATCACCCTAAAGATCCTAGTTAAAGTTTCTGGGAGGGGAGGGTAAGAGTCCCTCTTTCCCATTCGTCTTTGGTCGTAGGATGCGGGAGGTCTAACCTCGTTATAAGAGCTTTGTATGGGCTGCCTAGGGGTTGGATTTTGTGCTCTTGGGGGAGCAGAGTAAAAGGGAGCCCGAGTTTGAGTTTGGCTCTGGATTATAGGGCTTTGGAGTGGGAAATTTTGGACTGTGGGGTTTTGTCGTATTGGCACGGGGACGGGTACTGATCGAGGGGTAAAATTTTGATTCGCTTGCCAAGGCGGTGCATATCCGGATGAACCGGGCGTGTACTGTCTCGGAGCTGTTCCTCGGTCAGGAACTCGCGCTCCGTTCGGGTAGAGTGCCGAGATACTTGGCTAATGATCCCCTCTACCGTGGGGGTTTGCGCCTTACGAGGCGGTTGTCCAACCCTATGGCTGATAGGTGGGGACTGGGTTTGTACTGCTGGGGCTGCACAACGGGAAATCCTGTTGTGGCGGTCAATCAGAAGTTGATACGTAGTGCAGTCTCCGTACGAAAGGCTCGTACGGAGCTCTGGACTCAGGCTCTGTAACATCATGTCAATTTCTTGACATTCTGTGAGTTGCAGACCGGTTCGGTGGACAAGGGTGCGCCACCGAGACACGTATTGTTCGAATTCCTCCCTAGGCCTCATTCTCTCTACGGTTAGATCTGAAATAGAGGGGGTCCTAATCCTCTGGTAACCGTAGCGGCCCAAGAATTTCTCGCTTACAGCCGAGAAATTTGACAAGTGATCTACAGGGAGGGTGGAGAACCATTGTAGTGCTTCTCCTTCCAATGATTTCTGGAAGAGGAAGACTAGTAGAGGTTGATTATCTAGAAACGGGCGTGCGTCTAGATAAAAGGCAGTTAAATGAATGTCTGGGTCTCCACGACCGTTGTACCGGCGGAATTTGGGGATTTTGAATCCCTCCGGTAGGTGGACTGACGGGATTTGTCTCAGGTTATGTAGAGACATGTGTTTGGGGGCCGAGGGACCAGTCTCGGAGAGAATTCTCCGGATGGTATCGTCCAGTGTTTCTCCCCGGGGAGGGCTGCCTAGCGGTCCCGGGTTTGGGGTGGTCTGGTAGGGACCTGGGGTGGAAACGGCTGGGAACATTGGATTCGCGGGGGAAAGGGGGGTGAACGAAAAGATGCTCGGGTTGACCGAGTGACTGGGTGTGGATGGGGTTTTGGGAGTGGATTTAGGGGTTTCGACAGGGGTTTCCTGTCTCGAGGTCTTGGTATGACGGTAGTCAGCGAGGTCATGAAACATGTCCTCTACCGTTTGATACCCTAGACTAGCCATCCTTTCCTCTAGATGGGTCAGGAACTGTGTGGCCTGACCCTCTTGGTGATTCCTTTCCTCTAATATCTCCTCTTCTATGTGGGATTCCATGACGTAGAGTGGGGATGAATGCAGATTGAAAGCAGTAAATAAAGCACTAAAGGATTGCGCAGCTGTGTGTGACTTACGAAAGCAGTAAAGGATTACGCAGCTGGGTGCGACTTACGAAAGCAGTAAGGGATTGCGCAGCTGTGTGCGGCTTACAAAGCAATGAAGGATGTTATAATGCACAGTAGAAGAGGATTTAATTCAAGGAGTGAGAAACTCTAACCTTCCTAGAGGGTTGATAGCATTTTAGTCAAGCTTGTAAAAGGGGGCAGAAGAGGATTACCTTTTGTTGTTTTTCACGAGGGAGGTCCCACCGTGATCGCCAGATTTTGTCGGTGTTGAAAAATCCGCGTGTGTGGGGGTTCTTCGGGGATTCGGATCGGATGCGTGCCCTGGCGGGCTCGGTCGGATCGTCTTCTTGGAAGGGGTGAGGGTGTCGTTCCTGGTTGAGGCGCCCGACAGCGGCTCAAGAGGATTCAAGGGGTTTTGTGATCGCCACCTGCTTTTTCTAAAAACAGGAAAGGGTTTGGGTCGGATTTGATCGCCTACGTGGGGAGTTTGTGGGGTCTCTGCTCTGAGACACGGATATACCGTACACAGAGGTGAAAAATAGGTAATCCTATTCTGCTTCCGGGGCTTGACTAAAGGAGTCTTGGGACAAAGGAGTGTGGGTGGGGTGTAGGTGTGGGGCGGCTAGTGTGTCTGAGCCGTCTGGATTGGGGCGGCTAGGTAGGGTTAGCCGTCCAGGGTCTGGGGGAATTTGGGCAGGACTTTGGTAGGAAAAGGGTGGGGTCTTGGGCAGAGGCTAAGCTAGGTTTAGCCTGGGTTTCTGGAGGGTGGGATGAGAGGGTATTTTATGTAGGGAACGGGTGTTTCTCTCACAAAAGGGGCTCTCTCTCTCTCTCTTGGGATTCTTAGTGGTGGAAGGGTTTGAACAAGTGGGGATGGTGGATTGGTGGTGTTTTGTGGATTTGTTGATGTTGTGGATCTTGTTGTAAGGCTTGGGACCTCCTCTATTTATAGTAAAAGAGAGGCAGGGGAAGATCCAGGGGGTAATGGAGTGGGTGGCTTCGATTGGACCTCTCATTAATTCTCTGGTTCTTCTGTCAGAGACCAGGTGAAGGGCGGCTAGTGCTAACTAGCCGCCCGGGATGGGGCGGCTACTTCCTGGTAGCCGCCCCTATCATGACCTGCCAAACGTCCCATCTCTGACAAGCGGTGGCTTGGGTCGGCTACTTGGTTTGATCCGGCCAAGCGAGGGCGGCTAAAGGTCATGACCCGCCGCAATGATCAGCATTTAATATTGCTTTATGTCCCATCCAGGGGACTGGTCCAAAGTCGGCCAGAGGGCGGTTAGGGGGCGGCTAGTGTTAGGGCTAGCCGCCCCTTTCCAGGGACTTAGGTTTTTAGGGTTTTGGTTTTTTTAGGGTAGGTTTAGGTTTAGGTCTGGGTTAGGGTTTGGTTTAGGGTTAGGGTTTGGGCTAGGGTTTGGGGTTTTGGCTTAGGGTTAGGGTTTTGGTTTAGGTTTATGGTTTAGGGTCAAGGCTAGGGCTAGGGTTTAGGGCTAGGTCAAGGTTTAGGGTTTCCAGTTTAGGTTTAGGTCAATGCTAGGGTTAGGGTTTAGGGCTAGGTCAAGGTTTAGGGTTTCCGGTTTAGGTTTAGGTCAAGGCTAGGGTTAGGGTTTAGGGATAGGTCAAGGTTTAGGGTTTCCGGTTTAGGTTTAGGTCAAGGCTAGGTTTAGGGTTTCCGGTTTACCGAACCTTTGGTTCTCTATTGGTGTCCACTTGTGGGATATTTCCGTGTGTTACTTGAAGTATTTCTGTTTCTCTGGACGGTCAAAATTGGGGTATCTACAATTGTCCCTCATTGGACGGAGTCTTTGCGCGGAGAGAGAAAGACTTCGACCGATGATAAGGAAAGAGACCCCTATTTTGGCCGGCCCGACCTTCAAGAAGTTATGCCAACACGAACAGTACTATTCGGGGAGTTGATTTAGACCGTCAGAGGCTAGGTCTTGACTTAGAATTTTAGCCTAAAGGATGATCCAGGTGGAAGGCGGAAAAAGGTAAATGGTGAGTGATCCAACCTGCGGTCGGGGTTCTTAGCTATCGTGCACGGAGCAGCCCAGCGTCAGTTTCCTCGTGCCTACCGTTCCCGTGCTTGGGAAAACTCAGCAAGGAGGGGATATCGCCGACAGAAAGCAAGTAAAAGTTGATTTGGGTGAATTATTGGTCATTATCACCACTTAATTTCCATCAATAGTAAATGATTCGCAAGATCAGATCATTATGGATTCTGTCCACCAAATCCCCATCAAACATGGATTTTCATAATTGACCATATCTGGCAATTTTATCTATTATTCCCTCATTGATGGCTAATGAAATCTTAGCCGTCCGATGCAATGAGGACAATCAGAAACCCTAATCTCATTCGCCCACTATAAATAGGGGGCAATAACAGACTAACAGGTATGCACAATTTTCTTTTTGTAAAATACCATTCTTATTTGGCCATTCTACTGACTTGAGCGTCGGAGTCTATTTTGCAGGACCCCCACCTCTCAGTGTTGAAGACGCTCGGAGGTTGCTGACCGGTGGAACGAAGTTCATTCGGGCGGAGGAGAACGGGAGAGGCCGAATCCGGTAAGTCAAAATTTTGCCCCTCCAATGGTTAGAAATTTTTGGGATGTGTTTACGAAGGAGAAACCAACATGTGAACGTGTGATTTAAATAGGGGTAATTCTGTACTTTATTTTTTAACCTTTTTTAAAAGTCAACCAGACGGCTAATAAAAATTTGACACCGAATGAGGCATATAAGTGAGGTTTATACAATAGGGCCTATGTAGCAGAACTTTTTTTGTTAAGGAAAATCCGATAAGCTCTTGGATAAATGACCAAATTGCCCTAATTTTTTTATTTTGCATATTTTACATTACCAAAGGCAATAATTATAAAAATAAAAAATATTAAATTTAACATGAAAATGATAAATTTTATCTAAAATCTAAAAACACAAAAATTAAATATAAAAACTATCTATTAGCAAAGATACAGTAATTATTAGTACTTAAATATCAACACTAATGTTATTTTTTTAAATGAAGAACATGGAAATTTTTACATGGCAAAAAGATGAAGTACATACATTAAAAAAAAAAAACTCTAAATAAATTGAAACACACCTTTGATACATTTTTTAATTTAATATATACTAGTCAAACTTGAAATATACGACATGGGAATGTGTACGTGGCAAGAATTGGTATGGTATGCCCAATCTATGCTTGGCATAGTGGTGTAGACACCGGGACCGGATCCTTTGCTCTCCTATTTATGCTGTCATTGTGCTTTTCTTTTCCTGTGAGGACGCCATGTATTAAGCAACACATCCAACGGCCAATTTTTTTTTCATTTGTGTGGTGGACCCCACGTTTGCTTTCCCATTGATTCACATAGGTTCAATCGGAGAAACTCCAATAGAAGCCTTTTTATAAGCCGTGGGCCCCACAACTTATTTTCTCTGTCATTATTTCACCGATGACATTTTTTTTTGTAGTGGTGTTTGTGGTTTCTTGCACATAATTTTTTTTTTTATTATTTGTTTCAGTTGATCCTCACATGAGATAAACTGAAATTTAAAGGTATATGTTTTTTATAAGAATAATATTAGATACAACCTCAAATATAGTCTCACAAACAGTCCACGCATGTTTTAATTTTTTAAAAATATTCATCTTCATCTAACGAGGTATATGTTTTGATAAAATATGTATATCATTCTATTTAAATTGAATGAACTCATTTTGAATCAGTTTAAAAAATTTAATGAAATATATATCTAACCTAAGTGGTGTATACAAAAATCAGTCAATTTTTTTTATGATGTTTTGCCTAGTTTTTAATTGAAATAACCAAGTTACATCATAAATGTAGTACTTAATAAATCAAACTGCATATTTTAAGTTAATTAAAACAAAATACATAACATAACCTCCATGATTGTCACCATACAACAAAAACATAAAATTTCAACAAAAATATGGATGAAAATACCTTATAAAAGTTCACTTGAACATCACATTTTTTTTGGGGAATTCTTGGTCCATATATCTTCAACAATTGTGTTATTTGAGGCTTGTGAGTCCTGATATGCAAAATTTGTATGTTGACATGATGAGTTCTGCTGAAGTAATGACTGAAAACTAGTATGTTGTGGATCTCCATAAGACACCCATGGTGATGGATTAGACATGTCACTTTCCTGTGGTTGTATAATAAAAAATGTTCAACGACCAACAAGATATCCATGAACATGTGAGTCGAAACAAGTAAAATACTATGCATGATACATCATTGACGGAGGATGTTGGCTATTGCCCCCCATATAAAATGTGTTAGGAAAGAATGTCATTGGTGAAAGAAAGAAGAAGACGAAAGCTAAAAAGGTGTGGGACCCACGACTTATAGCATATGAATAAAAAAGCTTGGGATTTCTCCGATTGAACCTATGTGAATCAATAGGAAAGAAAACATGGGATCCACCACACAAATGAAAAAAAAAATTGGCCGTTGGATGTGTTGCTTAATACGTAGCGTCTTCACAGAAAAAAAAAAAGCACGATGACAGCACAAATAGGAGAGCAGAGGATCCGGTCCGGTAGACACCCCCCATTCACATTGGGTCTTAGGTTCAATTCCTATCACCTATAGGAAAAGGCTGTGTTTGTGGTTTTTGTCCATTGGTCTCATCTGGGTCCTGACTCAGATTTATTTACTGCCGCCCAGTTCGAACTTGTGTATCAAAAAAAAAAAAAAGTACAGATCTATATATGGTGCATCTTGTGGTGAAATCTGAAAAAAAAAAAAAAAGACTGGTGTGTAACACCCTGAATCCATAACCCCATTTTAAAATATGGAATCGATGCACTATTTCATAAACCTCGGAAATCAGAATTTCATCAACTCTGGAACCCTTAACATATCCCAAAGTGATCAGTTAAAATAACAGTGAGCAATTAGTACTAAAACTACTCAATTTTAGTCAAGGAGTGAGCCATGTCATGTGCATGCCCTCCTGAGCGCCCGCCCATCTCATTCTACAACAAATCCCAATCAGGCTGAGTGGACCATAACAAGAATTTCACTGAATACAAGAATAAAGAATTCCCTTAACCCCTATTTCCATGATCAAGGAATCACTCCATATTCCATTGACATCACAAGAAAAAACAAAGAAACTCAATACACGTACGAAATCTAAAACCTGACAGGGTAGCATTGTCCGGGTTCGGAGGTATTTTTTACCAATAATACTGAGATGGCGGGTCTAATTTCGCTAATATTTATTTTAGGGGGCAATTTTTGCAGACCGCGCTTAGTAAAATTACTCACAATTTTTCACAAGATTTTCACTAACACAAGAATAATCAAGAACTCCCTTAACCCCTATTAATCAAGATCAAGAACCACTTACTATTCCATTGACATCACAATTCACAAGAACACATCGAATGATCGATCAAACACAAAATCTAAAACCTGACATGACTCTCGGTATACGCCGTCAGCGCCGCCACGTACCCGTACCCCGGCAGCTCCACCTTCTTCAACCCCTCATCATCGACGCTATAAACACGAAACCGACCAGGCGCCGCCGGATCCTCCTCGACCATCATGACCATCACCGACGACCCATCATTGGCCAACACGAGCCGACGCACCACGACCTTTTGCGGGTCAACCCCCAAGACCCTCATATTGATATTCCACCGCCACGTCCACTCATCATCATTGGTCAGCACCCACACCTCCATCCGCGGCGGCCTAACGTAATCCCCCATCACAAGCTTCCCCTCCAACTCCGCCAACACGTACTTCCCCTCCCTTTCGTGTTTCTTCCCGACATCCTTCAATGACACCGGAAGCTTGGTCTTCCTGAAGTCTTCACCGCTCACGCCCACCGACACCGCGAACTTCTGAGACGTGGTGACCCAGTGCCACGCGTCGGAAGCCCACACGGGCGAGTTGGGGCCCGTCATCATGAAATGCCGGTTGTCGGAGAGCCTCCACTCATGCATTCCTCCAACGGTCGTGATCGCGCAATGGATTGACTTGTCAGGGTGTTCCAAGAGACAGACCACCTTGTAAACGTTGTGGGTTTGGTCGTACGCGAAACCGTAGCCGTTGCGGACGTTCGCGTGCGTGGGAAGGGGAGGGAGCCTCGACGACTGCGCTGTTATAGGGTTCTCAACGTGTAGACCTTCTTTGTTTCCGGTTTGGAAGAACTGTAAGAGTAAGCCATTACAAGAAGCTTTGATGTGGGAGGTTGGGTCGTCTGTGGGGAATGGTTGGGGGGTTATGGCGTTGCTGTTGTCGGGTTTTTGGAGGAGGTGGGAGGTGTAGGTGGTGGGGTTATGGAGGTGGGCGAGTTGGGTGAGAGCGACGGTGGTGGTGGTGGCGGCGGTGGTTCTTGGTTGTCGGGGCATGAGAAGGCGTAGTTGCACTGGTGGGTTGGACTTTTTGTGCACGTTTAGGATGACCGCCTCTCTTGGTGGTGGTGGTGAGGTGGGGGGAGGTCCTGAATGTGAAGTGCTAAGGGTGGTTGAGGGAGGAGTAGTGGTGGAGGAGGGCGGAGAAGGATTTGAAGAGGGTGTTGTGGGGGCGGCGGAGGGTGGTGTGGTTGTCGTACCATGATTTTGTTGGTCTTCTTCTTCGGTTCTTGATTGTTGAGGTATGCGTGTATTGGAAATTCTCTTCATGTTGATGATGGTCCTCCTTTCTTGGGTGGTGGTGGTGGTGGTGGTGGTGTGTGATATACTCGTATATTTTGCATGGGATTGTTTATATATGGTGGTGGAGGGGTTCTCATTTGGATAGAAAGTAAGAGAATTTTAGTTTAAGAAAAAGTGGCTGAGAGTATATGGTTGTGCATGTGATCAAAAGATTCTGGGTGAATTGCCTAAATGCTCATTGACCAACTGTTCAATTTTTTTTTTTGCCCTTGATTTTTATTTTTACCCATGTAGTTTTTATCTATTTTTTCTTACTCCGACTTTTCATATTACTCGAGATACCCTTTATACACAGAGTTATATAATATATAAATATAATGTTATACATATATAAATTATACATGTACATAGTTACATATATTTAATAGTTATCTACAGAGAGCGTTCAACGTACAGAAAGATGAATAAACACAAAATTGTTATACATCCAATATATTCATGAATTGTAAATCATATCATTATCATCTGCAAGTGCATTCAATATACATAAAATTAAATGGTTATAGATAAAATTTTAAAATGTCATTAAAATAGATACATCAACTGTTATTGATCCATGTTACCTAGTGAAACATATATTCTTATAAAGAACATGAGATAACGAAGTCTTATTTTAACAAGTTTCATAGCTAAAAATGATCGTTCGGTAGTTATTGTTGAAATTGAAAGAGTCTGATGCAGCACGATCATAGACCATTCAATCAATGTTGAGGACCACCATATGGAGGATTCTGGATGATTTGTATTTTTAGTATTTTAGTTTTATTTGTTAGGATTTATTTTTATTTGTTTTAATTACTATGTTTAGATTTGAATTTCAAATCATTATTTGAATTCAAATTTGAATTTTAGTTAGGATTAGATAAAGATTTGTTAGATTTGTTTGTTAGTTTATAGATTTAGATAATTAGTTGAGATCCTAGTTTGTTAGGATTCTCTTCTATAAATAAGCATGTAAACCAATTGACAATTCAGAGATTAGTGATTATTTGAAGTTTATTTATCTATTGTAGTTTGTTAGGAGTACTAACATTTACATAGATATACCAAATTTCTGGCATTTCTTAGGAAATCAACAGATATTTGAAGCCCAACATCCCTGGTATCCTTCTATTGAAGAATCAACAACCTTGTTGGAGCCTGCAGATCTCGCATCCCTGGAGGTCGATCGAGTCAGCAGAAGAGCGTGACCCCTCACGCTGCATCAGTTGGTATCAGAGCCAAGTTGCAACTACCACCGCGAACCGCTGCTACGGTCGAGCGCCGTCGCCGCCGCCGCCGCCGAACAGTCGTCGTCGCTGATGCTATCCAGCACAGCCACCTCTTCTGTCGAGAGTTGCCGCGTGCCGCTGTCGTCGTCGTTGCCGAGCCACTGCCACTAGTGAACTATCATTTTCCTATATTTTATCCAAAAAAAAAACACCACATTCCCTTCATCTCAAAAAAAAAAAAAAAAAAACCGCCACCCCGTACAAACCCCAGATCCCACCGAACCCATCTCCTCTTAATTTCAAAAAAAAAAACAATAAAATTACATTTAACCCCTCATAGCCAAGTTTTCCTTCCAAAACACCCATCCCCCCAAATATTTCTTTTCATTCCAATCCAATATAGATTTTTTTAAAAAAAAAAAATTCCATGATCACTAGAGATCGAAAGGATGCAAAAGTCGATTTGTTGAATGACCTTAAAGCCATCAAATCAAAATTCAGTGGAACACGTTATCAGCTGCTCGGACTTCATCATCACCAGCCATCAAAAAAACAGAGAACATGCCACCGAGAAGACGTCCTCTTAGCGACGCCTACGATCGAGAGGAGATACAACAAACCATCGCAGCGATTAATAGGCGCATGGATGAAAGGTTTGATGCAATGACGCGCCAAATGGAGGAGATGATGGCGTTTATGCAACGTCGCGAACGATCTCCAACCCCGCGACCACCATCACCAGCCCCACGATCTCCGACCGCACGATCTGAGACAGATGATCCCATGGGAGGAGGTTTCAATAATCCGTTTGCGCAAACCGAACAACGCCAACGAGGGGGATTTTTCGGGTCTCCTAAGGTACCCTCTGATCGATGGCAAACCGGCCTCAAAATTGATATTCCAGAATTTCAGGGAGGCCTTCAACCCGAGGAATTTCTCGATTGGTTGAATACCGTCGAAGAGGTCCTCGATTTCAAGGAAGTGCCCAAAGACAAACGGGTACCATTGGTTGCTACACGGTTTCGCGGGAGAGTTGCAGCATGGTGGCAACAAATGAAACAAACTCGATCTCGACGTGGCAAATCAAAGATCGAAACATGGGAGAAGTTAAAGAAGCATATGCGGGAAGCGTTTCTACCGCATAATTATGTGCGGACGCTTTATCAACGGCTTCAAAATTTGTGACAAAGCACACGATCCATCGATGAGTACACGACGGAGTTCTATCTCTTGGTTGCTCGCAATGACCTTGCTGAATCTGAGGATCAACTCGTGTCTCGTTACATTGGAGGTATGCGCCAACAATTTCAAGACACTTTGAATCTATTTGATTGCTTTTCTGTTTCGGAGGCACATCAACGAGCCTTATAGTTAGAGAAACAATGGAGTCGAAAGAATTACAATTCTTCGGGTAAAGGAGGACCTAACACCTTGCCCCTAACAAGTCAAAATCCGGCGCAATCAGAAATCGCGCCTAAACCAACCCCGCACAATTTCCCACCAAGGGCACCGACCATCAATCCAAGCATCAAATGCTTTAAGTGCGGCGAAGCTGGTCATCGGGCTGCCGATTGTCGCAAAGGAGACCGTCCGGGAAAAGCACTACTCATGGACGCCGACGGAGCGGAAGATGATGAATTTCCAAATCCTATTGATAACCCGCTTTATGATGATGAGGACCAATCTGATGAGGAAGTTGTCACTGGAGATCATGGACAATCCTTGGTCGTTTGTCGTGTGTGTTATGCTCCGAAAGAGGAGGAAGGGGATAGATGGCTTCGCAACAACATCTTCCATTCCACTTGCACCATCGGTGACAAGGTATGTCGCCTTGTTATTGACTCGGGAAGTTGCGAGAATGTCGTTGCTGAAGAGGCCGTTCGAAAACTCAAGCTAGACACCAAACCGCATCCGAATCCTTATAAATTATCATGGCTCCAGAAAGGGAACGAGGTAAAGGTTTCTAAATGATGTTTAGTTAACTTTTCAATTGGCTCTAAATATAAGGATAAAATCTGGTGCGATGTTGTTACTATGGATGCGTGTCATCTTCTATTGGGGAGACCATGGCAATTTGACCGGAGTGTTTCCCATGATGGTCGTCGTAATACTTATAGCTTTACTTGGGATAATACTCGCATAATTCTTGTTCCGAACAAGGAAGTCGTACCCAAACCCATTGCAATGACATGTAGTAGTTTCCTCTCATATAAAAGTTTTATTGATGAGATGGAGGATTCGGGAATTGTCTATATGTTGATTGGACGCGACGAGGGAGATGGTCTTGTTGCACCCGACGAGGTGAAGCCCCTTCTCGATGAATTTCAAGACATCTTCCCCACTGAATTACCGGATGGTTTACCACCTATCCGAGATGTGCAACATCAGATTGATCTAGTGCCGGGTTCAAGTCTTCCAAACAGACCCCATTATCGCATGAGTCCTAAGGAGCATGAAGAATTGCGACGTCAAGTCGAAGAGCTTCTCGGAAAGGGATACATTAGGGAGAGCCTCAGCCCGTGCGCGGTACCAGCCTTGCTCACCCCTAAGAAGGACGGTAGTTGGAGGATGTGCGTCGACAGCAGGGCAATCAACAAAATTACCGTCAAGTATCGCTTCCCCATCCCTCGTTTGGACGATCTCTTGGACCAATTGGGCGGTGCGACGGTGTTTAGCAAGCTAGATCTGAAGAGCGGCTACCATCAGATTCGTATTCGCGCTGGGGATGAATGGAAGACGGCGTTTAAGACTCGAGAAGGCCTTTACGAGTGGTTGGTCATGCCCTTCGGGCTCTCCAATGCACCTAGCACGTTTATGCGCTTCATGAATCAAGTCTTACGACCCTTCATTGGCCATTCTGTGGTGGTATACTTTGATGATATTCTGATTTATAGTGCTAATGTTGAGTTACATTTGCAGCATCTTCGAGAGGTTCTTGTGGTTCTACGCAGGGAGAAACTTTTTGCTGCGGTCAAGAAGTGCTCATTCTTGACGGACAAAGTCCTCTTTCTCGGCTATGTTATCTCTCGTGATGGTATTTCAATGGATGAGTCAAAGGTTGAAGCAATCAAACAATGGCCTCCACCAACGACTCTTTTCGAAGTACGTAGTTTCCATGGTTTGGCGTCTTTCTACAGACGGTTCATCCCTCATTTCAGCACCATCACGGCACCGATTACAAATTGTATGAAGAATGGCAGATTTGTGTGGACTACCGAGGCAGCTGAAGCCTTCGCAATAATCAAACAAAAATTGATTACTGCACCCGTCCTCATTCTTCCAAACTTCACGCAACCGTTTGAGTTACATTGTGATGCATCGAAGGTGGGCATTGGAGCGGTTTTAAGCCAAAACATGAAACCCATCGCATTCTTTAGCCAAAAATTGAGCGGATCGAAACTCAACTACAGCACCTATGACTTGGAGTTCTATGCCATTGTTCAAGCCCTGAAGCATTGGCGACATTATCTTATTCACAGCGAGTTCGTTCTATTCTCTGATCATGATTCCTTGAAGCACATCAACAACCAAGACAAACTCGCATTTCGTCATGGTACGTGGGCCGAATATATTCAAGAATTTTCTTTTGTTCTCAAGCATAAATCGGGTGCTTTGAATCGGGTTGCGGATGCTCTTAGTCGTCGTTCTTCCTTATTGACATCCATGCGAACTAAGGTACTTGGGTTCGATTCTTTTCGAGACTTATTTGCTACTGATCCGTACTTTATTAGTGTCTTGGAGGATATTAATGCAGGCAAACCTACGAGTTTCCTCATTCATGATGGATTCCTCTTTCGAGGGAACCAATTATACGTGCCCGATTGTAGCCTACGACTCAAGCTCATTGCTGAGTTACATGGAGAAGGCCACATGGGGAGAGATAAAACTCTACTTTTGCTCTCGAGTTCTTATTATTGGCCATCATTGCGTCGTGAGGTTGCACGATTTGTTGACGGATATCGCATATGTCAAGTTTTCAAAGGGAGTGCAACTAATGCCGGCCTTTACACCCCTTTACCCGTTCCAGACCAGCCATGGACCAACGTGAGTATGGATTTCGTTCTAGGTCTCCCGCGCACCCAACGCGGTGTAGACTCCATCTTTGTGGTGGTCGATCGTTTCTCCAAGATGGCACACTTCATTGCTTGCAAGAAGACCAATGATGCCGTACATGTTGCACAACTTTATTTTCGAGAAGTGTACCGTTTGCATGGATTACCCCTATCCATTGTCTCTGACAGGGATACGCGCTTTCTTAGCCACTTTTGGCGGAGCTTGTGGAAGTTGGCTCACACAAAACTGGATTCAGCAGCGCCTATCATCCTCAAACTGATGGACAAACAGAGGTGGTGAATCGATCTCTCGGCTCTATACTTCGTTGTCTCGTAGGAGATAATTTGAAGACGTGGGACCAAAAACTTTACCAAGCCGAATTCGCCTTCAATCGATCGGTGAACCGTAGCACAGGTCTCAGTCCCTTCTATGTGGTGTATGGTCTTCTTCCACGATCACCAGCTGATCTCGCACCGATCCCCGACTTGAAGCGCGTCCATGGCAAGGCCGAAGACCTCATCACTCAACTCCAGCAGATTCACAACGACACTCGGCAACATCTCCTTGACAGTACATCCAAATACAAGCAAATTGCTGATCAAAAACATCGTCTTGTTGAATTCGATGTTGGTGATTATGTTTAGGCTATGTTAACCTAGGATCGATTCCCCGCAGGAGAGTATAATAAACTTGCTGCCCGCAAAATTGGTCCCCTACAGATTTTGGAGAAAAATAAATCCTAACAAATAAAACTAAAATACTAAAAATACAAATCATCCAGAATCCTCCATATGGTGGTCTTCAACATTGATTGAATGGTCCATGAACGTGCTGCATCAGAGTCAAAACAAGACGAATCAATATATCAATGAGATAAATGTCTTCAACTTTTTTGTTTCAATGACCGTGCTTGACATAATTCAAATATTCTCGATAAATTTTACAATCTTGCATGAGAAAAGACATCAAATTCATAATGTCGAAACTGATATCTTAACACAGTAATATCTTCCTCTATAATAAAGAAATAAATCCAGCAAAAATATTTTATCAAAGCATATATATCGTTAATATGAGTATATGCTCCAGTGATTTTCTATCAACTTATATATGACTAAAATTGGGATTGAAAAATATAAATAAATATTACTCATACAAAAATTTAAAGAATTGAAGATGAACTTAATATTTTCAAATCTCCCAATCCAATCAACAAAAATAAATAAAATCATCAACAGAAAATAAACACAAATAAAATACAATAAAAAAAATTAAAATAAAATATTCGAAATATGCTTAAAATTAAACATATAACAATAAGGTCCGTATGGGGCTGAAGACGCTTTCAATGTGTGTGGGGAGGGGTATTGTTATTAGATTTGATTTTTTTTTATTTCAATGGGTCCCACTTGATGATCTGTCCCACACAACTTATCAATGACAGTGCTGTTACCTTCAATTTTTTTTTTCAGTCAAAAACACAATCTTATATACCACGTTAGAAATCTAAATAAACATTTACCTCGTTAGATGTTGCATATACCTCATTAAATGTTATTTACATTTATTAAAAATGGGTTCATTCAACTTAAAATGGAGTGATATACATATTTATCAAATCACATTTCCCATTAGATGATGTTTGCTATTTAAAAAAAATGAAAACATGTGAGGTCTGAGTTTTAATTGGTGAATGTGACCGAGTCTAATATTTTCCATCAACGACACTTTCTTGGGCAGGCCCCAACTTGCCCCCCCCTAGGTCCACCCCTGAGGCTGTAAAAAAAACTACGTGTAACAACGCTAAAAAATGAATGATGACAGTCCTGCCATTTTATTAAAAGATTTTTTGCTTGTATATCATTAAAAAATATGTTATTTATTTTTAAAGTACCACAAATAACATATTTATTTTTATATCATAAGAGTTTTTTTAATTAAAAAATGTGCCAATTTATTATCTTTTTAACCAAAATTAAACTTAATTATATTAGTTCTTAACCAAGAAGTAAAAATGATAAAATAATCTTAATATAATATTTTTCATAATATAAATAATTAAACATTATAACATAATTAATCTCTTATTCTTTTCAAATCAACGTGAGTCATTCAACCTTACCTCTTTTTTCTTTTTTTTTCCAATCAAGATCTCGTTTTTTTTTAAAAAAAAAAGTCATTTTGTAATATTTATATGATTAATTGTCCTTAAAATAATTTTATTTCATTTATACTAATGTAAGTACTAATAATTACTATGTATTTTCTAATAGATATTTTTATATTTTTAGATTTTAGATGAAATTTATTTTTCATGTTAAAATTAATATTTCTTATTTTTATAATTCTTGCATTTGGTAACTTAAATTTGAAAAATAAAAAAATTAAGGGTAATTTGGTGATTTCTCTGAGACTTTATTAGTTTTAACAGAATTTATGCAAGTTAATTAGGATGGTAAATATGCATACTTTTTAAATATTCCAATAATATAAAAATAAATAGCATAGTTTTAGATGATATACATGAAAAAAACCTTTTATCAAAACAAAATCTTGGAAAGATATGGAAACCCGTCTTTAGTTAGATTTTTTAATCCCAAACCGGTAAAGATTACAAAATTTAATGCAATTAAGCCAGTAAAGATTGCAAAATTTATATCGAAATGTGGCTATATATAATGGGATCATGCAGAATGAGAACACAAATTGAGAAAACCAGTTGAAAAGAAGTGACAACCAGAAAGAAAGAAAAAAAATGGCCAGTGGAATCCTTAGCAAGGGATGTGTAGTGGCTATTTTGCTGGTGGTCTCCCTATTTGCCTTGGCTTCTGATATACCTCTCTCTCTCTCTCTCTAATAAGAATTGTCTTAGCTTTGGATGATTCCTTACAATTTCTTTGAACTGATGAGTTTTTACTATATAACTTGTCAAAAATAATGCTTTAAGGTAATTTTCTAGAAAAATTTAAAGAGTATAAGAAGTTATGAAAATTTATTTATATTATTTGATAAATCCTGCGATTGAACGAATAACTTTTTTATTCGATTATTTTTTCCGTTTAATAAATGATTTGATCCTTTGTTGACACGTGTAGTGAGTGAGGCGAACCATCACGTCGCATGCGTCGGAGACTGTGTTACATTCAGCAACTGTCCACAGGCATGTTTAGAACGAGGTTTAACTGGGGGCGAGTGTGTCTATTACAATTTTGGTTATCAACTGCTGCTGCACCCTTGATACACTTCATCATTGAGAGACATTAAAGTTGAAAATAATAATGATATATGATCTGAAGAGATATGTGTAGGTTTATCTTCCTACATTAAAGCTAATGTTTATCTCTCTCTCTCTCTAGATTGGTGGATGTTCATTCAATTCCAATGATGGATTCTCACTAATAAAATAAATTACATGGAGTTTGTGTACTATTGAGAGCTTCTTTATTATTTAAATATTGTTTAATATAAAATCGAAATAACAATTATTAAAGTATATATATCTACACATTGTTGACAGAAAAATAAAAAATAGAAATTCAGTCAACACTAATGTGATAATGCTGTGTGTCAAATACTATTTTATGTATATAAAGTGGGGGACAGTTAGATATATATGTGATTAAAAAATCAGAGTTCCTTTTCAAAATTGACCTAGAAAAATATGGGAAATTAGATGTTAATTTTTTTTTTAGCTTCTCAACAATTAATATATGAAAACATCTAATTAATATATAGTTATACTTTTTTTAGGTCTTTCTGTACTTTATGAATGGATTTTCTCTCTAAAATGTCCTCAAGCAAATAATGTATACAAATGCACATGCCACAAGTATAGGTTACTAACAAATACATGGGTATATTACATTGAACGAGATTATAATGCACTGAAGTTTTACAATGTACAGGTTCACATAATAATGTATAGGGGATGGATAAAAGTGTACGAGCATTTCGGAATACAATTTATTTAACAGCGTACTGAGAGTGCAGAACAATGAACAAATAATATAATTGCTAATTGAATGAGGTACATGATATTTTGAAATCTAAATGAGGTAAACAACGAAAAGAAATGGAAGGATAATGCTAAAAAAATATAATACTCAAAAGATAATGCTAAAAAAATAGGACCTAAATAAATTTTTAAAATTTACAATCCCTAAAATATCACAACAGAACACAAATTTATTTGGCTTTACAATTTCTCTACATACATAGTGGGGGTGAGGAGAGGGGAATCAATTCAATATTCAAATAATCTGGATAAAGTATTTTTTTCGAGTCCCGCTTCACTTTCTCCCAAAATAACCCTATGCAGACCCATTTAAAAAAATAATTGGATGGGACTAAAGAAATAATAAAAAACATAAAACTACCCTTACAGAAAATTTGGCCTCATTTATTTCAATCAGTTAAATAATAGTCAGTCAAGCCATCTTAATAATAGTCACTCAAGCTGTCACAGGGTCAAATTCCAGACTAGAAATTTTTTCCGTGCGGCACCGATGCCCACACCGGACAGCCTTGACACAAATCCTTGAGCAGATTTACAGGAAACTCTCTTCCCAACCTTTTATTCAACTCTCAGAATACAAAGAAAATGCCTCAAGTACTTGTGTCAAGGCTGACCAGTGTGGGCATCGGTGTCGCACAGAAAAAATTTCTAGTCCAGAATTTGATCATGTGACACAAGCCATCTCAATCAGTTAAATCTCAATCACATTGTTTAGTTGGATGAAAGATAAGGGTCCAATTAAATGAAAAAACTCATAACTTTTGATAAATGAGTTGGATGAAAGATATTTCATAAAAACACAAAGATAACATTTTATTTTAAAAAATGGAATGGAGGACCATGAAAGACCATGTCAGCCTAATCCCGAGATCAGAACTTATTTTTTATAAAAAAGAGAGAAGACGAAGACGAAGACGAGAAAGAAACACAAAAGAGAAATCCAGTTTGGATACATACAAATCTCAACTGAGTTATTAAACAAATCATATATAGTTGAGAATTGATTTTATCCATTATATTTCAGTCAAACTCTTTATATTATAATATAAAGAAATAAAGAAAATAATACATCTAGACATATGAATTTTAGCTTTGGCATTTTGACCTGACTTTTTTTTCTTTTTTGGTATACTTTTGACTAAATGAAGCTACGTTAAAAATTAAATAATATCTTCAATCCCTTGTGCAACACCAATTTCAGAGCACACAAGTTTTCTTTTCTTTTTTTAAAAAAATCATATACTCATATGGAGGGGCAAAATTTTGACTTACCAGATTCGGGTAAGCGGATTCGGCCTCTCCCATTCTCCTCTGTCCGAATGATCTTCATTCCACCGGTCAGCAACCTCCGAGTGTCTTCAACACCGAGAGGTAGGGGTCCTGGAGAAGGCCCTCCGATGCTCAAGTTAGTAGAATGACCAAATAGGAATGATGTTTTGCAAAAAGAAAATTGTGCATACCTGTTAGTCTGCCATTGCCCCTTATTTATAGTGGGGGAATGAGATTAGGGTTTCTGATTGTCCTCATTGCATCGGACGGCTGAGATCTCATTAGCAATTAATGAGGGAACAATAGATAATGTCAGATATGGTCAATTATGAAAATCCATATATGATGGGGATTTGGTGGACAGAGTCAATAATGATCTGATCTTGTGAATCATTTACTATTGATGGAAATTAGCGATAATGATCAATAATTGCCTCAGATTCATATAAATCAAGACAATTATTGGATGGATTAGATACTGACTTGGCCGGTCGCGGGTTTCCAGGTGAAACCCGTTTGTGGCCGGGGCCGGTTGGGCCATCATGTTGTTGGGTCGAACTCTAAATAGAATGACCAAATAGGAACGTGTTTTGTCACGTTGAAATGATTTGCCTCGGGTGAGGCGCATATCCCTTCGGATTCGGCGGCGCCTTTTGCGTCGAAGGAAGTGTTGAGTGGAGGCGTTAGACGTCGGGTCGTCTGGATCAAGGGGACGTCGCTTCGAGAAGAGCAACCGTCGTCATGACAGCGGTTTTGATTTCGGAGCGCCATGACGAGTCGCCTCGTTTTCAGAGAACGGCGCGGAGGAAACGAGGGGGTGCGAATGTCGTCTATAAATAGCACCGTGGGGATGGCTTCGTCTCTACCCTCATTTCTTCTCGACTTGACTTCTTCGTTTTCCCTGTCGTCGTTCTTGCTACTCAGCGAAAATGGTGCAGAAAAGACTTCCGCTTCCGCGCGGGGTGACCGTCAAGCTGGTGGAGGGCAGCCCGTTTGTCCGCGATGGGGCAGGTCTCCTCGCAGGGGAGGCCTACTTTTCCGTGTACCATCTCACGGCCATTCAGTCCCTGCTCCATCCCTTCATTCCGACCTTTCTCTCGTTCTTCGGGTTGGCGTCGATGCAGGTTCACCCGAACGTGTTTCGGGTTCTTGCCGCAACCTTGTATCTGAATGAGACCCGAGGGTACTGTCTTGGGGTCCACGAGGTGATACACTTCTACCGGTTCGCCCGGTGTCCGGGGAGTTCGCAGCGATACTGCTTTGTCATGCGAGGCGACAAGTACCTCATGCAGGGCATTCCGGATCGTGACCGTGAGTGGAAGGATGAAGTTGCGGTGATTGGGGGGCCGTGGCAGTGCCCTGTCACTGGTGTGCCCCCTATTTGTACCTCTTTTGGCGAACTCAGTGAGTAGACGTTGGATTCTTGGTCATTTTTTTCATTTTTCGTTATGTATTTGCTCTCTGATTTTTGTATGCCACTGTTCTCGTTGGGAATCTTGATCCCACTGTGAGGATTCTCGAGTCGAGGATTTGGTTTCTGGACAACATTGTCCAGAACGCGGTGAAGACTCTAATGTGGGATCAGGCCTTCTTCGAGCTTATTACCCTGGAGATGCTCGTCTCGGACGTGAGGGAGCTAATGGCTACTGCTGGCACTCGCCGGTTCTTCTCTTCCGCTCCTAAGAGTGGTGTGAGTGGCAGCGTACCGGTCTGGGGGGAGAGTAGTAGGGCAGGTGGTCCGCCACCTCGCATTGATGATTGCCGGGGAAAACGTCGGCTCATCATTGAGAGCAATGAGGAGGAATCCGGATCAAGTAGCGAGGAGGATGATGTCGCCCCTACTCCTGTTGTCAGCCGGGATAGTTCCCCGGGAGCGCAGGCTAGGGCCAAGGAAGCTGCCCTCCAAGCCACACTAACACTCTCTGTGGTTACTGCGGAGCGTGATTCTATGCAGCGTTCAGCTACTCGATGGCAGACCCGGGCATTGGAGCTTGAAGGGGTGGTGCGCGCTCTCAAGGATGACCTCGAGATTGGGCTGAGTGTAACGCGTGCCCGGACCTACCGAGAATCCTGGAGCGCAGCACTCCTGCCTGTCAGGAGCGCTCGGAGGATCCCGCTGGAGGTGATTGATCGCGAAGAGGGGTTTGCTCCCAATGTCTACTCCGTGCTTGCTCTCCATTGCGTCTACCGTCCCCGTGGTTCCCGCCGTTTCGGGTGGTGAATGGGGGCCGGGGGGGGGGGGCTTGTATATTTTCTTTCTCTCTTTTATTTTGAATCCAGCAATAAAATAGTTCTTTTTTTTGCGTCAACTATTGTTGTATATTGCTTGAATGAATAAATTTAGGCGGCACTCGTGCCGGACATGCGTGCGTGGGGGATGACCCACACGGGACCGAACCCTTTTCACCGATTAAAATGGTTACTTTGAACGTGGACCCCCCTCTCATGCTATGTGCGGGGTTGCTTGATGTGAGCCCAAGGGTTTGGACCGCCCCGGACTTAAGCTACTACTAGCAACGCGGCCGACGAGGGGCTAAAAGTTTTGTACCATCTCGGGCTGGAGCCTCTATGAGCGATGTGACCGGCGAGAGGCTGAGAGTTTTCGTACCGTCTTGGGCTTGATCCGTTGTGAGCGACGTGGCCGGCGAGAGGCAAAGAGTTTCGTGCCGTCTCATGTTCGAGCCACTGTGAGCGACATAATCAGTGAGAGGCAGAGAGTTTTTGCACCATCTCAGGCTTGAGCCGCCGCGAGCGACGTGGCCGGAGAGAGGCAGAGAGTTTCGTACCATCTCGGGATTGAGCCACTGTGAGCGACGTGATCGGCAAGAGGCAGATAGTTTTTGCATCGTCTAGGGCTTGAGCCGCCGCGAGCGACGTGACCGGCGAGAGGCAGAGAGTTTCGTACCGTCTCGGGTTTGAGCCATTGTGAGCGACATAGCCGGCAAGAGACAGAGAGTTTTTGCACCGTCTCAGGCTTGAACCGCCGCGAGCGACATAGCCGGCAAGAGGCAGAGAGCTTCGTACCGTCTCGAACTTGAGCCGCTATGAGTGACTTGACTGGCGAGAGGCTGAGAGTTTTCATACCGTCTCGGACTTGAGCTGCTGTGAGCGATGTGGCCGGCGAGAGGCAGAGAGTTTCGTGCTGTCTCGGATTTGAGCCGCTGTGAGCGACGTGGCCGGCGAGAGGTGAAGAGTTCGTACCGTCTCGGGCTTGAGCCACTATGAGCGACGTGGCCGGCGAGAAGCAGAGAGTTTTTTGCCGTCCCGGGTTTGAGCCACTGTGAGCGACATAGCCGGCGAGAGGTAGAGAGTTTTTGCACCGTCTCGGGCTTGAGCCGCCACAAGCAACGTGGCTAGTGAGAAGCAGAAAGTTTTGTACCGCGAGTGCACGGAGTAGGAGCTAAATACGCTAATCCTCGCAGTCATAAGTGCAGAGATCCAATATAAATTCATTGACAAGTTTTTCTTTGGAGAGGATGGCCGAAGAGAGCGGCATTTATTTATTAATAGCAATTGAAAGTAAAGTAATAGAAATAGAGTCTATTACATTTATTCAAATCCGGCCACCATGGGCCCTAAGCGTAGAATTTCCTTAAATTCAAGGCGTTCCAGGGGGGTGGTATGAGTACCTTCCGCGGGCCGATGGTGCACAGGCGATATGCCCCCTTGCCGAAAGCCTCAACCACTTCATATGGTCCTTCCTAGTTGGCCCCCAGCTTTCCTGCGTTGGGTTTGCGTGTGTTTTAAGTCACTCGTCTGAACACCCACTCACCGGGTGAGAACGACCGAGGGTGGACCTTTTGCTGAAGTGTCGAGCCTGTCAGCGTTGATAGGCAGCGAGACGTATTGAAGCGGCCTCCCTAACTTCCTCCAAGAGCACAGTGTTGATGGTGAGAGCTTCATTGTTTTGATCGGTGAGAGCGACCAAAGTTCGCAAGGTGGGGAGGCCGACTTCCGAGGGGATCACAGCTTCGATTCCGTATGCGAGAGCAAATGGTGACTCCCCGGTGGGTTTCCTCCGTGTGGTGCAGTAACCCCATAATACGCCCGGAAGCTCCTCAAGCCACGCTCCTTTCTTCTCATCGAGCCGCTTTTTGAGCATGGTAAAGATTGTGCGGTTGGTTGCTTCGGCTTGTCCGTTTCCCTGTGGGTATGCTCGCGAGGAAAAATGTTGTTGAATGCCGTATTTGTTGCAAAACTCCTAGATCGGTGCTGTAACGACCCGTACCCTCTTATGCCGGTTTATGCTAATATTTACATGTTTGGATTGCAGTAGAGGATAATTTTATGCTCTTGGGCTTTTGGTGTTTATTCTCCCTGAAGTCCTGCATTTGGTTTAATTTTTGAAAAGCACATTCGAAGCATATTTGGGATTCACGCTCAACATATGAAGTCTTTATTTTTTTGTTATCTTTCATGTAAAATTGGTTTGGTGTTATTTGGAGCTGTATTTGAGAAGTTATGGTTGTTTTACCATTTCTGCCCTTAGAAGAAGAAATCGCGAGGTCTTCTGTTCGTCGCTATTTTAAATATAGTTGGAGGCTTCTTCTAATCTTGGCTCAAACATAGAAGTTGTAGATATTTTCATCAGCTTTCTAACAGAAGTTGTTTCATGTGAAGTGGATTTCCCTACGAGAAGATATGGCTGTTTGAGTCAAGACTGCGCAGATTTTAGTGGAAGGGCATGTTGGTAATTTGGCGAAATCTAAATTTTTTAATAACGGTGAGTCGGTGGAGGGGGTGTTGGTGATTAATTGCGGGGGGAGAGAGAGAGAGTCATCCGAGACTCTGTTTGTAGAGAAAAAAGGGGAAAATCAGGGAAAGATTAGAAAAATTAGTCAAAGCTTTGTGGAGTATTTTTCGTGATACACTGGGTAAAAAAATTCTTCTTTTTTTATTGTTATTCTTCGTATAGGGTTGTTTTATTTCAGTTTTGAATCAAATTTATGATTTGGGGCTGGAATATGAATATGCTTTTGGGGCTGGAGAAATAGATATTTGAGGGTTGATTTTACTATATCAATTTGGGGTTTGTAGTGGGGATGTCATGTTTGTCTTGGTGGATTTGAGAATTGTTTGATTAATGGGGTTATATTTTAGTATCTGATTGAGGTTATATTTTGATCAGTGGGTTCCTTTCTGCGTGAATTAGGAGCTGGAATAGGGTGAGTCCAGCTTGGGGTGTTGAATTGTGAGGTAAGTAACCTAATTAATATTTGCTTGTTCCGTTCCATTCCACGTTGTATTTCTGTAAGTAACTCGTTCGATATTTGTTGTTCCATTCCATTCCACGTTGTATTGTTGTAAGTAACCGACCGACTTTGTTTGTTCTATTCCATTCCACATTCTATTGTTGTTGTTACCATTTTGTTTACTGTTTGGGTTATTCGAGATTCTGTAATTGATCGAGATCCTGAATATTCATATCATTGGTCTATTTATTTTGAGATTCCAGGGCATTTCTTATTTTGTGAACATTTTATATAATCCATTATTGATATTTTTAAACTTAATTGACTTGTTAGTATGGTGAGCCTTCTTTAATGTTATGATATACATTCTAGTAATTTATTGACATCCTATGATCAGCGTGGTTGTGCTGTCCGACCATGGAGCCTTGTGGTGTACTTGATATCGTTGCTTCTTATATTACCATTTTGTTTGCTTAAAGTTGGATGACCATAGACCTTACATTTGGGTTGAGTCCCCATGAGCGCGCATGTACGTACAGGTCCTGTAGGGGGGCCGGTTAATACCCTACCGTGCCTGCACGACGGGGGGCAGGTAGCGTGATATCCGCGGTGGACGTTTCGAGGGTCACGCGCGAGGTTTATGTGTCGTGGACATCTCGGACGGCGGGGGGCCGAGATGGGGTCATGTAGATGGTCAATCCTGTGCTCTGGACGTTCTTGGGTCACAGTTGTGATTTCTTATAATTCAGATTGAGATGATTCAGCTTGATTGTGATTTCAGGGTATTTGTTCTCAGTTCATCGGTGATGCCCCTTGATGTTATTGGTTGACCTTGTCGGTTGTGATGTGTTATTCTGAGTTATTCATTCCAGTTTGATTGGTGGGTTTATCAGCAATGTTGTTTCTGTTCTCTGCTGATAACCTTTCAGTAATTCCATTTGTTTTTCATGCTTCGACCTGACATTATTGAGATTATTGAGCTTGATTCTATTCTAGTTTTGATGTCATATCTGGTTTTCATTTGTGTGGAATGTCTGGGTTACTTACTGAGCATCTATCGCTCATTCCATTCCTTCTCTTATTTTTGCAGAGTAGAGGCGGGGTTCCTGGATGTTGACTTTGTCTCCTTTTGGTGTCACGTCCAGTTGGTGATAGGTATATATATGTGTGTGTGTGTGTGTGTATTTGGAGGTTTTGGATCTGTATATGATTATTTTGGTAGAGGCTGGTCTAGCGAACCATACCTAGGTTAACTGCTCTGTATATATGGATGACTATATATGAGGTGTGTTAGATGCTCTGTTGACTGCTTAAACTTTCCTGGGTGAGTTTATATAAGGTGGTTATATATATCTTGTTGATTATCTGTTATCCCAGGGTTGTTATCATATGTGATTATATAGGGTGGACATTTCGATATTTTTTTAAAAAAAAAGAGAGTCTATGGTGTGTTTTTAGGCATGTGGCGCGCTCGTGTCGGCGTTTTGGGACATGGGCCGCCACAGTTGGTATCAGAGCCATGGTGGCGTGCACGTGTCGGTGGTTTTGGACACGGGCCGTCACAGGTGCATTCACGAACTGGGTCCCATTGTCCGCAACAATGGTCTTGGAGACTCCCAACCTGCAAATAAGGTGTTTCCATAGGAAATTCTTGACGTCGGAATGCTTGACCGTCTTGTACGCTTCCGCCTCGACCCACTTGGTGAAGTAATCCATGGCGAGGAGTCTGTATTTTTTCCCTCCCGCTGCTGTAGGAAAAGGTCATGCAATGTCAATCCCCCATTGGGCGAGTGGCCACGAGGAGGTCAGTGTATGGAGTTCCTTTGCTAAAAGATGAGTTATCCGGGAGAATTTTTGACATTTTTCACAATTCCGGGCGAACGCAACAGCGTCCTTTCTCAACGTAGGTCTATAGTATCCCTGTGTGAGGATACGATGGGCGAGCGAGCGTCCGCTAGAATGGTCACTGCACGACCCCTCGTGGATCTCTTCCATCAGTGGCTTGGCCTCAATTGAACTTAGGCATCGAAGAAAAGGGGCGCCAGCATTACATCGGTAGAGCATTCCCTCTATGATGGCGTAGCTGGCGGAGCGGTGACAAACTTTTTGTGCTTCAACTTGATCCGAGGAAAGCGCACCGTCACGGATGTAGGCCTCGATCGGGTCCATCGAGCAAGGGGACTCTCTTTCGATTGCATGAACTGCAATTTCTGAGTCAATGGAAGGCTGCATCATGACAAGCCGTGTGACCCAGCGTCCCTTGGGGATGGTTGCTCCCACTGCCAATGAATTTGCCTTCTTATTTTCTTCGCGGGGTAGGTAGCTGATTTCGAAGCAGAAGAATTCCTTGGAGAGCCGGACGGCAAGGCGGTGATACCACTCCAGCTTCTCGTCCTTTACCGAATATATCCCTTGGACCTGCAGCACGACCAATTGTGAATCACAATATGTTCGCAGTTACCTAACATGGAGAGCCTTGACGAGGTGCAGCCCATTGACTAGGGCCTTGTATTCGGTCACGTTATTGGTGGCAGGGAATTCCAGGATGGAATGCTCCACACGGGTACCATCGGGAGTTGTCAATATGATCCCCGCATCGCTACCGATTGCATTGGACGCACCGTCGACAAAAAGATCCCACCATTCTGATAGTTCAGGGGGATCATCGAGCTCCGATGCGGCCTTCCGCATGTCCTCCTCGAGGTCGAATTCCAGCAAGAAGTCGGCCATTACTTCTCCCTTCTTGGCAACCCATGGGCGATAGTCGATATCGAATGGTGACAGCTCTAGTGACCACTTCGCGGTTCACCCGTAGAGGTCTGGTTTGTGCATGAAAACTCGGATGGGATAGGACGTGAGCACGATAATTGGGTGCGCGTTGAAGTATTGCCAGAGTTTTCTCTTTGCATTACGAGCGCCAAGATGAGCTTCTCCATGGGGGAGTAACAGGTCTCCACGTTGAGAAGAGCTCTGCTTACGTAAAAGACCAGATGCTGCTGCTCGTGGTCCTCCTTAAACAATGCGGCGCTAGTCACGGTCACGGATACTACGAGATATAAAAAGTGTGTGTCGCCCACAGCTGGGACGGATAAAATGGGCGGCTGGCTTAGATGATCCTTGAGACTCTAGAAGGTGAATTGCTGCTCGTCTAACCAGATTTTCCCATTCGCACCTCTGATAGCCTGAAAGAACAATCCGAAAGACAAGAGATAAATTGGGATAAGGCGGTTATTTGGCCGGTGATCACCTGGATGTTGCGGATGGTCTTTAGGGCGGCAGAGTCGTGCAACTCCTAGATCTTGGTTGAGTTGGTCTCTATGCCTTGTCGATGCACGATGTGGCCTAGAAAATGCCCGGAAGAAATGCCGAACGAGCATTTGCCCGGGTTGAGCTTTATGCGATGCCTCCAGAGGGTGTCGAAGGCTTCGGCTAGGTGCTGTAAGTGTTGGTCGTGACTGCTACTTTTAACCACCATGTCATCGATATACACCTCCATCGTTCAGCCGATAAGATGCCTGAATACTTTGTTGACCAGATGCTGAAAAGTGGCACCTGCATTTTTGAACCCGAAAGGAATTCCGAGATGAACGCGGTTTTCTCCTGATTGGCTGGATGGAGAGGAATTTAATTATAGCCCGAGTATGCATCCAAGAATGACAAGCGCTCGTATCCTGCCGTACTGTCCACGAGCTGGTCTATTTTTGGCAACGGGTAGCTGTCCTTGTGGCATGCTTTGTTGAGGTTGACAAAGTCGATGCAAACTTGCCAATTCCCTCCTTTCTTTTCCGCTAGGACGACGTTAGATATCCAGTCGGGATAACGCACCTTGCGGATGAATACTGCAGCAAGGAGCCAATCGATCACATATGAGATTATCTTATTGTGCTCGGGCGTGAACCGACGTTGTCTCTGTTTTACGGGGATCGCGTCTTGTCGCATATTCAACTCGTGAACGGCGACGGCTGGGTCTATGCCTGGCATGTCGCTGTGACCCCAGGTGAACACGTCTCTATTTTCCTGCAAGAACAAAATTATAGACATCTTTTCATGGTCAAGAAGAAGACTCCCTAACTGTATGGTCTTCTCTGGATCGTCCCTGTCCAATGGGATTGTGTCGACCGGCTCAAGAGTGGGTGGTTCTGGTTTGCATTGGAGCAGTGCCTGCACCCACTTCGATGGCCAGTCAGCTGATTGCTATAAGGTGGTGGAAGGTGGTCCCTCGGAAGGACCCTCGGGAGTTTGGAACGTCAAGGCATAGCATTTTCGCACGGCTAATTAACTGATCTCCTCAAATATCGATGATGGATCGTCCATCTTTGGTGAGGCACCGCATGACCTGGTGAAGGGTGGAGGGAACTCCTTCCATGCGGTGGATCCATTCACGTCCCATGATCGCGTTATAAGCCGACAGAGAGTCAATAACAATGAACTCCACGTTGATGGTGCGGTCAACGGCTGTGATGAGAAGAGTAATCACATCGATGGGGCTTACTCGCTTGCTGTCGAACCTGACCAATAGAGGGGTAGAGCGCTTAATTTCTTCAACATCCAACCCCATTCGTCAATAAGATCGAGGAACTGAATGTTAGCGTTGCTCCTCCTGTCGACCATGACCCTTTGTACTTGGCAATTGCACACATAGATGGTGATGACCAAAGGGTCAGCGTGAGGCATGAATACCTGTTCGAGATCATCTACTCCGAACCGGATGGAGTTCACAGTGATCTCGTGTTCATGAGCTGGATTAGTGGTGGGCCGCTTCTGCCATCCCGCGTGACTCCTTGGAGTCAGATCGATACTGCCTGAGTCTGGCCCTCCGTGTATGACAGACACGATCCTGATTGGTGCCCCGTCGGGCTTGGGTGTGTTCGTACCGCCTTCAGGTTCGGGCTTAGCGATAGGAGGTTGTCACTCCACATAATGCGCGAGTCGCCCGTCCCAGATTAGGTTCTGAATCTGGCCGCGAAGGCTCCTGCGTTCTTCCGTGGTGGGCCCGACTTCGTTGTGGAACTCGCACTTGTGGGTTTTATCCATGCCTTCAAGGGGACTTCACAATGGAAATGGCATCTGAAAGTATCCTTTGTCTTTGTTTTCATACCACACTTGCCGCGTTGACATGGCAAGCGGTGTGAGCACGAAATCCCTCGCCTTTGGAGGGCGAGAGCCAATAGGCTTCTCCTGGTCCTTTTGTGACATCGCGGAAGACTGCGTTTTTGGGGGATGAGTATCCTTGTGGGGTGGCGCAACTGTCACGACGGTTGTTGTTTTTCAGGCCGTGAATGAGACGTTGTCTTCTAGGTAGATTGATCCCTCCACACGCGAAAGGACGTCCGCCATATTGGTAGGTGGCTTTCGTACCGGGGATTCGTAGAGACGCCCTGTGGGGATCAAACCACCTCGGAAAGCCATAGCCGCGGTCTGGGGATCACACGCCTCAATTTGAGTCATCTCGACACTGAAGCGTGTAAGGTAGTCCTGGAGGCGTTCTCCTTCCACTTGTTTCATCCTGAAAAGGCTCGCCACATCTTTCTTGCGCTTGCAATGACATATATAATGACTGATGATTGCCTCGCAAAGGCCTTGAAGCTGTTAATGGAACCGGCCGGGAGCTTTCAAAACCATGTCAGGGTCTGTCCTCCGAGACTCTGCGAAAAGACCTTGCAAAGCAACGTGTCATTCCCTGCTCGGTGGGATCGAACTTCCCTTCAAATAACTTAAATTTTAGAAAGGTGAACTTATCTGGTTTGGGAGTGCGGACGATCTCCTCGGTGAAAGGGGAGTTGTTAAACAGGAGCGCCGTTTGCATGACGATGTCGGCGGGGGTACGAGGCTTTAAGTTGTGAAGAATACGTCGGTCGACCTCCTTCATCATATTGTCATGTCGGTCTTGCCAAACGTGGTCCTCCTCCCGGGGGTGCTTAGATTATGCAGCCGCGTTTGATGAGACGGCCGGCTGTTCATGGTGTTCTCTTCCCGAGACATGTCCGTTGGTTTGTTGAGGGTTGACGAGTAGTGGAGATGTTGGTCGATGATGGCTAGGGGGATTCGGGTTACCCCGCTTTGCCCGTAGACAGTTGTTCTCTTCTTGGGCCACCTTGATTTTTCGGATCAACTCTTCAACCCACTTTTTGGCGCGTTCGGCGCGGGCGTGGGCCTCATCGCAGATCCGCTGCAACGCGATGGCTTGGGGGCTAGGTTCGTTCCCTTCGGTGATGTCGGGAAGGGATGACGGATTGGCCGCTGACGTGCTGGCCTGCAACGATGTGAGCGGTGGAGTTCTCTTGGAAGGCATGATGAAGAGCTAGGCTTTTCATTCGGTTCCCACAGACGGCGCCAAACTGATGGGGCAAAATTTTGACCTACCAAATTCGGGTAAGTGGATTCGGTCTCTCCCATTCTTCTCCGCCCGAATGATCTTCGTTCCACTGGTCAGCAACCTCCGAGGATCTTCAACACCAAGAGGTGGGAGTCCTGCAGAAGACACTCTGACGCTCAAGTCAGTAGAATGGCCAAATAGGAATGGTGTTTTACAAAAAGAAAATTGTGCATACCTGTTAGTCTGTCATTGCCCCCTATTTATAGTGGGGGAATGAGATTAGGGGTTCTGATTGTTCTCATTGCATCGGGTGGCTGAGATCTCATTAGCCATTAATGAGGGAACAATAGATAAAATTGTCAGATATGATCAATTATGAAACTCCATATTTGATGGGGATTTGGTGGACAGAGTCAATAATGATCTGATCTTGTGAATCATTTACTATTGATGGAAATTAAATGGCGATAATGATCAATAATTGTCTCAGATTCATATAAATAAAGGCAATTATTGGATTAAATACTGACTTGGCCAGTCACGGGTTTTCAGGTCAAACCTGTTTGTGCCGGGGCCGGTTGGGTAGTCGTGTTCTCGGGTTGAACTCTAATGGTTGGTTTGTTGAGTCGGGCTTGGGCCTGGTGGACTGTTGTTCGGTCAGTTCGGGTCTGATGGGCTGGGTGATCCGGCCCACTATGGGCAATTAGAAAATTTAGTGCCCACATCATCCATTGAAGTACATGCTGTTATATGAAATGAAGTATATATTGAGATACAATAATGTATTTTTTTATTTTTTTTTTAAATCATATACTTTGATAGAACCTCTTATATTATGATAATGTTGTTGGAAAAACTTGGGTTTTGACCATATTTTTTGTTAAAATGATGTTGAGTTTCACTAATTATTTTTAATGGAAACCCATTGGATTGCATTCCTCTCGTTGAGTAGATGAATGTAGTATATTTACATTCTCAAAACCAATTTTGGGTGAATGAGAAAATTGGATTCAAAGTTCTCCCAATAACATGATAAAAGTGGTTGGTGGTTGGGAAAGAAAGAAAAGCTATAATCCCATTTCGGTTGTTTGAAAAAAACATTGAGGATTTATAAGATAGCTAGGCTGTATTCTAGTGAATTGCTTTTGATGGACACCTATGGTGTTTCTTTTCATGCGGGGTGGTGCGTGTGGGCTTATTGGGCGTTTTAGAAGTGCACTTGGCACTTCAAACGAAATTCAGACAGTCGATCGGATGAATCCGCATATGTGTGTGGGCCATCAAATCGACAATTACAATCTAGCCGTTGGTTGCTTGAAGAAGAGATGCCATGGACTCTGTTTCAGTGAAAACTGAACAAAGGAATGGACTCTTCCAAAAGCCTCTTCAAATGATTATTTCTTCCATAAATTCCATCCAGTCCCTGCATTTTTAAGGCATCAACTCATTCACTGCAATATGCATTCTAGTCTTTAAGAGTCTGCATTCGAGTCGCCACTGCATTTAAGTTAGAGATAGTTTCAAATACACAGAGAATACGCTGGTTCTCTGGTTTAAAGTGCTGCTACTAGAGGGCCATCCGACCGTTGTATCCTGGGAGACTATCACAGAAACCCGTGAGCAGCAGTGTGGGGCGAACAAAGTCTTAAGGACATAGAGTCCAATTTTAGTCTTGGTCTTCATCTCAACATAACAGATTCATCAAATCAGTACACTTCTATTTCGTTCTAATATTGTCTTGCTAACAATTTGATAACAAATGCAGTATATACTGCGCTATCATAGCGTATGAGACTGCAGACTAGGTAGTGAAACGGACTGCGCTTATGCTATTTTGACCTAAATAACATATACGGGCACCAAAAGATTTTTTTTAGTACTGTTACACCCAAATCTATTTCCAACTCCAATTCCAGTTCTATATGCGTCGATAAAAAAATTAACAGAATATATGCTCATGTTAACATGTATATGCTTTGAAAGAATTTTTTTACATTTTCTATAAATGCATATATGCAATTAATTGAAGTATATGCTTTATTCTTTATGAAAGCATGTACCTCATTAAATAAAGTATAATATTTTTAAGAAATTCAAAATACATGTACACCACAATTGGGGTTGAAAATGGGGCTACATGGAAATTGGGCCTGGATCTGGTGTAACAGCTCCAAACCGGATGGAATTCACAGTGATCTCGTGTTCATTTTTTTTTTTAAAGATAGTGCTATGTAGCCTCCCCGTGCTTTCATTTTTTTTGTTAGCCTCAATTTCAATCCCCTATACCTGTAAGAACGATTACTCACATTAACAAGATATATATCTCGTTAGACATTTTTTATTAAATTGGCTCATACGATTTTATTAGAGTATATACTTCATTTTTTATAAAAACAAATACAATATCTATGACCATTTTTTAAAAAAATTAATTAAAAAACTGGGGCGGGAAAGGATTGTATGTAAAATTTTCTTTTTTTAAAGAATAATGTTAGGGGCAGTCCTGCATATTGTCCGCACCTCTATTCTTTAAAAATTGTAAACCTTAGGTATATATATACTCTAACAAGAAATTTATGTACCTTTATAATGAATTTAATGGACCCAATTTTAGCAAATGAGGAAAAAAAATTAGTGAGATATATATCTTATTATCACAATATATTTATTGTCCGTAGGCCACGAATTGTATGTAACAACTCTCATGAAAAATTTATATTTCATGTAATAAAACATGTTTTTTTTTATATAAAAAGATAAAATTTATATACTAATAAATTGTATATACCCACATACATACGCAACAAAAAAATTAAAAGTTGTACTATACATTTGATCTAATGAACCAACATGTTAGTGAAATAGAATTGTTCAACGGATTATATACAAGGATTGTGTTTAACAATGACCAAAGAAAGAAAATATCAAGAATGAAATCTTGAAATGATTTTCTAAGTAAAAAACAAATTTGGCTGTTATCTAACAGAGATAACGAAATCTTTAAAGCATTTTTTTGGGGTGGAAGGCAGGCTATAAAATAGGATCACGTAGAGAGTGTAGCAAGGCAAAAAAAAAATGGCAGGTGAAAGATTCAATAAGAAATGGGTTGCAACTGTTCTGCTGGTGACTTTCATATTTGCCTCTGCATTTGGTATATATCTCACTTGATCACTTCTCTCTCACTCGTAAATTAGCCCCACTACTCATATCATTAAGCCCCCACCTAAAAGCAATTTGGGTGGTGGTACAGAAAGAAAAGCTAAAAAGGGGGGGGGGGGGGAAGAAGGGGGTGGTGTGGTGGCTGCATGGGGGCGAAGGCATGAAAGGGGTGATGGAAGGATGGATGGTGGAGGAGGGCGATGCTGGAGGAGGCTAGAGAGAGAGAGAGAGTAGCGGAAGCGAAGGGGTGGAGGAGGAAAGATAATGAGAGACGGTGAAAGAGAGTGGTCAGGGAGGGGAGTCGACCTCCTCACCACCGCCATTCATGACCACACTGTCGCCACCTTCTCTTCTCTCTCTCTTTTCCTTTCTCTCTTTCTTCTCTTTTTGGCTTTTGTTCCTATCCCATCATGCTTAGTGATATGGGTAGTGGGGTTAAAAATTCGAAATTAAAAATGTTAGACACAATCTTGTTAACAACCCAAACTGCAGCTCGCACACATTTTAATATTAAAAAAAAAATGTTATGTCTCATCTAAAAAGCTATATGCTATTATACAAAATAAAGTATATATTCCAACGAATTCTACAAATCCATTTTCAAAAAAATATGAAAAAAAGTTATATAATCAAGATATCTGAATTTTGTATATAACATGCAGTTGGTGAGGTGAATTGCAAAATGAAGTGCATCGGAGCCTGTCCTATAAAAGCTGATTGCAAGCATGCTTGTTTTGTGAAGGGTTGCGTCTATTTCTATGCGGGGCTTTTTTGCTGCTGTGATGTCGACCCTGTTTTGGAGGTTCCTTGATTAAATGTCACAAAAATAAAGAGAATAAACAATAATTAGAGGTATCCGTATGTAGGTGTACCTTCCTACATTGGAGTCTAATGAGATATCTCTTCTGTGTTGGTTGGTGAAGTTTTGTTTGGGCATTACTAAACTTAATCAATTTTATCGTAAAAATTATAGTCTTATATACCTTATTAAAAAGTAAGTGAAGCATATTAGGCCTGTCAATGGGTCTGGTCCGAGGTCCAGACCCAGACCTGACCCGACCCGGACCCACTTATACGTGTAATATACTCGACTCGGTGGACCCGAACATACAAATGGGTCAGGTCCGGTCCACCCCGCCCCGACCTGTTGGACTGGAGACCCGACTGTTTTATTAATACATGCTCATATATTACAAGACTGTTAGTATTAGTTGACTCATAATTTTTTTCCTATTTATCAAGTTACAAGTATAATTTTTAACTCATTTTTGTATCCATAATTACATAACTAAGTCCATAAATCATAACCCATAACCAACCAAGCCGACCATTTGACAAGCCTTATTAGCTTATTAACTTTTGAATTTGTATAATTAATTGGTTTGTTGCATGATTTATGTTTATTGTTTAGGTTAATATGTTAGTGTTTATTGTTTTGAATGTTGTTTAGGTTAATAAGTAATTTATTGTTTTGAATGTTATATGTTTTTTGTTTTGAATGTTTATTTTGTGACACAAATAACCATCGGCTCTATTTTTAGTTCATTGTTATATTGGTTAAATTTATGTTTACTTTGAATGCTATATGTTAGTGTTTATTATTTTAAATGTTATTTAGTAATTCATTCACTTCTTTTGAATTGTACAAAAATATGTTCAAACATATTGTCAGGACACCAGTTTAGAAAACTCAATAATAATTAATGTTTTATACAAAATTTTCATAATAGAATGATAAGACAAATAAATTCATGAGCTTTCTTTCTTTTTTTTTATTAATCATCCTCGGGTCGGGTCTGACCCGGGTCCGATGGGGTCTGGATCCACATTTTCAAGGACCCGCCGAGTCCTGTCACGGGTCGAGTTTGGGTCCACCAGACCCGACTTGTTGACAGGCCTAAAGCATATATATTATTTTATATCTCATTACACTTAATAAAAGTGGATTCATTTAATTCCAAATGAAGCGATATGCATTTTTTTTTATCAAAGCATATACCTCATCGGACGATTTTTACTATTTAAAAATAAAATAAAAAACATGTGTGGTTAATATTTTGGACTTTAAAAAGGACTAAGTGTAACATTATTTTTTATGTTTTTCTATTCTAATCATAAGAGCATAGGAATAACAATTCCATCAACTCATGTCGCACTTATGTCCCCACGGCTTTGAGCCGGTGGATCAGGACGCTGGCGTCCTTGTGATGCCCCCGGGATCAATTCTCGCCGGCAAAGCCCTATTGGACTTGGTTGTTTGGGCTTCGGCCCGTGTTATTCCACCCAGTTGTTCTGGGTTGTGTTGGGCCTCTGCCCTCTCAGTATATGTATGAGGATGGTGTTACCCTTGTCTGGGGCCTCTTGTAACAAAAAAAAAAAAAAAAAAACTCACATTTATAACATTTAGTTTATTTGAAAATTATCACACAAATATATCTCATTGATTTTTCTTGCAATGGAAGTGTTTGATTCTGATATGTTATAACCAGTAACAATTGAGATATCATCAACGTATCTAACAATACCTCTCATGTGGTTGATAAAAGCAAAATGCAATATCATCTAAAGCAAGAGTTTGATTCGAGGCTGCTGACAACAAGGATAAAAGTATTTGCACCTTGGTGTCAAGCTCCGTTTAGATCTGTGTCTGAGTAGATTTCATTTTGAAAAATGAAAAATCTCAAACACGGATCAAACACATGCATTTTAATTGTTCAGCTTTTGAAACCTGACCCTTTTGCCCCCATTTGGATACGGAATAGGCCACAAAATAACTTGGAATAAAGCAGAATAAATAATTTTTGGTGTTTGATACAGTGAATACTCTGGTATAACCTATACTAAAATAAACTAGTATAAAGTGATATATGGATTCCAGCTAACCCTTTGGAATTAAAGTTATTACAGGTTATTTCACCCAAAGAATATGTTGACTCACTGTCATCAACTCTTATAAATCGTCTGTCAAATCAACTATCATCATTTTTCACCTTTTATATTATCCATACTTTATTCAAACAATAAAAACTTTTTTTTATTATGTTTCACAACGAGAGAATATTCAAAACACAATCAAACACAAAATCATTTATTCCACTGCTATATTCACTTATACCAGTATAACTGTATGTTCCAGAATAAGTCTTATTATGTATTCAAACATGAGCTTAATTTTTTAAATAAAAAACTAACAAAACAATGTTTTTTCAAAAGCTAGAGGTACATTTGGGAGTGCGACGGGGAAACTCCGTGCTCGTCAGCGCAGAATCCGCTTCAAGGCGGTCCCAAATGAAGCTTAAATGCAATTTTAAAAATCGTAACCTCGTTTTCAAAGCTGAACATTTCCATTGTGAGAATACATGGGAAGCAACAGAGAGTTTCCATTAAAGCGTGGAGACGATGGGCTTGCGGCGTAATGAAAGCAAAA